>PYXC01000496.1:2202500-2215000 GCA_015244755.2 Tenualosa ilisha
CATCCTCATGTCTCTCTTATTTGGGTTTACAGTAGCCTAGAAATCTAGATGCACCCTAGCGGGTACGTCTAGCCACGCCCTATGGGGCCTCAGTAGGTCTACCATTGGTCTTACCAAGGCTTGGTAAGACAAATCCCAATGCTCTATCTTTGTAGAGAGTCATTGGGCCAAGGAAAAGCGGTCATTTCAATTAACTTTGGCATCAACTTTGGAAGAGTTAGACTGGGGCTTTTCTTTGAAAGCTGTGCAGAAAAAGACACTCAAGCCATTGTTTTCAAGAAGGACGTATTTACTGTTTTGCCAACGTTGCTCTGATTGGTCGCAGCACTATCCAGTCCATCCAAGACAACTGCTGATTATGCCCCTAGGATTGAGCCCAGTCTATCGGTTGTTGCCAGACTAGACATTTTGATGTTATATAGTTTAGCTTGTCAGGCTAGTCTTTCAGTATTTTTCTGTTCTGTTCTTCTGTGAACTGCTGTGGTCATCACAATATGTCATGAACCACTGATGCTTACACACACAGATATGAACCACTGATGGTTACACACACAGACATAAAAAAACTGATGCTTACACACACGGAGCCATCACACTGGCTCACCCACGCCGCCAGGGTCTATAATTACTGCAGTTACCATGTCGTCTTATAATCTGATGATGTCGTCTCTTCTTCAGAGACAGCTATCGTTTCAGTGTATCATCACAGCCCCATGGTGCAAGGTCACGTCTCTTCTCTTCCCCTCTGGTACCGTGTGTGTGTGCGTGTGTGTGTGCGTGTGTGTGTGTGTGTGTGAGGGGGAAGGTTTGCTGGTGAGAAGTACATGGCATCTCCTTGCCTCCGGCACCTGCTCATTATGAGGTCACACACACACACACACACACACACACACACATACACACATTAACACACACACACACACACACACAGGCAGGTAGAAAAGATGCTGAGGAGGCAGACTTCCAGTGGTGACCCTGGTGAGATTGACAAGGTCTCTGTTTGCTGGGGCACTCTCTGCCCTTGACTGGACACACATGCCCCACAGGCTCTCTCTCTCTCTCTCTCTCTCTCTCTATGTTCTCTTTCTTTCTCACTAAAGTCTCACACACTTGAAAATTATAACATATTAACTGAAACGTCTGCTGTAAATGTTCAGCATAACCTGAAACCTAAACCTGCTGCAGTAATTCTCAGTGTGTGTGTGTGTGTGTGTGTGCATGTATTTTTGCATGCACGCGCTCGTGTGTGTGTGTGTGTGTGTGTGAGAGAGAGAGAGAGAGAGAGAGAGAGAGAGAGTTCTGTAAAGAAATAGTCAGAGAAAAAAAAGAGATTCCACCTAATTAGGTGTTATTAATGAGAGATAGAAACACAATATGCTGTATCTGGTAATCAGAAGGTTAATCGACAGGCGACGTCACGCAATCGCATTTATCAGTTCCCATTTATGTCTCCTTGGGAGGTGGCAGGTTTACAGTAAATACCTTCTGTCCCCCTAATTTGCTAATGATGAGGATAATGATGGAGAGTGCCGCGGCCATTAGCCGGGACAGGCACGCTGCATCACTCTGTCAGGCCGTCTCTCCCAGGCCCACCATGAGAAGTGATGGAGCGCAGCTGTTCACTAAACCGCCCACCAACAAAAGCTGCACTCTCTTTCACAATCTCTCTCTCTCTATCGCTCTATTTCTCTCTCTCTGTCTCTCTCTCTCTCTCTGTCTTTCTCTGTCTCTCTGTCTCTCTCTCTTTGTCTGTCTCTGTGTCTGTCTGTACATAAATCTAAGACCTGGGTTCTGTGGATTAAGAATTAAACTAGAGAGAATTGAAATTTCTGTTCCAATTCAGTGTTGCTTCATTGACATAGAAAATCATACTTTGTATTGGCAAAGTATTGAGATTTTTTTTAATGATGTTTTCTCCCTCTCTCTAACTCTCTCACCTGCTCTCTCTCTCTCTTTCTGTTTTGGGGTTAGGCAAGGACAGGTGATGCTGCTGGCCAGCCCGCATCGCGGGTCTATGGGGAGAGCAGTGGTGAGGTGAGGGGGGGCTGGAGTTGGTGCAGGGAGAGAACATGCATATGCAGACAGCAGGTATTCTGATGTTACACCTCCAACACACACACACACACACACACACACACACATACATACACACAAATCCGCATACATACACATGTACATACAAACACATATGTATAGAGGCAGGTAAACACGGAAACTATGTGCACATACAGACACACACACACACACACACACACACACACACACACACACACACACAGACATGCACACTTGCACAAAAGTAGACATGTTCAACTCTATGCTACTTGTGTGTTTCAATTCTTCCTCTTTAGCACACTGAACCCATCTCTTCTCCTCTCCTTTCTCCCTCCCTCCATCTCTCTACTTCCTCCCCTCCCTCCCTCTCTCTCCCTCTCTCTTTCTCTCTCCTCTGTGGAGGGAGAAACGCGCCTCTCTTTTTGTCTGATAGCCGTTTTAATTAGTAGTCGGCACCACGAGCCCAGCCATCAGCCTTGCAGAACATGTTACAATTACAGCTGATGGCGAATTACCCTGCTCTTTTTCCCAGAGATTAATTTGAGGCCGTGTCTGGTGGAGGTGCTGCTCTCGCGCCCTGTCTGGGGGCTGACATGTCTTGTCTTGTTTCATCTCCCAGCCCGCACAGGGGAGTCACGTCACTAGACGAGTCATTTCAAAGATGGACTTGTAACATTACCCAGGACAAAAAGAAAAAAAAAAAGAGAGAGACATACACAGTAATTGATTGACTCGGTGCGCTAACTAATTCGTTCTTTTAATGCTTTTATTTCTGATAATGGTTTATAGCCGGGAGTGGTACACCAAGGAGGGGAACGAGGGGGGGAATCATAACTGATCATTAGACCAACCAAAATTCCTTGCATATGCGATGTGCGGTCCTTGGGCAAACCACATTAGGCTGTGAAATTGGCTCTAATTTCAAAATAACCTCGTCCCAAAACTCAATGTCACCACTGATGGATGAGACGCAGGGGTGAATTCAGATTGGCTGCCTTGTCAGGGCCTTCATCACAATCTCTGGGTGATGATGCTGCTGCTGCCTGCTGCTGAAGGGAATGGCAACAAGAGATGCATCATTCAGTTCTGTTTGTGTGTGTTATGGGTAATGTGTACAAGTGAGTTCACAAATGGTACAAGTGTGTAAGACCAGTGGTTTTATGCTCTCAAAAGAATTTAGTTTGACTCACTCAGAGCTGGATAGCTCTGAATATAAAAAAACCCCAATCTAACTATCAGTATTCCACCTGGTTGAGCAGTACTGGATGCTGGTAAATGTATGGTAAATGGCTGCTTCCCCATCTTCATTTTGTACAGTGTCTGTCTTTTAAATTTCTCCCCCTTAATCAGGGGAACTGCTATCATCACACAAGGATACAAGGATACAAGGATACAAGGAAATTGTATTGTCATATGCACATAGTTACTAGGTGAAAAAAATTCAGTGAAAGTATGTCTGTTTGTCAGCCTGTATTGTGCATAAATAAAGGGGAGGGGGGCAGGCAGGTAGCAAAGTGTGTAGAATGCTGTTGGGGTTGGGGGTGGGTGTTGTTTGGTGAAGGGCAGGGGTGTGGAAGGGGTGTGGAAGGGGTGGGATAAAGTGCATATGGAGGGTTACAGGCGGGGGGGGGGGGGGATTTCTAGCGATGGGCTTGGCCATGTGTGTGTGTGTGTGTGTGGAGGGGAGGGGGGTGTATGGGAGGACGGAAGGGAATGGGGGATAATGCATGTGATTATCAATGTATCAGCACCATGAAACTAATTCAGTGATGGTTCAGCAACATCAGCAAGATACAAAAGTCAACAGATGTAGAAATATTAGCTCAAGAACATGTGCGTTGATTGTAATATGTTTGCTAGAGCAAATCAAACTCAATTCAGTTGAAAAAATTAAGACATTTAGAGTTAAAGTTTTCAATTGAAAGCAAGTTATTGTGTCTGTCTGTTTTAGAGCCCTAGGACTCTTAAGTTAATGGAGATCAAAAATATTCCTGACAGGGACCCACCCAATGTAAATTTCCCCTATGAACACCCCCCCCCCCCCCGCCCCCCAAATAATGATGTTTGTGTGAAATCTACTGTAGGCCCTTTCATCCTTAAGGACCACCATGCCAATACACCCACGGGCTCTTGGGCTCTGTCACATCCATAAGACTCCGGACGTCTCCAGCAGGAGAGCACTGCAGTGTGTTATGCACTGCACACTGAGCGCAGTATGCTCCTTCAGACACACCACACACACACATACGTACACACACACACACACACACACACAAACGCACTAGTGGGAGTGTCAGTGTTTGGAGCATCTGGAGTACCCAGTGGCTGTAGCCTGTATAACATGGTTAGGCCTAAGCTGTGTGAGCTGTGTGTGTATGTGTGTGTGAGAGTGTGTGTGTGTGTAGAGTCACTGTGTGTGCGTGTGTCACTGTGTGTTTGTTTATGTGCATGAGAGTGTGTATGTGTGTGTGTATGTGTGTGTGTGTGTGTGTGTGTGTGTGTGCGTCAGGGATTGTGTTAGTATGGTAGTTGGAGCTGTCTCCCCAGGTCAGGACGCTGTCACTGCACCGCATGGGGGCCAGGAGACGAATGGGCAGTGAAGTCTGGAAGTCTGGTCCGCAGGCGACGCAGGAGAGGAAGAGAGAGAGAGAGAGAGAGAGAGAGAGAGAGAGAGAGAGAGAGAGAGAGATGACGATGACATCACCAAGCCGCCAGTGCAATGCCCTCTCCGTCCATCAGAGGGAAACTTCATCTGTGTCTCCTCACACCTGACGGACTGCTTACCTGAGGCATATGTGTATGCTGATAGGGAGGGGTGTAAGATGGGGTGTGGAGAGCAGAGAGGGACCAAGAATCTTTCACCTCCCTCCAGCGTGTGTGTGTGTGTGTGTTAGTGTGTGTGTGTGTGGTAAAGGTGAAGGTGCTGTGTGTAGTAAAAGAGAAGTGAGGCTCTCATCTTCCCCTAAAGCTTTAGTGTGTGTGTGTGTGTGTGTGTGTGTGTGTGTGTGTGTGTGTGTGTGTGTGTGTGTGTGTGTCAGTGAGTGACACCTCTGCCAATCTTCTGTAAACACCTGGATACTCCTGCTCCTCCTGTGGCAGTGCAGCTCAAGAGATGGACTCCTCAACCACCCCCAACACACACACACACACACACACACACACACACATCCTTGTGGCAGCGGCTCGGCCTGACTGGTGTCAGCGGCGTAACGAGATGCCGAGTGACTGAGCTCCTCTGGAGGTGTCAGCCCCGCAGCGCCCGCCACCACTGCTGCCGCCTTGGCGACCGCACGCGCTCAGTGCAGAGCAGGGGAGAGGAGAGGACAGGAGTCAGGCGGGGCTGGTCCAAGACAGCTGCCTCCGCTGCTGCCAGCTGTGGTCAAAGGGGGGGTGTTTGTGTGCGTGTGTGTGTGTGTGTGTCTGTGTGTGTGTCTGTGTGTGTGTGTGAGAGAGAGAGAGAGAGAGTCTGTGTATGTGTGGGGTGCATGCGCGCGCGTGTGTGTGTGTGTCTGTCTGTCTGCGTGCGTGTGTGCGTGTGTGTGTGTGTGTGAGAGAGAGAGAGAGAAAGTCTGTGTATGTGTGGGGTGCATGTGTGTGTGTGAGAGAGAGTCGGTGTATTTGTGGGGTTTGTGTGTGTGTGTGTGTGTGTGTGTGTGTGTGTGTGTATGGATGAACCAGACGGGCACCAGAGACAGAGCTGGAGGTGGAGCTGGAGCTGGCACTGGAGTCAGCACTCTGCCACCTCCTCTTCGTCTCCTTCTGCCTGGGCATCTGCATCTTCCTCCCCCTCCCCCTCCCCCTCCTCCTCTTCCTCTTCGTCTCCTTCTGTCTGGGCATCTGCATCTTCCTCCCCCTCCCCCTCCTCCTCTTCCTCTTCGTCTCCTTCTGTCTGGGCATCTGCATCTTCTTCCCCCTCCTTCTCTTCCTCTTCCTCGGGCAGAGGCTGCAGATGCTGCTCTTAGATTACCCATGATCCTTCACTCCAGCTGTCCAGCTGTGGATGGTAAGACACTGGAGAAGCAGTTGATCTACGACCAGACACACTCCCACATATGCAAACCACATCCACACACTGACACACACAGACACATACACACACATGTGTTTTTTTGGTTTATAATTTTTCCCATATTGAAATTATGGATTCTTTCATGCAAAAATTAATGTGAGTAGTGCGTATGTGTGTGTGTGTGTGTGTGTGTGTGTGTGTTTCTGTGTTTCTGTTTGTGTGCGAGAGCGTGAACTGTGTGCGTGTAGCGGGAGGTTGTCACTGTTTGTCACATTGCAGTTGCTTGCCACACCAAGGCGCATGTTTCTGGGTTAAAAGCCCAGGGAAGCGTACAGCTGAGGAGCATATTTAACACAGCATGCCCGCCTAAATCAAGGAACAGAGAGACACGCGGATCAGCAGCTCAGAAATCATGACTCACTGAGAGAGAGAACGAGAGAGGGATGGAGAGTCAGAGTCAGAAAGAGAGAGAGAGAGAGAGAGAGAGAAAGAGTGAGAGAGGGAGTGAGGGAGAGAATAAAATAGAGAGGGAGAGAGATAGAGAGAAACTGAGAGATGTAAGGAAGAGGAAATGAGAAAGAGAGAGAGGGAAAGAAAAAAAGAGAGGAGGAAAAAACAGTGAAGGAGAAAAAAAAAGAAAAATGGCGTGCTCTAAATCTGGCGCTTGCCGATGCTCGGCAGAGTCTAATGGCCTGTTTACTTCTGCCACCCCAAACGTCTCCGTGGCGACGTGATTTAATGTAGATTTTCAGATTCATGGAAGCGCATGCATCTTTCTTTAATCAAGGGGGGCCACATTACCCCCCTCCCACCTCCCCAACACACACACACACACACACACACACACGCAAACACACACACACACACACACAGACACACATATACACACACACATGCACACACAGAGTGCCCCCCTCCCGTCCTTTCTGTTATTTCTTCTCCTCCTCACAATGCACATTAACGGCAAAAATATAATCAGTTTTCTGACACATGATGATTTTAGCAGATGATGGGTGGATATGGCATTTAAAAAATGGAGTGTCTCCCTCCTGCCCCCTGCTCAATAGAGTGTGTAAAAGCCTTCAACAGCACAGAAGAGAGAAGAGGAAAGGAGGGGAACGGCACGAAAGAGGATGAAAGTGAAGAGACAATTAAAAAAGGAGAAAAAAAGAGACACCAAAGAGTGTGTGTGTGTGTGTGTGTGTGTGTGTGTATAACAACAACATTAAACCATTCAACAGAGCAGAAGCTAAAGTCTTTTTTTTTGAGGGGGGTGGGGGAGTGTCTCTGATTGGTGTTCTCTGCTTCATATAGCAGCACAGTTAACTGCACCCCCTTATGCTAAAGCAAGGCGGTGACGGGCCAATCAGCCCCATGAAGTGCACTCACGTCAGGGCAGACACGGCTCACTCATGCCCAGCCACATCGGCTTGTCGGCAACAATGGGCTTGTGTTTAGTGTTTAGTATCTGCTGCGCTTGGGTGCTCACTTCACAGACGAACGAACGACGAGGAGAGTGAACACACGCCGTGGTGTGCACACAGATTCGATCTGTTGCTCTTTCACTCATGCGTGGATAGACACACACACACGCACACACACACACACACACACACACACACACATCAAATGCTCCTTTTCTCACTCTTTCCTCCGTCTTTCTCTTGCTTCTCACCTAACAAAAAGCATTCACAATTCCAGGTCACAGACCTTGCCAGACACCCATGCCAGGTAGGCAGGCAGGCAGGGGCTATGGTGTTGCCAAGGGCTGAACCAGGCTCGGCCAGCTCCTCACAGGTTGGTTTGGGTGGCACGGGGCTATGAAGCTGGCAGGAGAGGCGTCGGCCACTAACATGCCCAGACCATATGCCCTTGAGGTCAGACTTGAACCAGAAAGCGCTGGCAGTGACTGAAACCCACCTCTCCTTCTCTGTGTTCCAGGCCAAAGCAACCCCACACCAATGAAATAAACAACAACAAAAAAAAGACCAGTCCAGTTTCCAACAAGCTAACTGGATAAAACAGTAACATGGGCAGAAGGAAATGAGATCAATCAGTTGTATCTGAGGGCTAATTCTCTATTTGTTATTTAGGGTGTTGAGTGCTCCTGCCAAGCGGGCCGTAATGATTATGAAGCACAAGTGGCAACACGGACATAATTAAACAGACTTGCTCTGATGGACTCACACTATTTGTCTACTTTTTGAGATCTGCTATACTCTTTTCATCACCGTACAGTATGTGTGGCTGAAGTATAGAAGCAGACACTTTCCACTCTTCACTGAGTGGAAAAGCCAGGGAATGAAGTTTGTATTTGATGTAGCAGCCCCAACACACACGATGTGAGAGATTCAGATATCAGAATCTTGGATCCACTTCTAGATCTCTTGTGGAGCTTTCAGAAGAGTCATTCTCTACGTGATTTCACACAGTCTAAGTGCAAAGTCTGGCATAGGTCTCCTTTGATGTTTGCCATGTTGTCTGTGGTCAGATTTTTGTGAGCTCCACAGCGGATGTAAACTTTCGTTCTCCCCACCGACGACATCGCCGCCACTGTCTCTCCCTGACTGTTTTCCCGGCGGCGCCTCCACCCGTGGCTGCTCAGCAGACCGAGGGGCTGGAAGGCACAGGTTCTGCCGATTAGGCCCGGTGACTTCTCTTGACCTTTCAGCCAAATGCCACACAGCGTGAGGTGTACGGGTGTAATTAGACACGATCGCCGAGCCTACCACCACCACCACCACCACCACTACCATCACCACCATTTCCTGCTGAGGCCCAGGAGAGAGAGAGAGAGAGAGAGTGAGTGCCGCTGTGGCCCCGTGGCTTCATTAGTCCTGTTTAAGATGTCGGGGGCATCGGGGCTAATGGCACGCGCCACTCAGGGCCAAATAATGACCCCTGCTTTTTTTCTACTTCTAACCCCCCTCCCCTTCTTCTTCTCCTCCATCTCCTCCATCCCTCGTTACTCTTTTCTTTTCCGCCCTTCTCCCCCTCCCCCACCACACACACACACACACACACACACACACACACACACACACACACACTCACACACACAGACTACCATTGTTGCGCTCCTCCCATGGAGGGTCGTAATGAGACGACAGCGTCAGTGTGGGGTCTCGTTAGCGTTCGGCCGCCGCGGCGCCCGAGAACCATTGAGGCGCTCTCGGCGCTAATGTGACTCTGTGTTCAGCCATGACATTTTCTTCATGCTAGCCGCTACCAAAAAACAAGTGAAAGCATAAGAGAATGGGAAGAGGAGGAGAAAAGAAAAGTAAAGACAGAAAAAAGAGAAGAAAGAGAGACAGAGAGAGAGAGAGAGAGAGAGAAAAAAAAAAGAGTGAATTCTCAAATCCTTCCCAATTAAGCGGGGCATCAAGCAGGGCGAGCGCTAGCAGGGGATTTCATGGCTAGCGCACGAGGAAAGGTCAGATGCCAGTGGAACTAGCGGCAGTCACAGACTTTATTAGCTCTAATGATCTCTCCCCACACAATGAATTAGATGCATTACACCGCTACATCCCCAACACACACACACACACACACACACACACACACACACAAACATACTGACAAGCACATACCCACACCACCCCCTGCTTGCCTCCAATGCACAGATATATACGCACATATACACACATATTGCGAAGAGCCCTGTCAGTCACTCACGACCCTAAGACACAAACACACATTAGTCAAGACAGAATACTTTTTCTGGAAACAAAAAGAAGCACGTAGTTATGACCTGTCTCTTGGATCAGTTCAAGAGGTTTTGCCAGACATATTTGTTTGGCATAGAGGCTGCAAACGCTCAAAGACCTCTTTGACCTCCTGTTTTGAAAGTAGTTTTTTTGTGTGTGTGTGTTCACATTATAATCTTTCATGTGTAATCACCGCTAATTTGCATTTTCATTAACGATTTTTGGGGTAGGGGCTGGCGGTGGGGGGACACGGCCATCTCTAACGGGGCCAGATGTTGTTGCCACGGCGTTTGGAAGCTTTCCCAGACTTTAGCGCCCCAGAATAGAACAGCCTACATTAACAGAAATATCTGCAGCTTGGCCTGTGACTGATGCGCACCCCTCCAGACTAAACGTCTGTTGTCCCCGAGCTAGCTTTTAGCTACCAGGACAGGAGAGGAGAGAGCTGCGCTGAATTTAAACTAAACGATTCTGAGGTGAAATTTAGCAAATTACAACAGAAGCTCTCAGTCACACTACTGTTTCCCCCTGCTGTTCCACATCTATCTTTGCCTCTTTCTTTTTCACACTCTTACTCTACCTCCACCCTTTATCATCATTTCTCTCTCCTTTCTTTCTCTCTGTTCTAGCCACTCCATACATCTCTCCTTTCTTTCTCTCCGTTCTAACCACTCTATACATCTCTCTTTTCTTTCTCTCTTTCTTCCCCAATCTGTCTCTTGAGCTAGTTTGGCATCTGCTCATGTTGAGGTCTGTGTATTCCACACATTTCTCTCCCTCTCCATCGCTCTCTCTCTCCCCCCAGTCTTTATTCCACTAAATATCGCTCTGCTGTTAGTATCCCCTCCTGCCCCATCTCTGAGTCTCTCTGTCCCTTAATATTCTCAATTCTGTATTCTTGTGCTTTTTATCCCCCATCTCTCCACGTCCTTCATCCCTGTGTGTCTTTCTTTCCTTCTATCTTTCTTTCTTTTTTTCTCGCTTTCTTTCTCTTCTTCTTTTCCTCCTTTGCCCTTTCTTCTTCATGCTGTGCGGTGCTGTGGGTCTGGCTGCAGTGTGAGGAGTAGAGGGAACAGAGATTGCCTGTGACAGGAGCAAAATGAGGCTAACAGATCCCCTAATGAGGATGTGCCCAGCAAAGTCCAGCTCCAGCTCCAGCTCCATCCTAGCCCTGCCTGCCTACTGGGCCGACAGAGAGAGAGAGAGAGAGAGACAGAGAGAGAGAGAGAGAAGAATAAAAGGGGGGAAGCGGGAGAGAGGGAGTGGGGGCAAAAAGAAAGACAGAAACAAACAAACAAACAAACAGAAAGAGTGATATATGGAATTACATAGGAGGTGGATGGAGAGAATCCAACCGATCAGGAGGAAGAGAGAGTGGGAGTCAGAATGATGGACAGAATGTGGAAAATCTGAGGAAAAGAAGGAAGGAGAGAAAGACCTGAAAGATTGGCCAATGAGAGAGAGAGAGAGAAATAAAAACAAGAGAGAGTGAGAGAGTGTCTGAGAGGAATGAGATGATAGAAAAGTTGTGGCCATGGAGTCTGACTCATAGGGAGGCACAACAAGGGAGAATTACTTAAGAGAGGAGGTGTGTGTGTGTGTGTGTTATGTCTATAACAGTGTGTGAGTGCTGCATATGTGTATGTACATGTGTAAGCTCAGAGAGTGTGTGTGTGTTTGTATGTCTGCGTGTGACTGTGACTGTGTGTTTATGTCTGTGACTGTGTGAATGCTGCATATGTGTATGTACACGTGTAAGCTTGGAGAGGTGTGTGTGTGTGTGTTTGTGTGTGACTGTGACTGTGTGTTATGTCTGTGACTGTGTGAATGCTGCATATGTGTATGTACACGTGTAAGCTTGGAGAGGGTGTGTGTGTGTGTGTGTTTGTGTGTGACTGTGACTGTGTGTTTATGTCTGTGACTGTGTGTGAATGCTGCATATGTGTATGTACATGTGTAAGCTCGGAGAGTGTCTGTGTGTTTGTGTGTTTGTGTGTGACTGACTGTGATTGTGTGTTTGTGTTTGTGACTGTGTGCAAATGCTGCATATGTGTATCTGCATTTGTAAGTCAGGTGAGTGTGTGTGTGTTTGAATGTGTGTGTGTGTGTGTGTGTGCATCTACTTTATATGTGTGGATGGGGATGTGTGTGGTACTGAAAGAATGCCACCTGCACAAATGAGACAGGGCATCGAGTGTGTGTGCAATGTCAACCAACATGAACACAGTGCTAAACAGAGGTTCGTCATAGTGTGGGTCAAAAAACAGACCCACTGCTGGCATTTTTAAATTTGCTCTGTAGGTCTCCCTGGCCATGAAGCCATTGTGGCTCGTTACCAATTAAGCATAAATCCAGGAAATAATTAAGTGCTTGAGGGCTAAAGTGCTTGTGCTTGTCTAAGTATATATGTTTTCCTTTGAACTGAGTAAACTGCTATTTAAACCACTGGATACAAGAATGATGCATTTGCTGCACTGTCAAATAGTTTCGGTAAGAATTTAGTGCTTCTATTTAACTTCAAATTTCATGCTGGTTATGTTCCTGGAAATGGGAGGCTAATCACGTTTCAAAAAAAACAAATAAAACGTCGATGTTGGACTGCTCCTGTCTCTAAGGAAGGAAATGTTCATCTTTATCACCCTATCTGCTTCCTGAATCTCAGAAGTGGCAGGAGACTAATTCAGGCTTCCACTGGTTTACACGAGAGAGAGAGAAAGTAAGAGAGAGAG
>PYXC01000496.1:2220000-2230000 GCA_015244755.2 Tenualosa ilisha
CACATACACACACGCACACACACATAAATACCTCCTTCAGTGTCTCTAATGCACACCACCACTGCCCCCCCCCCCCCCCCCCAGCATCGCTGTGATAAGGATGAGGAGGCTGGGGAGTATTTGGAGCGTCTGACACAACCTGACTCTTGGCCTAACACACAAGGTCAACAGTCTCTCACTGTTACCCACACCCCCTCACACACACACTCTCACACACAACTAAACACACACAGAGACACACACAGACACAGACAAGAGGGGAGGGTAACGGGGCCCTCAGAAACAAAGCCCCTAATTAAGGCACCATGGATGACAGAGTCCCTCAAGTGCGGTACACAGTTGGAGTGCATACTGAACCTTGACATGTAGGTCACTGTGGAGGCTTTTAGCAGGGGCATTCATATTAATGGGGCCCCCGTGTCCAACGGTGCCTGTGCCTGGTGGCTCCGTGGGCCTGCCTGCCTGGCTGAATAGTCCGTGGGCCTCCTCCTAAAACATATGCAAGACAAATTGAGATTACGGCTGGTTACAGAAATGGTCCCTGTAGCAGTCTCTCTCTCTCTCTCTCTCTCTCTCTCTCTCTCACACACACACACACACACACACACACACTCTCTCTCTCACTCTTTTTCTCTTGCAATAACAATAAGGTTCATTAATGGACCACTCACGGGTGAATTCATTTAAATTATACAAAGGTGACCCAAACAAGCACATGTTTTGTATCTTGATTCCAAATACCTAATGCCAGTAATAATGTGGATATTTGTGCAAAAACATACTAGGAAATAAAATCATAAATCACGAAAAATATCCATATCATAACAATAATGAAGCCTAAACCTTAAATAATGCCTAAGACATTCCCATTGACCTACAAGATTCAACCCATCAAAGGGTTCAGTGAGGAGTCAATTTATTGGATTGTTTTATTTAATGTCTTTGAGTGTGTGTGTGTGTGTGTGTGTGTGTTTTGACTGTGTTCGGTCTTTGGTATGGGTTGGTACAAGTACGCGGCCCAGTCATCCAGGTCGTGTGTGTGATACCATGAGTGATTGCCACACTCACCCTTTTTCTGTCTCTCCCTCTCTCTTTTCCTCTACCTCACTCTTTTTCTCTTTTCCTCTCCCTCTGTCTCTCTATCCGACTCTCTTTTCCTCTCCCTCTGTCTCTCTATCCCTCTCTTGTCCCATCTCCTGAGCCTCAGCAGGCGCTGGCCTGGCATGTGTCTTCAGCTAGACCTCACCCAGTGTCCAGTCTGCTGTCAGTCTCCGACTTGTTTACGACCAAACATCCACCGCCTGCTCCCTATCCAGCCCTTCAGCCGCCCCCCCCCGCCCCCCCACCACCCCGCCCCCACAGCCCACTCACACACACAATCAACACCATCAACCCCCCCCAACCCCGTTGTCCTTTCCTGATGGGGGGTGGTGCCGGCTCGTGATTCATGTCGTCTCTCGTCTCAGAAGTTGGGCGCAGGACATGTGATGTACATCATCGGTAATCAGATAAGTTGGGAACCTTCCTCTTGCTTTCTCGCGTCCGCTTCACTGAGAGCCAGAGTGCAACTGTCACATTACGAGCCAGCGAGCCCTCACCGCCCCGCGTGGTAAACAAACGCCCAAAGATGTTTTGCACAACAGAACACACACACACACACACACACACACACACACACACAAACAGGCACACAAAGAGAGTGTGGAAAAATCCCTTCAGGTGCGTCCAAGTGGAGAATTGACAGAGATCTGCTTTGCTGTTCTGTCTATTTGAACTCTTTAACCAATTAAAATAGCAGAGCAGAGTGCATATTTTAATATGCATGACAGAATGTCAGATTGTGAAAAAAAAAAAAACTCACACAACATAAAAAAAAACAACAGCTAATTATGTGGTCAACAGTCTGCCCGTTATGCCACTGCACCTTCTTTTTAATTTGCACATGAAACCGTGCCTTTCATGATGGCAACACGCGTTTTGATCTCGCCGTCAAAACCCGAAGCTTTCAACTGCGTTGTTTTAATGAGTCGATGCACATTTGGAGTAATTCTTTGGCTCGGAGAGCATTGGAGAGAAAGCAGTTCTGTTCCTTTCTCGCTGTGTTTATGTGTATGTGTGTGTGTGTGTGTGTGTGTGTGTGTGTGCGTTTGTCAGGGTTCCATAATGAGCCTTATTATTCCTGTGTTTCTCTAGGTTATAATTGAGTCGTCATTGTTATTTACTTCCCCTTAGCTATGTTTGCTAGCGTGCAACACCAGGGCGCTTATGCTACTGTGCTTGGAGAAAGCTTCCGGCGTGTGGAAAAAACTTTGCCAATTATTTGTAGATCTTTTGTTGCCTAAAAACAAGCAAATCCAGATGATTAAGAGTAGATACTCGTAATAAGGCTAATTAAGAGCATGTCATAGGAAACATGCCCCTAGAAGTGTGTTTTTGTTTAGTATATGGGGTCTTTTTTGGGCGTGAAAGGTCATGGAGTTGGGCGTTCATAATTGACTTAATGGGTGACAGAAATCATGGTGCTTTTCCCCATTATTCACCATGGCTGATACGGAAAACACATTTGATAGAAATATGGTGTTTCTATGGATGTGTATTCATATGTGTACCATGCGATGAATACACCCCCCCCCCCCCCACACCACACACACACACCCACACACCCACACCCACACATACTTTGGTGCATGTTATGAAGAAGAGTATTCAGACTATTAGGGCCTCTGTATGTAAAAATTACCATGAGAAATATTTTGAGGAAAAAAAAAAAACTAGCTGACTTCAGACGGAAAGAAAATGACTTCTAAAGTCACATGTTTGCCAGAAAAAAATAGCAAAAAACAAAACAAAGCAAAACGAAGCAAAGCAAAGCCCATGCAGGTATCACATTTCCTGCCTTTGCAACACTGGAGAGATGTAACTGCTGTCTCTGCACCAAATAACCAAATAGACCTACATTACTTTTCAGTTTAGGCTACTTCTACTGCGTCATCATTCGAAGTATTCAAATGTTGAATATTTAGTTAAGTATAGTATTAGTAGTAATACTATTAGTAGCTAAGTATAAATATACTTTAAGTAGGACCTGCTAATGAGAATCTGGATGAGGTGAGAGCTGAATTCTCTTTACCAGTAGCAGATATAAGGCTGTTGTGGGTATAACCTATGACCTTTTGATTGTTGCCTGTAGTGTAGGCTTGGCATCCATACACTAAATCAATACAATAACCCCCATACTATGTGGATTAAATGGATTAAATAGCAGGCCCTCAGATGTTGTAGTCCCTATTCTACATCCTACATCATATTTATATGCTCTTGTGTGCACTAGTATTGGATGCAGTCAAGACCATATTAGACCAGAAGCCCTTAAGCCAATGCTGAAATTTCACAGTGAATATGTGAATAGATAAGATGGCTCCAATCAAATTTGTAAGGCAAATCATGTTAAACTGTGAGGTCTATTAAGCATGTAGCCACAATGAAATTGTGACATTTTTGTCTGCACTTCAGAAATATCTCACTACTGTGAACCTTTTTTTACAGCATCAGTCATCAGTATGAAAATGTCTTATATTTTACACACACAAACATGCTGGTCTTGAAAGACAAACACAGAGACACACACACACACACACACACACACACACACGGTCCTCGTAAACCTGTGAGGAACATCTGCCACTCAATGAGATGCACTTTGGCACCTTCACACCGAATTCATTCATATAGCCTTCCTCCATTCATTACAACACCTGCCTGCCAGAAGGATCATTAGACCCTTGATCACCTCACTCCTCTTCCAGAACCAGACCCATTTGCATCAGAACCAGAACCAAGGTCCTCTCTACACACACACACACACACACACACGCGGACATGGAGAAACACCCACCATCCCTTTCGTTCTCGTTTCTTATTTATCTAGTTTTATTTATTTATCTCCTTTAATAAATATTGCCGGCGGAGCTGGGGTGTGGTTGTGGTAGGGGCGGCAGCGGCAGCAGTGGTGGTGGTGGTGGTGGTGGTGTCAGGCGCTTGGCAGAGCTGCTGCTCATCCAAAGTCATTTGCGGCGGAGTCCATTATCATCATCACTTCTGGTGATGAATCCCTCCTGATCGTGGCAGCGCCGCGCGGCTCAGCTAGTCGCGGCACAGCCCGTGTGCAACCCCCCCCCCCCCCCCATCAGCCCCCATCCGCCACCCCCCCACCCTCTCACCCACCCACCCTGCAGCCGTAATGACATTCTGCTCGTCTTGGCCGCGCGCCCCTTCCAATAGCTCATTCTAAACAGCCTGCCTGCCAGACAGACAGACCGGGGTGCACACGCCTGCTCTGGGTGTCTTTGATTTCATAGGGAAAGAGGAAGAGAAAAGAGAGGGAGGAAGGGAAGGAGAAATGGATGAAGGGAGGGAAGATAGAAGATAGAAAACAAGGAGAGAGAGAGAGAGAGAAAGAAAAGGGCAGAGACAGACAGGCAGACAGAAGGAGAGAAAGAGAGAATAGAACAACAGGAGTAATGCAAAAAAGAGGGAAAAAATGGATTGAAAAAGTCTGGTGTGTGCATGTGTGCGTGTGTGCGTGCGTGTGTGTGTGTGAGCACATACACATGTTCAAGTTTACTTGTATTTCTTTTGTTTGTTTCTGCATGTGTGCTTGTGTACATACAAGTTAGTGTTTGCTTGTATGTCTGTGTGAGTGTGTCCGTGACTCTCTGCGTATGTGTGGCAATGAGTGTATGTGTTTATGTGTGTGTGTGTGTTTACTCATTCCCTCTGGCCGTTGCCAGTCTGTGTTGTAATAGGGCAAGACGTGCCTCTTGTGTATCATGAGCATGAAGTGAGAGAGTGGAGTCTTTTCCACTGAGCTGAGCCAAGCCCAGCCAAGCCAACAAAACACAGGGGGTAAAAAAGAACAGCTTCCCAAGCATCAGGCTGTCAGAGGAGTGGAAGCAGATCGAGACTGATGCCCCATGAAGAGACATGTGCCCAGATTGTGCTGCTGACTAGCACTGGCCCAGATGTGGCCCTAAACTGGCCCACGCCTGACCCGCATCAACACCAGCGTCAGCCACAGTTTGGACATGAGGAAGGCAGTGACATTAACAGAAGCTTTATTCACAATACACACCAGTCTGCAGTATGCAGTATGCAGTATGCAGTGTGCAGTAAGCAGACCCTAGAGGAGGGAATAGACCAATGAGGTTGACTGGTGGACCTTGTAAAATAGTCAGGTGGGTGCATGAAGATGAGATAATTCCCTTCAGATCAGCCAGGTTTGTGTGGCCTAATATTAATGATGATACAAATACAAAGAAATATTAAATGGACACAAACTCCATAGTGAGGCTTGAATCAGCACCATCTCATGTCACTATTACTGCAGTAATTTTCCATTGTAATGTCAAATAAGGGGTTGGATAGATATGGAAGAGTGTGTGTGTGTGTGTGTTGTTTATGTGTGTGTGTGTGTGTGTGTTTACGGGGGGGCTGTGATTTTTAAAGTTGTGCCAGGTCATGAGAGTAGGAAGAAGGGAAAGAGGAGAGGAGGATGAAAAAGGGAGGAAAAGTAGGAGAGAGAGGAAAGAAGAGGAGGAGAAAGGGAGGAGGAAAAAGAAGAGAGGAGAAATAGAGGAGAGAGGCAAGAGACGGGAGAGGGGATAGAAGAGAGGAGGAGAAGGAGAAAAAATATCAGATGGAAGAGAGGGAGGAACTATGAGAGGGAAGAGTGAACAGAGAGAAACAGAGAAGAAGAGATGGGGGAGAGGCAAGGGCAGAGAGAGGGGGTTGAGAGAAAGTAAAGGTGAAGAGAGAACAATGAGAGAGAGGAGAGGATGAAAAAGAGAGAAAGAAGAGTTGGAGAGAGGGAAGAATGGAGAGCGAGAGCAAGTGGGAGAGAGGAGGAGAGGGAGAGAGAGGTGGAGTAAGGCAGGAGACAGGAGAGATGGAGCAGCAGAGAGCCGCACCAGCTGCCCCCTATCCGCCAGCTCAGCTCAGCTCAGCTCAGCTAGAAGCCCTGTGCTCTCAGCCCCATGCCTCCCCTCCACTGCAGCAAGGCAGCCCTGCCCACAGGCATGCCTGCCCAATATAGGGGCACACTAGAGGAGAAATGGATAGAGAGAGAGGAAGAGGGGGGGTGTATCCAGGAGAGAGGGACACAGTGAGAGACAGAGAGAGAGAGAGAGAGAGAGGATGGGGTTGGGGGGTCCAGGAGAGAGGGACACAGTGCGAGAGCGAGAGAGAGAGAGGGGGGGGGTGGGGGTGGGGGGAGGGGGTGACCCAGTAGAGATGGAGGCGAGGCAGTGCTGCAGTGGAGAGAGAAAAAGAGAGAGGGCCCACACACATCTGCAGTTAATGAGAGAGAAAGATAGTGTCCGGGAGACAGACAGATAGATGGAGAGAGACAGAGAGGCAGAGAAAGAGAGAAAGAGAGAGAGAGTGAGTGAGAGAGGGATAGCACCACATGACGGGGATGGGGGTACGGGAGAGAGAGACCCCCCTCACACCTGCGGGTTGGCATGGAGACGGCGGGGTAAAGACGAGTGAAGGTGACACCAGCGCCCGAGCGGCTGTCTGGCACCTCGCTGGGCGCTCTGCCCGCGCTGCCCACTCTTGCCACTGCCGCTGAGTGTGTGTTTGTGTGTGTGTGTGTGTGTGTGTGTGTATGTGTGTACAGAGGCCAGGTGGGAGATGTTACCCTAACAGTCTGGAGCTCTTGTGAATTATTTGCTGATAGATATAAACAGCTGTTATTCTTGGTAATGGAAAACAATTAGAAACATCTGCACACTTGGCTGTGAGTGATGCCTCGTCGGCGCGGCAACGCTCCTGGGGGCCGCTGGGAAATCATTACATCATCAGTGTGCTGCGCCATCCTGTGCCGCACTGCACTGTGCCGCGCCACACGCTAGGCCACGACTTTGGGACTGGTACTGATCTGTGAAGAACACCAGGAGAGAGAGAGAAAGAGAGAGAGAGGAACCTCTGCTATACACAATACACAGACACACACACACTCACACACACACACACACACACACACACACACACACACAAAAACACACGCATAGATGGCAAAAGACAACCTTGTAAGTATGGCTGAACATATTCAGATGTTATGGAGGTTCTCTGATAAGGGGAGTCCATGTTGTGGCCCGTGCGCTATTAACATTTGAAATCATTATAGGTTCAATGGGTGCAGTTATTGCTTGTAAACATTATTATATGACATTACTGTATGTGTATCACTGGGAAGGTTATAGTAACATATAGTTTCTTCAGGTGTTCCAATGACTGACAACAACTTATAGTATATTCTCAGTCTGTGTGCATTCATTGTTGTGTGTGTGTGTGTGTGTGTGTGTGTGTCTGTATCTGTGTGTGTGTATCTGTGTGTAGGCCTCCCACCAGGAGCAGACGTTTCATTGTGCGAGAAATGGGCATGTTAGAGTCCAGTGATGCAGAGTGTTTGCTGTCACACCCTGAGTGCCCCCTTCCAGATCCTTCTGTCTGGAGACCCGCTGGCATTTACGGTAAGACAGGGCCCATCAGAGGGAGCTGGTGCGTGGAGAGCCCAGACACTGTCACACTTTAGTTCTGCTTTTTTGATTTGAGGATCAACCCACAAACAGAAAAACACACACACACACAAACACACAGAAAATATACATCTACATGCGCACACACCTAATACACAAATATCCACACTATCCTAAGGTGTGCACAATTTTAGATGTGCAATTATTTTTTATTCTATACCGATATATAATATTTAGCTAATGCCTGATTAGTTAGTCATTAGTTAATATGTAATTACATGTTAATAGATGATATAGTTGAGTTAGCATCACAACAGATGAAATCCGAAATGACTAAATGAACATCACATGACTATAAGCCTATAGGCAGCACTGGTGGTCTGTTTGCCATACAGCTCGTAGTTTCTACAGGCAATCCTATATCTTTGGATGGAACTCATACATGAAATGTATAAAGTTTGAAGTGACTGATTTGCAGTCACAGCAGCATAGCAGCGATGCCAGTAACGCTGGAAGTGTGTCTGCTCTAACCTGTGAACAAACAATATAAGTGCCAAAATAACAAAACAATAATAGACAAAATTCAACAGGTAGCACATGCACATACAACACATTTAATCTGAGTGAATTTACACTGCAAGAGGGAGTGTGTAGGAATGTTTTTTTTGTCATGAAATGAAAACAAGTACTTATAACTGGCCATGATGAGGGATTGCTGTATTTCCTCTCTAGTATTGCAACAAATGGGCTCTATGCAGTGGGAAAACAACCCCCCGGACGGGGCGCATATTTAGCTGGTTCTCCAGTCCAGCTTGTGCTTTTGAGCAGCTGAGGCAAACAGCTGGAGCACCAAACATCATGTGAGTGCCTTTGTTCTGTCATGAGTGCAGTTCCCAGGGCAACCAACAGAAAGTGTCCGTCAGGACAGATAAGCCCCGAGGTGGCATGATAGGCCTAGGCTGTGTTTGTTTGTGTGTGTGTGTGAGGTGTGTGTGTGTGTGTGTGTGTGTGAGTCTGTGTGTGTGTGTATGTGTATGTGTGTATGTGTATGTGTATGTATGCACGTCTGACCCTATGCGTGTGTGTGTTTGTGAATGTATGTCTATGTGTGTGTGTGTGTGTGTGTGTTTGTATGTATGTATGCATGTCTGACCCTATGTGTGTGTGTGTTTGTGAATGTATGTCTATGTGTGTGTGTGTATGTGTGTGTTCCTTTGTGCTTGCATGTATGTGGACAGCTATATTTATCTGTCTGATCGTGTATAGCGCTGTGTCCTGATGTGAGTGCATCGAAGTTAGTGTGTGTGCAAATCGGTACTTGTGTTTGTGTGTGTGTGTGTGTGTGTGTCTGACTGTCTGTCTCTGTCAGCAGTTTTCTTGCACTCGACTTTGCCTGTGTGTGCGTGTGTGTGTGTTTGTGTGTGTGTGTGTTTGCATGCACGTGTGTGCGTTTTTCAAGCTATCTATGCCCTGGGGCCAGAGGTGACCAACAGCTCAGCATTGTGTTTGCTTTCAAAAGCAAGAAGAGGCCACCAACACAAAGCCAAAGTGTCAGGCCTCACACAGCAACACAACAACTGCAGATGGTCCAGGCAGGGGAAGAGATGGCCGCCATGCCCTGTTATTGTTCTGGGGTTTATATGAGGGGCATTGGAGACTCTGTGACTCAGTGAAAGATCACGTTAATAGTTTACAAAGAATTCTCATCTGTGTTGTGGAAATTGCTTTGAAAACATAAATACAAAACACAACACAGAGTGTTAGCCTGTTCCTTAGCCTTGTTCCACCTTCAGCTGCAATACTTTCTTTATGACATCATGTCAGTCATGAATGACATCACTTCAATAAACAGCACTAAAGCCCGTGTGCCTGTTTGTGTGTTTGTGTGAGCTTGTAGGGCCACCATTGCCTCAGAGCACATGATCTCAGATGAGGAACACTGGAAGAGCTTCCCTACCATTTTTTCCAGAAGTCCTGAAAAAAAAAAGTTAAATGATTATTTGTCCCGAGCTGAAGTAATTACACGAGCAAGCAGCGCACAGCGAATCTGCTTACTCCTCTCCTGTGCCATCCCACAGAATGTATTTGTGTGCTTGCCTCGAACTCCCCCCCGACTGGTGTGACATCTGACTGAGAGAGAGAGAGAGAGAGAGAGAGAGAGAGAGAGAACAAGCACAGCATAATAAAATTTATTGTAATATATTGGGATGAAACACAGTGTAGGAGCACTGCTCAAAAAAAAAAAAAAAAAACAACAAGAGAAAAGTATTTGGCCACAGATGGTCGCCTCAGCCTTTTAATAATGAAATCTGCTTTTGTGTTATTTAAAAAATTACAATAACCTCTTCGCTAAGCCCTTGACTTACAGCCCAGAACACCTGAACTGCCTGCCACCCAAATCCCCCCTCTGCACTGCCTGATAGCATATTAGGATTATATCTCAGATATGGTCCTAAAGCAAA
>PYXC01000496.1:2232500-2317500 GCA_015244755.2 Tenualosa ilisha
TGTTTTCTCGTGTGAGTGTCTCATGCACATAAAGAGTGTTGAGGGTATGTGCATGGTTGTGTTTGTGTGTGTGTGTGTGTGTGTGTGTGTGTGTGTGTGTGTGTGTTTCTGTGTGCTTATATTTGTATGCATGCATATGTGAGCTCTATGTCATATGTAAATATATCTACATTGCATGTATCTCTTTCTTCCTATCTCTCATTTTCCCTCTCTAGCCAAGTCATTTCTTACGTAAAATACATTTTAATTTATTTAATTTAGATTTTTTATATATTTGTTTTTCCAGGCTAATGAGGGTAGTTCCGGCGTGAAGTTAATGTGATGTACTGTGGAGGACATGGCAAGGCACCCGAGTGCCCGGGTGTGTTTGGTGCGGGCGGTTGGACGAGGCAGTGCTACTGAGGCTGACGTGATGAAAACAAGCTGCTCTACCCCTCTGTGGCTGGGTGGTGGTGGTGGGGGTGGGGGGTCATGGGGGTGTCGGGGAGGGTGGGCTGGCTGGCTGGCTTGCCCGCAGATGCCTCCCAGAAATAGCAGTGTAGCGGAGTCATAAGAACACACAAATGAGCAACGGACACATTGCCTTCAACTCTATGCTGAAGAAGAGGAGGAGGAGGAGGAGGAGGAGGAGGAGGAGGAAGGGCAAGAGGGAGAGGAAGAACTGGCCTGATCTGGGCCAAATGAAAACAGGTTGATTGCTGCTGCTACTGTACTTTGTACACTTCTTCCCATCACTCCTTGCTTGAAATAGTGTCAGTGCAACAGTTGTGCTGAAAAGTCTATTTCAGAGTAAATTAGTCATGATCAGAGCGAGCCAGATCAGGGCCAGATCAGAGCCAGAATAGGGCCAGACCAAATGCAGAGGTCAGCACTATATCTCCATTAAAAACTCTTTGCATAATTCACTGATGTTTATACTATGACCTTAGTGACCTCTTGTCCAAATGAGATATAGGTGCTGAAAGATGCCAGTGTGTCTGACCCCTGGTGGAAATGAAAATGTAAATATCAAGCCCATGAGAGTCTGGTTGTTCTCTCAAACTGACTCCTCTTTCTCCTCAACCAGTGATACTTAGACAGCTGTAATTTCTTGACGAAGCGAGATGTATGTCTGCCGTTGTAAATCAGATGTGCGTAGTTGTGAGGGGTAGGACAAAGTCAAGGGAAGAAAGTTTTAAATCAGAAAGTGAAAAGCCAGCGTGGCCTTCCATCTCACTCTGACAGTCACTCAAACAATTACTCTTTCTGATCAAGAGCTGCTTCTCAAGGCATCTCTTCCACTCAGACCTTCAGTGTCAATTCAAATATAAATCAAACATAGCAGATACAAATTTCAATTTAATTTAACCAGTTTTTTTATTGTTGATGTACTGCATAAGACAGAGTGAGTCTTTCAAAAGGACATTCTAAGGGTTGTACTTGTACTCAACCACCAACGGTCAGTTACCACAGGCAAATCTCACCGTCCCCAACGAGAACACTGTTCATCTCAACTCACTGGATCTAGATGAAAAATACGACACATTTGACGATTTGATGATTTTACATATTTGTACTTCAGGAGAGTGTTCAATATAAATATGTTTAATCATCAATAAGCCATATGGTGGGTTGATATATTGTGGTGCAACAGAAGCTTCCAGAATGAACTGCTGTGCTCTGCTTTCCTCCTGGACCCGGGGCGAGCCCTCACTTGTGTGTCATATGCTCTGGCCATAGTCCACCCTTCTCCCAGCAGCAGAGGCTGTCCACCAGCCCAAAATAACCTGGCAACATGGCGGCCCCAACTGGACCAGGCTCCTTATGCTTCAAGCAAGGGGAAAAAGGTCACCTCTGAATACATCTCAGGGTTTTACCATGGCCATGGAATGATAAAGGACTACATATTTGCTACAGTTTTTCTACTGTCAGAGTTTCAAGGGGGGTTGGATAAGGAAGGGCATATGGCTCATCATTATGGTCAAAATACTGCTTTTCTTCTGTATTCCCTGGCCTTCACTGACTTGCAGAAGTTCTGTGTTCTATTTATGAAGGAAATAGCAAAAACTGGCCTACCCAGTCCAAACACCTATACAGCGTACAACGTACAATGTACACAATTCAAACACCCAAGCATCTACACAGTTTGAGAACTCACACAATTCAAATACCTACAATACCACAAACACCTACACAATCCAAAGACAAAGACATACATAATATAAGCATTAACATTATCCAAATACCAATGAAACATCAGCAAATAAGAAATTATGTGTGAAAGAGACAAGTTTCCTTTATAGTTGCGTTTTTGCAACTTACACCAATGTCCTAAATTCTCACCTATACATGTGAATTTATTTACAAGCTAAAGAATAGCAACCAGCAATGATGATTTCGGGGAGTTATGTTGACAGACAAGGTAAAAAAAGACACAATTTCATTGCATTTGATTATAAGAGTTAGTTTCAGTTTTATCCTGTGGCAGGTTGACGAAAATTGGTGAAAAGGCCGTAGGAGCCAAGAAAGCCATCATGCACCCCATAGTGATGATTTGATCATTGATGGGAATACAAACTGGAAAATGAATCTAAAAATAGCATAAAACATTCCTACTTCTCCTTTAATATGATGGTGTGGAAAAGCATAGCATTAGCAATATCATCAGATTTGACATTACACAATGATAACAACAACAACAACAACAACAACAACAATAATAATAATAATAATAATAATAATAATAATAATAATAAACCTAACTCCCAAAAGCAGAATATTTTTTGTCCAGTTATTGTTGTTTTGGAGACAGAAGAGAAAAGACAGAGCAAAACTCCATATCAAATCATGAGAATCCACAAGGCTTATAGCCTGGCCATTAAGACTCATATGCTTATGAAATTACGATTGAAGTAGCTTGCTGCTGATGATGCGTGTTATTGTCAAGTCAGTCATCATCCTTTTAAAAGCACCGTCTGTCCTTACCCGAGGACTCAGTATTATCTTTACTGCCTCTTGACCTTCTTGGAGCTTTTCATCTATGCTGACTGGAATTTATTTCATTTGTAATCCCCAATGCAAAGTGCTGTTTGGATTGGATTTGAAATACCAATAATAATAACAATAAAAAAACAACAATGTGTCCTATCATGTCAATATATTTCTTTGGAATTTATTTTTTATGGGTTTGTGTCACAGCCAAATTGAGTGTGTGTGTGTGTGTGTGTGTGTGTGTGTGTGTTTGTGTGTGAGGGTCTGTGATAGCATGAAATATTTTTTTCTTATCCGTTTTGTTCTCAAGGCTGAATGAAAACAAAGTTTCGCTGGACAGATTTGTCCAATACTAAGTTTCATGTAGAACAGGATGGCCCAAATCAACATGGTTGTTGGTTTGTGTAGTGTGTTTAGCATTTACTTGTTCCTTTTTACAATTGTTTTTTTTTTTTTTTCATTATTTGTTTTTAGAACAAGAGAAGCAGCATGTCGCTCCATGTTATAAAAACATTTGTACAGGAGTCATCCGGTAAACAAATCAGCCTGAAGAAGATTGAACAGGTTGTTTATCTCATTCAAAGCATTTACTAAACATAGCACAGATAACCAGAAATATTGCGCTGTCTTTCAAATTCATAACTTAGATCTTTGTGATTCACATAAATACATCATCACATTCAAAGAAACTTCCATAGCATGACTTGAATATGCTTTATGTACTGAAGAACCCAATTTAAAATGCCTGTTTATGTTGAACATACCCAAAGCCTTGGGTAGGACTTGTGCATGTCTGGCTGGCCTGCAAAGATCATCATATCATGAATACCATGTGTCCATCATTAACACCATGGTTTGTGGGGACCCATTTTAATGGTCCTACATATGTACATGTGTCTTTATGGGGTCTGCAGATTAGGCTCAACATGGCTGACCCCGACCCTGACCCATCTCTACAGAGTAAGTTCAATAATCCCTCAATGGAGGAGTATGTGAGACTGCATGGGAGCCCCACAGTCACACAGCCAATGAGACTGGCAGTTGCAGTCCATGTAGCTCTGTGTCTTTGTTGGGATTTTTTATATATGTGTGTGTCATGCCTCTGTATGCTTTTGTGTATGTATGTTGTGTATGAAATACTTTCCTTCTGGAGAAATACAGTATCTCTCTCTCTTTCTCTCTCTCTATCTATCTATCTACCCAAAACAAAGGGTGGAGACGCGTGTTTTGGGTGTAGCCCATCATCAACATTGTTTTTCTGTTCATAGCTTCTACTTTTCGGCCGTTGTTTTTCAGTTAGCTCTTTTATGCGGCCTCCCCGTTTTGATTCCTTTTCAGGAGTTACAAAGTCAAAGTCAAAAGTCAAAGTGTACTTTATTGTCAATTCACTATGTAACAAGCATTACAAACAGGACTGAAAATGTGTTTCACCAGACACCAAATGTGCAATTTAACTAAAACACGCACACTTGCGCACACACACACACACACACACACACATAACACTTATCAACAAATACAATAGATAATACAGATGTCAATAATAAACAGACATAAAACATACAGGTACACATATAGGCTTCCAACAAGAAGAAAGTACTGAGGTAGCTCTTCTTGGTAGCTGGTGAGGTAAGGTGAAGTGAAATGTGTAATATGAAAGTGCAATGAAATGTGCATTATGTAAAGTTGCAGTAAGGTGTAGGTGCAATATGTAAGGTGCAAAATATAAAGGGGAGGTTGAATGTGGGAGTTTTTTACTGGTGTGCAGACCATACCTCAATGGTTGAGGTTTAATGGCGGGGGTTTAGGGGATGGGGCATTTATGTGCAATATGCCATATGTTAAGGGGCAGTCACACGTCCTCAGATTGGGATTGATTTACTTTGACTTACTTTGTACATGTATTATGCAGGGTCAGAAATGCAAGTGACTCCTTAATGACAACCCATAAAATGACATAGAATTGCCATTAGTTTTCATTTCAAATATTGCCTATTTATAATTAAAATGTTTAAATGGAATTAAAACCTATCTATGACATATTCAACGACAATAACTGTGAGAAATAATTGAGAACATCTCTGAACAACTGAAACTTGTTTTGATCCTTGGGATGAGGGGAGGTATAGGGGAGCTCATGCAAGGGCTGGGCAACAGTTTATACTCATCCCAATGTTTCTTTGAGGGCTTAGCGAACCAAACCCTAAGCACAATACTGATGCACTTGAATCGATGTGCTGCAAATTCATTCTCTACAAGATTTTCATTACTTATCTACTTATTTATTTATTTTCCTCTGATAAAATCTCATGCTTACCATAATAGGAGTCTCCAGAGGAATGAGAGCAACACGGGGGAACATGTAGGAGCATTTGTCCAGCATCCTTCAAAGGTCATATCCTGCTGTCTTAGCCGCTAAGCTGATAACATGCCAGACATATTGAAAAAGGGCTCAAGAAAACACGAACATTTTCATCTGTCAGATTATACATGGGGCGGACAGATGTTTTGCGGGCTGCTTAATAATTTTAAGATATAAATAAATAGACAGGCCACACATGGTGGGACATGAGAGAGCATGACAGAGGGATTTTCTTGAAGGATCCCTGGTCATCACTGTGTGGGAGATTATGGCCTTAATGCTTCTGATATGGGATCATACAGAACCAGAACAGGGCCACGTCTGGCCACCAGAACCACACCAGTTTCAGCAGCTCGCTCTGATTTGAGATGAGCTGACCGTTGTTACAGAGGGGTATCTGGGGTCAGTGTGGTGATAGAGCATATGGTGACAAGGGCTTTTAGATGTACTCAGGAATCATCTGCAAGCCTTAATCACAGTGTGCATTACTTTGTTATATTAAAAAGGTTATGAGGAGATCTCATCTTGTGAGCATATTTATGTGTTTGTGTGTGTACATGTGGTCATCAGTGGTTTTTGTGTGTGTTTATTTGTTGTATTTTGTGTGCATATGTGTGTGCATGAGCACATATGTGTATGTCCGCCCCCTCCAACGTGAATGCTTATTTAGGTTGCTTTATGCTGATTGCAGGTTTTAAATACAAAGGGATATTAATGCATGTTATATCTGTGTCCCTCGATGGTTGTGAAATCTGCCATAAATGGAGACACGCTTTTAACCCTGTGCCAGGTTTCCTCTGCGTCTGTCGGCGACAGCTGTTTATGGTGCACCCAAAGTGCTAGCTGGGATTAGAGTTGAGAATTACAGATTAATGTTTGCATTATATCACAACACAAACAGTGAAATGGAATACAAAGGGGGTGGGGGTAATGGGTGTTCTCTTGTGATGGGGGGGGGGAAGAGAATGTGACAAGTTTGTTGCATGATTTGATTTATTCAGTGATGACACCTGAATATATGAAGTATATTGCTTATGATAGAAGTTAATACACATTAATGTAACCATGTTTATGGGTTCTTTGCAGGCGCCTTTATCCAAGCCAAAATAAAAGTGACAAAACACGTGAGCAAACATGAGGACCTTCATACACACTCATAAAGTCATTTTGTGACAGGAAATAAACAAACAAACAAATATTAGCAAGAACAGCAGCAAGAACCCAGATGCAGTCCACAGGCTCTTGCTAATTAACATGTTACCATGCTTATGTTTACAAAGATGTAATAAAGACATTTACATTAACATGTTACCATGCTTATGTTTACAAAGATGTTACATACTAATGACATTTATGTTTACAAAGATGTAATAAAGACATTTACATGCCTTCAGCTTATTTACTACACAACTTTTTTTAATTTAAAAATTGCATCAAATTATCAACTTTCTCTCATGGCCGTGAGAGAAGGACCTGTGTCTTTAAGTTTGAGGTAAAACATTCAAACAAACAAACAGGCAGATAGACAGACAGACAGACAGACAGACAGACAGACAGACAGACAGACAGACAGACAGGCAGGCAAATAAGGAAATATCTGCCGAGTGGATCCTCTTCCCTTTGGCATTACTGACAGATGAAGCTCATTTTTGCTTTATGTGGGGGCAAGGCATCGAGGCGCCTTTCATGTGTAACGGTAATGGCATAAACATCAATCTGTCTCAACGGCTGCTTAAATGACTGTGTAGCCTTTACAACTCTGTTAAAGAAAGACATATAATTTCTGTATTAAAGAGGCCTCTGTAATAAAGTCCAGCTGATGCTCTCTCTCTCTCTTTTTTTCTCTCTCTCTCTCTCTCTTTCTCTCTCTCTCTTTCTCTCTCTCTCTCTCTCTCTCTCTCTCTCGTGCTCCTTTACTGGACTTGAAGTCTTCAGTAATGGCTGGTCAAAGGTGCACAATTGTGTATACACACACACACACACACACACACACACACACACGGAGGCACTCATTCACTCCTCCCTCTCTCTTTCTCTTGTTTCCCCTCTCTCTTACACACTCACACACACACACACACACACACACACACACACACACACACACACACACACACACATATGCACACAAATTTACACATTAAAGACAATCTGCAAAAAAGGACAGGAAACCACATTAAAATAATCAGTGAATTTTAACTGATGTAAAAATGGCCAGGAACAACAACAGACTGAGTGCCGTAAAGGCCTGCGTTAAGCTTTTATGACCCCCTGACATTCCCTGCATAATAGAAATACTTTACAATGCCTCCCATTTATGGACCTCAATCTGCCATAAATTACAGCATGCAAAAAACATCATCAGAGATGGCATTAACGTCTGTGTAGTGGACAGTGGGGCATGCTCACAGAAGTGTGTGTGTGTATGAGTGTGTGAGTGTGAGTGTGTGTGTGTGTGTGGTGAGTGGTGGAATGGACTTGCTATACGTACCCTGAAACAAAATTCAAACTGGCACTGTATTTTAAAGGCACATTTTTTATGATGTAGCCAGCATATGCTGGAGCTGCTGCTGATGACGAAGACTGCTGCTGGGCAGGAGCGGTCAGCATGCCTACCCGTCTCCACTTTAATAACACGACCAGGCAAACTGTTTGTGACCTTTGTCAAGGGCTCGCTGCAGACGAGTCTGCCAACAGCCAGGCCATGTTCGCCTGCAGCACACGTGAATATGCAAGACTCTCATTTTTTTATTCACCCCCAACCCCTCATCCCCTCCGTTTTCATGGCAGTTTCAAAGAAAGAAAAAACTAAATTGTTTGGAAACCTTCTGCCTTCCAGGCACTTCACCGGATGCAGTCACATAGAGCTGAGGTCTGCAAGAATGTTTGATGGTGCTATCTTAGTTTAGCATATGCCAGAATCCATTTTTTAAAAAATAGGGTTCAGGCCTGTTTCTTTCATTTATTTATTTTTCTTCCAGCCCTGTCCTTCTGTTTATTCGGGGGCCGCAGGACACTCTGTGGTAGCTCTATCCATGTTAGGCCTGATCTCTCAGTGGCAATGCTGCGTGATGTTCAGTCTAATCTGTGTCTTGTTGATAAACCCTGAACTTATGCTAAATGTGTATTTGCATATTCATTAACATTGCTTTTATTGTGAGGTAGCAAGCTCACTGGGGACACATGATCACATGATATGGCCTATCTGATTCCTGTCTAGCATTTCTGCACAAATTTACTATCCAATTTTGTTTCAACATATTATTCCTTTTTGTGGGCGCAAACAATGATTGTGTATCATAATTGTAAAAATTTATTGTGGAAATTTCATTTCGAATGTTCGTATGTTTGGCCTTTTCCATACCATGGTCAGCAGAGAGATGCATCACAGAGAAAAATCATTACAGTTTTATGGAGGACATTTGGTTACAACTCATCTCATTCAGTCCTCCACATAACACATAAAGGTCAAAGCAATACATAACAATTAAACAATAACAATAAGACTGACTGTTTAGAATTCAAAAACGGTATACTGTACCTCCACATACAAAGACTGTTTCCCTTGTTACACTGTACAGTCTCCCTGTTTATCGTGTTTATTTTTGAAAAATTTGTATGTTTCAAAAATTTCATATATTAGAGAAAAAAAAGTGGCTAAATGTCTACGTTTGTGTTGAAAATGAAGGCAGTGGGAGAGAGTGCTAATGAGGTGCTGTGGGAAAATGAAGTCAGATATGGACACAAGAAGTGGGATAAAGAGGGAAAGAGGAGAAAAATGGCAGCAGGTCAAGATGAAAACATTTTGGTTCCCTCTCTGACAAACTAGGTGAAAAATGGACAGTGGGAGGGGCCTGTAAAGGGTGTGGCTTGACAGACAGGTGCCCTTTAAGCTCTCTGTCACAGCCAGGCCATGACATGACAATGGAAGGTGGGAGCGGCGGTCAGAGTGGGCGTGGCTTGTGGAGGTTGACAGACAGGTCCCTGCGAGCGCTCTCTCACAGCGGGGCCATGGCACGAGATTATGGGCAGATCAGCGGGATCGGCTGTCGCTGATTTCCCTGACATCTGTCCACGGGGTGAGACAAACGGCAACACGGGTCGCCCAAGATGTGGCATTGTAGGGCAGGATTTTCCAGTACAATGGCATAGCACACTCACACACAAAACACATACGGAGACACGCACACACACACACAATCCCTGCAGCCCCCCTCACGGCTCCCTCTCCCGATCCATTCTGTCGTACCTTACGGTTAGAGAGGAAGGATAATAGTCAGAGCCATCTGCTTCAGTGGGATCAGACTCTCCCTCTCGCTGGGTATATGCACCTCTAAGACACATCAGGCTCCCTCACAGTCTATCCAGGTTAGGCCAGGCTTTCCCAAACACACTGTCCAGAAATAGCCTCGAGCCTGTAGGGTTCTCTCATTCAGCCATATTACATTGACTTCATACAATAGAGAAGTTGCTATTTACAGTTTTTTTTGCAGCTCTCGTCTTGCAGAAGACAGTGCTGTATAATTATATCTATAATGGAAATTAGAACTGTAACTATGTTGATATCACTGACACTAACAGCTAACTAGTCACTGGGGCTTCAACTTTCATGCATGTCATTGAACATTTAATATTTTTCTCATCCCTCATTTCTGTAACAGACACAGTTAATCTGACTGTCATCAAAATGATGTTCTGTGTTTTTCCAGCTTCAGAAGTTATGTTGAATCATGCATACTGAATGCAGAATAGAGACATCATAGATATCTGGTGAATGAGGGACATGTCACGCGCTGATCCATTCAAATGATAAGCACTCATCGAGGCTACCAACGAATACCAGCAAAACTTCACAGACTAACTCATAACAACTAGACTAGAAGTAAAAAAAAAAAAAAAAAAAAACGAAATAAAAAGTTAGAGCAGAGAGAGGAGTTAGAGCATAAAACACGGGGAATCCACAGGTTGGAATTTTCACCCTCAACAAAATTACACGACCCTTAATCATATCCGATGACTATGAAACACTCAATCACTCTGTGATGTTTGTCCTCTCATCTGAAAAATAGAGGACAGAGCCACTGTGCTGATTCACAATAAATAAATAAATATATAAATAGACATAATCCACTGATTTGACAGAGTGTCCTTTACTAAAACCAATATCATTCAAGATGGATTATTTATCCTGAGGATGTAATTGCATAGTTCATAACAGGCAGATCAGGATTAAGGAATTCATTAAGATGTGCAGGGCTACACAGCTTGTGCGCAATTACCTCTAAGTCTGTCTAAGAGGTACAAATCATCTCTTCAATATGGAACACAGGAATGCTTTGATTTGACTTGACCACTGGGGCTCAGAAATGATCTCTAAGCTAAATCCTTTCTTCATTTCATCTCCGTGATTCATGGGAAGATGTTTCAACATATGGCCTCAAATTATGGGCTCCGCTGTACTAAACTCAGAGTCATGCAGGGCAGACTACCAGCTTGGATCAGCGTATGAGACAACAACAAAAAAAAGGAGGAAAAAAAATAGCTGTGTTACATCCACAGGGTGATGAAATGTCAAGCTTTCACTGTCTTGTGTTCGAGGAAAATCTCTCAGCTTCTTGGAGGTTTTTCATTACAAAGACAAAAATACTAGAAAGATAGGAATTTTTTTTAGGACACAGGAACTTAACCTGCATTCTGTCTTCTGAGATGATTAAAGAGAGAAAATATACTGGGAATGTGTTTAAATGTGCATTGGGATTACGCTTTATATGTATGGTCTATAACAGCTATACCATCAGGGGAAATGCATATTTTTGTTTGCCTATTTTTTTTTTTTTTATAAAAAGATGATTTAGCATTTGTACTATTAAAGCTCTGTTAGCTCGGACCAGAGGTCAAGCATTGCTCCCTTGATCTGTTATTGTTGAAAAAGTTAGTTTTGCAAATAACTAGGTGGGTTAATGATGTTGCACTATGATTTATAACAAGTCACGTGAAATCTACGAATTTTTGCTTTCTCAAGCAGTTTGAGGCATAGCCGAAGGCTGTCATCCACCACCATTTCTGAACAAATTGAAGTAAATTATGAAGAGAAAGAATACTGGGCAATTCCACAGAAAATAAACTTTCTGTCACGTCCATAACACCAATAAAATGCAATGATATAGTATGATGTGAATGATTACATGAAATTTAAGCATTTGCAATTTTGTCTGTAGAACACACATGAAAAAAAATGGACAAAACATTTTATATAATGGGGTCCAATCCCACAGAGGGAAAAACAGGCTCTGGGACAGGTGTGGCCCTTATCTGGACCGGCACAGACCCACTTAATCTGAACCTAAACCAGACCAGACTAATCCCAGAATCATTACAGACTCAGCATGGGTTATTTAGGGTGAAATCACAAATGTTTGTTTTTGGGGGGGAATATAAACAAAACTGCCAGGAAAGGGACAGGTTGTTTTCAGAGAATGTGAAGCGAAACTTAACACTGACAGCACATGTTGGTTTTGGGAGAGCCTAAAAGCTAACGGTGAAGTCATAGGCCGGCATTAGGGTTGTTTATCGTTGCCTCCTGAAGTCATTAGCATGAAAAATGCTGCTCTGCGCTAACTAGCCGAAGTATTTATGACAGATTAGAAGCTGGCTTCCAATGGAACTCTCGCTGCGGTTATTTTTGTTTTAATGTATGTGTGAATCAATTAATTGTGTCATAAAGGGACACCGTAAACTGTGTGCCCAACTTAATGAGTCCGACATTATCCCATCGCCTCACCAGCTGGCTGTGCGCAGCATGTGCTGTTTGTCATAATATGGCTTGCAACCCTTAACACTCATTCATTGTTTGCAGTGGCAAGGCTTTTCCAGAAACTTCTGCCTTTTACTCTTCACCCTCTCCATGGGCTTTCTGTTGTACATGTGGGCACCTGTCCATTGTGAAGAAAAGAGAGGTCACGGAATCAATCACTACCCTCTTTGGCTGTCACATCCCAGCAACCCCTTTCCTATGCATACTAGGCGATAAATCTTCATCCAATCTAAACTCCACAAACAATAAAATGCTGCTAGTAGCGCCAACTATCGCCAACAAAACAATCCTCATGAACTGGAAATCAAGGAACACTGTACATATTAGCCATTAGAATAACCTGTCAATCAACCTGACTATCCATTCACTCCCATCTTAAACAACACTCAAGATACACCCTCCCCTTGGTACTTACAGACCTAACCTGACCTTTTCTGCCTGAGATCCAATCACAGCTTCACATCCACATTCCTCCTTGTCTATTAATAGATAGCCATGTATATTAGAGTAGTTCTGTTTAGCCTCTCTGACTGTTGTCAGTGTTTTGTTAGTGTCCCTCGTTTTGTTGCTTTTTGTGTCCGTTTTGACTTTCTATTTGTTTGCAAAAAGAAAGGAAAGAGAGGAACACACACACACACACACACACATACATGCATAAAGAGTCATGTCTCAGCAGATGGCAAGAATAATACAACATGTTTACAGAAGATGAGAAGAAGTGAAGAAACATGTAAGACTTGCCCTGGACCCTCTAGAAATGTACATATAGGAATTGATTACATGATTGGCTTATCCACACTAGTTAAATTTTTGAGGGTTCAGGGTTTAAATTTACATTTACGCATTTAGCAGACGCTTTTATCCAAAGCGACTTACATATTTGTCAACTATCAATTATATCAGAGCCAGTCTCCCTTAGAGCAATTTAGGGCTAAGTGCCTTGCTCAAGGGCACAACGGTGGCAGCCAGTGTTCGAACCCACAATTTTCCAGGCTACTTGCATGCTAGCCAGGTTCCTCAACCACTACGCCACCACCACCCTAGGGTTATAGGGGGCATAAGGATTTAGTCAATGTCTCTGTGTAGAGGAGAGTAGAGTGGCGTAGTATAATGAACATGAACTTGTGTTTGTTTGAGGCTGTGTGTGTCTGTGTGTTTGTTAGTGAGTGAGAGGGTGGATTACTATTGGATTGCACCGTGTGTATGTGTGTGTGTTTGTGTGTGTGTGTGTGTGTCAGGGTTTACTGTATCTTCGTGTGACACACAAAGATGACATGACTGATGTTGTGTTGCTGGTGAAACAGCGTCTTAACGCAGATGTTGTTTGTGTATATGTGTGTGTGTGTGTATGTGTGTGTGTTTGTGTGTGTGTGAAAGAGAGAGAGCAAGAGAGACGTCTCATGACTGATGTTGTGTTGCTGGTGAAACAGTGTCTTAACGCAGATGTTGTTTGGTATATGTGTGTGTGTGTGTGTGTGTGTGTGTGTGTGTGAAAGAGAGAGAGAGCAAGAGAGACGTCTCATGACTGATGTTGTGTTGCTGGTGAAACAGTGTCTTAACGCAGATGTTGTTTGTGTATATGTGTGTGTGTGTGTGTGTGTGTGTGTGTGTGAAAGAGAGAGAGAGCAAGAGAGACGTCATGACTGATGTTGTGTTGCTGGTGAAACAGCATCTTAACGCAGATGTTGTCTGTGTATATGTGTGTGTGTGTGTGTGTGTGTGTGTGTGTGTGTGAAAGAGAGAGAGAGCAAGAGAGACGTGTCATGACTGATGTTGTGTTGCTGGTGAAACAGCATCTTAACGCAGATGTTGTCTGTGTATATGTGTGTGTGTGTGTGTGTGTGTGTGTGTGTGAAAGAGAGAGAGAGAGCAAGAGAGACGTCTCATGACTGATGTTGTGTTGCTGGTGAAACAGCGTCTTAACGCAGATGTTGTTTGTGTATATGTGTGTGTATGTGTGTGTATATGTGTGTGTGTGTGTGTGTGTGTGTGTGTGTGTGTGCGTGTGTGTGAAAGAGAGAGAGAGACGTCTCATGACTGATGTTGTGTTGCTGGTGAAATGGTCTCGGGATGGGCTGATAAATAAGCACCAGGCGGCGCGGCGGCCGTGATGGTGGCAGTTTGGCGTCTGCAGTCGTGGCGTCTCGCCCCTCATCCATCGCCACGGCGCTGTGCTGCGCTCCTCCCCGCTCCATCAAGCCCGCCGAGCAGCCAGCACGAAGGCCCGGCCTCGTCTCAAGGTCGACGGGCCCTTCAGCACTGAAGGATGATGGGTAGGCACCACCGCATGGCACGGCGGGGGCCCCTCCGCTCTGGTAAAGAAGCCTGCCATCGTGCCATCAGAGTGGGGAAGGTGCCACGGCCCATCCGGACCGCCCGTGGCTCGGTAACTGGTACCAAATGTTGCACCCCTCGGAGATGGTGACCCGGTGACCTCCAGGGGTGGAGTCCCGGTGTGCCCGGTGACGGGTACAGAGGACAAAGCAGCAGCTGTCTTCTGTCAGTACACACACACACACACGCACACACACACACACACACACACACACTCACATACATACACATACACATACACATACACACACACCTATACACATGCACCCATACACAACCCCCGCCCCTTCCCCCCACACACAAACATACATACACTCACACTCGCATACACACACACACACACACACACACACACACACACACACACACACACACACACACACACACACACACACACACACACACACACACACACACACACACACAGAGAGACAGACATTGAAGTATAAACAGAACAGAAGGAGATGTATGAAGCATAATCCCAACCTCCGTTTACAAAGCTTCCCAAGCCCAGCTCAGTCTGACAGAGGGGAGTGGCCTTGCCTACCTCCTCCGTGCCCTTGCCATGCATTAGTGATGGCTCTTCCACAGCGCGCCCTGATGGAGCGGCCTAAGAAAAGACGAGAGCAAGAGCATGCGAAGTGAAACAAGCGAAAACGAGCGAGGGGCTCATTATTCTTTCAGACGCGGCAGGGATGAAAACCCCAACGTTTCAATGCAATAATCATAAGACCCAGACGTCTCCCACAAAGAGAGCGTTCCCCCAAATTAGGCTTCAAAGCTTTCTTTGGGCACGGAATGAAAGCGGCGGCGCAGTGATACTGAGCTGTGCTGACGGTAATGGGGATCAAAGCTGTCCCTTTCATTCTGCCGCTAAGTGATGATTCATTTTAAAGAAATGAAAAGACACGTAAACTCTCCCAGGTCCGCTGCTTGGCTGCTTCCTCTCCCTACCTCTTTCCCTTTTCTTCTCTCACTCTCTTTTTGTTCAATTCCCCTCTCTCTTTCTCTCCTTCTCTCTCTCTCTCAACCCCCCACCCCCCACCCCACCATTCTCTCCAGGGCCCTGGGCCGAGAGGCCTGTGTTATATCGCTCTTGATGGGGAGAATCTGCATAATTAATTTGTATATTCGAACGTGACAGATGTTTGATTTTGGCCGTAAAAGTAATTAATGCCCCGAGTGGAGGGAGGCAGATTGTTTTAAGATTATTTATGAAGACTCCCTCTCTCCCTCTCTCTTTCTCTCCCTCCCTCTCTCTCCATCCCTCTCTCGCTCTCTTTCTCTCCCTCCCTCCATCCCAGCTCCCTGTAGCTGATGTCAGGGGACTGGCAGCTCTTCCTCATTGCCCCTGTCATCACCTGCTCTCTCAGACCCAGCTGTTTGTCGACATGGTGCTGGGATGTGTATGCGTGAGTGAGTGTGTGTGTGTGTGTGTGTGTGTGTGTGTGTGTGTTTGTTGGGGGGTCCAAACTCTCATTTGGGAGGCAAGGCTTTCCTACAGGAGGCAAGCAGCTACATTCATAATAGTCAAACATGTCCACACACACACACACACACACACACACACACCAGCTTATGTGTACCAGTGCAAATCACTACATGACTGCTCTACCTGCCCCACGTGTCGGGTGTGTTGCCGTGCCTACCGTGTAAAACGCACACACGCCGGGACACCTGCTTACCCAGAAAGCATGCTGCCCACGCTTTTCAGAAAGCGACAACAGCTGGTCTCAGCCACCCACACCTTATCCCCTCACATGGCTGCCAGAAGTGGAGAGGATCTGGCCCAGTTAAGGGCCAAGTTTGGCCTGGCTCCAGCATGACAGATTCAGGTGGTGTCTACAACCCTGTCTGTGGGGCTTTCGGGAAAAACGGACTTGAGGTGGCTTTTATCATGGCCTTGGTTCAACGTAGAGATGATGACTTGTACTTGTACTTGGACGACAAAGTACTAGCATGTTTGTGTGAGTCAGAGACGGGTGGTAATAGCGATAGATAGATAAAAGACGTGGATACATCTCAATTAGTCCAACAAGTCTTTGTTAGCATACATATCATTTTGTAAATGTTGAGTGAATAGTATAAAACTGTGAGAATATATGCATGACTGATCCTATGCATACACTTCAGAAATTATTACCAGAAATTTTGATCATAATAAGCGTGTTTTAGTGAGGGTGCCTCCTGATGTTCAGCTCAGACGAGTGATTATGCTGTACTCAGATGGGATTTTTTTTACATTGAAGAGGCAGCAAAATAATAGTGAAGAAGTTATCTTGTTTGCTTAATTCTTCTATTGTTTATTGCCATTAATTCACCATTGATTGAACTGATTACTCTGCAAAGATAATTGCTAGTTATTAAGCCAGTATAACTTGATTGAATTAAAATAGGCAGGAGATAGAGAAAGCAGAGAGGGGAAGAGAAAGAGAAAGAAAAAGAGAGAGAGAGAGAGAGAGAGAGAGATTGAGCAGGGGGGTGGAGGTGGGGGGAGTAATCACATTGTGCCCTGTGGTTCCCAACAGCAGGGCAGCAACAATTTATGCCTCAATCTCGGCACAAACTTCTGCTTATCTTTTTTTCCTCCTCTTCCTTGTTTTTTATTATTGCGGCAAGTGGCGCGCTACGACACGAGCTCTGCGTAATGAACAGTAATGGATGCCAAACAGGGGGGGACAGGGCGAGAATGTAATTTCCTCAATGTGGAGAATAAATCACATTGTGAGCGTTTTACTGGAAAGCCTTGTGGATATTCAAATCTGCCGCATTGATTGAAGCAATCAGAGTGGATCACGGCGCAGTAATTCGACAGAAGGTTATAGCGGGTGACCCGGCGTGATATGATCTTGTTTATGGGAGGAAATTGCAGCAAGATTACTCGCCATGCTCTTATTAGACCCCCTGATTAAAAACAAAGCTTCCACTCTGGGAGTGACGCCTGGAATTTTGTGCCATTATTTCATATGTAATCCACACGTCAATTTTTTTTTTTTATAACAACCGCAAACTCCACTGACTGTTATTGAGCCACATTAGCTACATACTGACAACGGCAAGAGCTCATATTAACACTGGGCTTATAGCTTCAGTGAAGAGTATTACAGCAAGACTGAGATAATCAGAAGAAAGCTTCATTGACACAGTGGGTGTGTGTGTGTGTGTGTGTGTGTGTTCTGTTGCCGAAGTTTGTACAGATGGTCATGTATGAGTGTGTTAGTGTTTTTTGTGAACGTGTGTGTGTGTGATGTGTGTGTGTGCGTGCAAGAAGCAGGTGAACATGCTTCAGGAGGTGGAGGTTGACAGAGGACCACACACTCTGCTTAAGTCCCACATAGGAAGTCTTCTGCTTGGCCCTGCACTTATAAGAATATATGTCTTATCATCATTAATCTTGAACTATGCATATGATGTATGCATATTTTTTGGATAATTTTTCAAATAAAGAAAGATGCTGTTCGTGTCATGATTGGTGTGTTACAGCATTGTTAAAAGGTCAAAAGCGGCTCATCTGACATCAGCTTCTTTCCACTGAAATGAATGTAGCCTCACCAGGATGCCTAAGAATTTGAGCAACAGGTCTTACAGGCTTCGTTTTTAAACAACAAGGCAAAGAAAGAAGACAAAACACATCAGGTAAGGTGTATTTGTCCATAAACCACTGCTAAGTGACCAAGAATGTAGCAAGCTGTAACCGTTAGTTAGCATGACCGCTAACCTTATCGTTTTCAAAGAGATAGTGACGTTTAATGACCAAGACAAGAATGCAGTCAGCTAAGCAGCTTTAAACAATCCTGTCAAAAAAGTAATTTCTCAGTGTGCGAAATTCTATTTTTTTTTTTTTTAAAAAAAACAGCATATGTGAACACAACACAAATGGGACCAGAAGTTTGTGACACAACACAAATGGGACCAGAAGATTTTTTTTTCTCTCCATTGACAACCATTTACATTTTCTGTCAGCGTACGTCCAATGGACCGGAAGTAACTTAGACTCCCTATTGCCAGTCTGTTGTGGACATAATTGCACAGATATGTGAATAATGACTGCTGAGGCTGAAATTAATTGACAGGGTTGTAAATTCACACACATGCACACACACACACACACACACAGGAAGAGAGAGAAAGAGAGAGAGAGAGAGCAACTAACTTACACATGTGCACACCTTGCCATGATAGAAATAATTTCAATCTCATTGAAGAATACGCATACTGATGAAACTGACTGATGAAATATATCAGAGACATTGGACAAGTGATCATAAAGTCCTGGATTTGCATACTAATTAAGTCGTTATTGCAGAAACTGCTCTTAACGAGTCCAGTGGACCCACATTGTGTTGATTTATTGAAGGAATATCCTCTCTCTCTCCTCTAAAACTCTGTCAGTTTTCGTAAACAACCTGTCAACAACTTATTCTTCTTGAATGGCAGCATATCGGAAAACATGATGGGAGCTCATTGACATACCAGATGCATAACCTGCACATTCAATTGCAGTGTTTTTTATCTTCTCCGCTTTTTTCATTTTATGAATTTCTTTCAAGTATTTATTTTCCAGCTTTTTAATTTACGGGTGCTCACCCTGTCCTCCGCCGACAATAAATTGCGCGAAGCTCTGGTTAATTTTAATTTGAAGGCCTCGTTGTGACATAAAGCCGAGTTCGGCGTTTGTCAGCGTGCGCTGTGGCACTAAAGCTGCCGAGGCAGCAGCTTGGAGGATGGAGAGCTGTCTAAACACGTCAGTCCCAAGAGACTTACAGTCTGCCGCTGAATGGGACATATTCTCCTCCATACGCTGCTCTGCTTCCATTGATTTTATAGGGAGATTGACACAGCAAGCTTTCTTTGCCTGTCGACTTGCCTGTTTTCCCTTGCTTGTGTGAACTCTGACCTGTGTTCTGATGTAATATACCATGGTGTGCTCTTGGTTAAAGGGTAACTATTCAGAACTGCATTCAGGGAATCCACTCATTCACTGCATGTTGTGGGCCTACTATGTTGTATATAACTGCAACATGTTGCCTACTCACAACTGTAGCTATAGTGCTCCAGCGAACGAGTTTAAATTTCCAAAAACAGCTTACTTGTTCACATGTGTGGACTAGCGGCCTCTAGCATAACTGAACTGAGCCGAAGAGATGTAAAGCTGTGTAAAAACACAATGAAAACCCATATGACATAAATATACTTCCTGGGGTGACCATCCCTGGGGTCCTATGGTGACCATCACAGCTTTCAAGCCCTCTGTCCAGACCAAGTCTTTGTTTCCTCATTTTGAGATTATGTCCACCGCCTTTCTGACACCTGCTTAAAGCTATAGTAAACAGTGTTTATAATTAATGAGAGTGGGGAAAAAATGTTCTCCACACTCTACCTGCCTCAGCATGTCCCAAACACAATTGGTAACCAGCAGTAGGTGTACGCACTGGGCTCTTTTTAGAGGACCAAGCAGGGAAGTTCTGTAGGAGGAGCTCATTTCAGCTGTGTGTGGCAATTTATCAAAAGTGCTACTGGGTGATAAGTACAATGCATTCTCCAATGGAACTGAATGGAATGGAAATCATGTTGATTTAACCAGGATAAAAAAAAAAATATTCTCATGATCTTGTTAGCTAAGATGTTTAGTTAATCCAATATGCACTATAAATTAGTTTTTCATTGTGTGTGTTTCAATTGTGTGCTGTAGCTTGAATGGTTATCCTCTTTTTGTAAGTCACTTCGGATAAAAGCATCCTCTAAATACATAAATGTAAATGTAATATCTAGGCTACAGTTTCACATTATGAACTGAACACATAGCGCCAGTCATAAACATAGTGGTAGCTATTTTTCTCACTTTGGGGTGAAAGAACGCTGTTGTTTACCAACATTCTGAACTCTTCTATACTCTCTGTGATATTTATGAAACCACCAAATACCAATTACCAAATCTTCACACACTGTCCTGTTATACTGAATGGGAATTACTTTGGAAAGATACTTTGGATCTTAAGGTTCAGTTAATCCAAGTAGTTTAGTGGAAAATGTCTTACATGTACTGAACAAAGAGGCTGAGAGGTCTCAATCCTCATATTCATATTTGAAGGCATCTACTAATTGAACATGTGTAGTGACTTTGCGTTTTCTGTTAATGTTTTTTATCTGATCCTAAAATCCCCGAAATGTTACGGCTCAGACTGCATTTCGTTCTATATTTCTGCACCATACGAAAAAGAACGGTGGGTGTGTTGGTGCGTTACTTGGCAACCACTCAACTTCAGGAAATATACTACTTGGCCGAGAAATTGCTATCGTTTCCTGGTTAATATTTCATGCTAGGTTTATTGTGTTTTGGTTATTGTTGAATATCTCTGCGAATCTCTAATGAAAGGCATTTCCATATGTTATAATGATCATGCTCTTTGTTTTGAAGAAAGGTTATATAAGTCAGTCCAACTGTCAGCAGAGGGTCAAGGTCACTAAAGCCAATGACATCTGCATCAGTCACCAAAACAACGATTCAGACCACTCACTACAGCTCCCCTGCCTGAGACACATTTGCAATATGCACTTTATATGACTTATTCCCAGACATGAACATATCCATTTTTGTTCATTTTTGTTACATATTCACAATATTTAGTTTGTAATTATTATTATATTTTATATATTTTTATTATTATATATTATTATATTTAAAATACAATGGGGCTTGTCCCTATGTGCTAATAGAGGGAAGATGTTGAGGTGTTGGGCTTTCCCTGAACATATGTGAATGCATACATATTGCAGTCAATAAGTAGGTAAAACACAATATTGCACCACTCTAAATCCTCTACTTTCTCTCTCTCTCTCTCCGTCTCTCTCTCTCTCTCTTTCTCTCCCCTTTCCCCTTCTTTCTCTTTCTCTCTGTTTTATGGGCTTTTAGTCTTGGAGGATAAGCCCCCTCACCCCACCAATCTGTAATTAAAAGCAGAAACCATATTTTTAATCCTAAGAGCTATTATAGATTTGAGCTGGATGCATTGTCTGAGCACACAATAGAGTCTCTCTCTCTACAGTCCGTTGGTCACCGTAGCCCATATATGTGTGTGTATATGTTCTTAAATGGGTAGATAAAGGCCTCTTAACTCCTCTTCATAATGGTAGTGCTCTGTGCTCGGCGTTCTCCCCTGGTAATCCTGCTCGTTGTTTTTAGTCTGGTCTGGATCGAGTGGCTTATCTCCTGCAAAGACAGTATAATTATCCCGGTTCTCTCATCATGAATGACATATTTTTGAACCCATTTCTCAGTCACATTAGCGAAAGGAAAGGGATATGTATATGACACTGTAATTACAGATGTGGCTGGATTTTTTTGGGTTGTTTTTACTCACCAGAGGATTAAAGTATTGAGTATGTGTAATTATAAGTGTTCTACATTTGAGAACAGTGCATTTCTGATTAAAACGGACCCATCCCAGGGACATGATGCTTTTGAATTTCACTGAATACTTAAGTTAATTGGTACTGATGTTTGCAGGGCCTCAGAATTTGACTGTTACAGAGCTCATGTTATACTCTGGGGTCTGAAACGTATAATTCGGTGTGCGTGTGCGTGCGTGTATGTGTGTGTGTGTGTGTGTGTGTGTGTGTGTGTGTGTGTGTGTGTGTGTGTGTGTGTGTGTGTGTGTGTTTGTGATGTGTGTCTCTGTGTGTGCGTGCGTGTATGTGTGTGTGTGTGTGTGTGTGTGTGTGTGTGTGTGTGTGTGTGTGTGTGTGTGTGAAGCAACTGGTTCTGGTCTGTGCCAGGGTCCTCCCACCATGCCCATATTCTGTGCCCAAACATCGTTGTCTGTCTCTGCTGGGCACCCCCAGAAGCTGCTGAGTCGGGGTGACTGTCTGGCATCTCTTTGTCCTTCTCTGTCATGTTCAACTGGAAATCATCAGGTGTCGACCGACCAGGCCTCAATGTTAATGCATTCCCTCCTATTTGACTTTTTAATAGGCTTTTTGCCTAATTATCATTGCCTGCTCCTCGCAAGATCAGGCCCGCCATGCGAACTCTCAGCACGGGAACAAAAGCAGGTCAAACTCAGAGGCGTTGGCAGGATGCCGCATGCCACCTCGACCCCCATAGCCTCTCCTCCCACCTCCACGCTCACACACACACAAAACCACCACCCACCACACCCCCACACAACACACACACCCCCTCCCTTACACCCCCCCCCACCCACACACACACTAAACCCCTTGTCCTCACACACACCAAAACCCTTGTCCTCACATCCCCCCCACCCATGCCCCCCCCACACACACACACATACATTCCCCACACCTCTCGACCCTCTGCCTGCGTCTGCACCATGATGAGTCTTTCCCCTTGAACATGATGTCAATATGTTGATGTGGCTGCCTTTATTAAGACACCATCCAACTGATAACAAGGCCTGCTGTGAGTTCCCCACATAAATAATTAGACCAGAGACCGAGGAACGGCAGGTGGCTTTTGGCACGCAGAAATAATCATACTTGATGTGGAAAATAAAGTAAAAGGAGCCATCTGCTCACGGCGGGGAGAACGTAAGAAAAAAACACGCCAACATATTGTCAGTAACATTATGAAATACACAGTTAATAATTTAGTCCTGGCAACACATGACTCTGGACTGTTGTTTATATAATACACTGTAAATATAGGCCTAAGCTTATATGACTAAATGAAGCTGGATGTTCTCTGATCACGGTTCTGCTAATGTTTCATCTCCAGGCCTTCCCATGTCTGCATGAAGCAGATGCTCTAAATGACCAGCGGAGGAGGAAATAATGGCAGTTCCCTTGGTAACAGATATTTAAACAGCCTCATTTAGACCCTTCATAAACTCTTGACTCAAAGTTAGTAACACATTTATAAACATCATTGTTGAGTGTTGTAATTACTCATTAATAAACTATTTCCTTTCCCAGTGTCACCGACCATGACTTACAACTCCACCATATTAAAACCTTAAATTATAACTTCAATCAGAGTCAGCACAAAGTCTTATGTCCGTCCCCAGTCCCCATAATGTAAAACCAGCTCTTAACACTGTGGGCATGTTGGAACAGCCTTCCCAATAGCCAATAGTGAGCCAACCAGGCATCAGAGGGGATGAAGTTTAGAGATTAGAAGGGGAGGTGGTAACAGAGAAGTGCAGAGAACTGCAGTATGACAAGTACGTACATGACAGCTAAAGTAAATGTTGTACATGGTTTCATTACTGCAGTGTGGTTTAATACGTTTTTAAAGGTTAGTGGGAACATCACGAATCCCTGATCAATGTGATGTAATGATGGTCCAGTATGTGGCTGGACCAATTTATTTAAAAATAAACATCTACACAATGGTTGCGCAGGTGGTAGAGGTGCCGTTCGGCAACCAGAGGGTTGCAGATACGAGCCTCACTCTGCCTGACCTCATCGAAGTGTCCTTGAGCAAGATACTGAACCCCAAATTGCTGCCGGTGGCAGGTTGGCACCTTGCATGGCAGCCTCCCCCACCAGTGTGTGAATGCATGTGTGTGAATTGGTGAATGTGAAGCATGCACTGTAAAGCGCTTCGAGTGCTCATAGTTGCAGGAGTAGAAAGGCGCTATATAAATTCAGTCCATTTACTACCTACACCTAAAATAGCGCAGGATTCAAAACGTCTTTACTAATACCTGCCTGTGTGTGTACACAGCCTCTGTAGGCTAGACAGACATTCTGTTTTTATTCCAGATTTCAGCCTAGATCCAAGCTGCCCGTAGATCTCAGACCATCCAGACTCAGTGGATGTCTCACACCCTCAGTGGTTCCATACTGTAGTTAGAAGACTTTGCAGTTTTATAGGATATTTAGATAGCTCTTGTGGAGTCATGAGTGCTGCGCCTCAAGGCATTTGATTGTTTTTCCCCTAAATGTGCAATGTGCTTTGATGTACATTCCTATTAAAATACGTGTACTAAATCCAGGTTGTCAAGACCAAGAGTATACATGACCCTTGAAATAATTTTTGATCGCCTAAAGAGGGAAACATCACTGGAGGACGCCGAGATTTTCCTGAAACCTTTAATTCAATTGAGGAAGCCATCAAGTTTCATGTTTCAATTACAGCAAATGTGTCAGTGCAAGACGCATTGCTGAGGCGAGACCCTGTAAAGTCAAGCAAGTTGAGTCGACAGAACAAGAGAAAGAGGGAGGCAGAGAGAGAGAGAGGGAGAGAGAGAGAGAGAGAGAGAGAGAGAGAGAGTAAGAAGGGGAAACATCATTCCTAATAAAACAGTAACAAATACCCCAGGTCCTTGGAGAGTTCCTCTAACCCGAAAGGAAACAGTCTCTTTGCCCAGGAGCAAGGAAGCCATTACAGCTTGTAGTGGAAGATTTAATAGGTGTCATAATTTATCATGTAAACCGAAAAGTGTTTCTTAATTAAGCGCGTGCATTAATGAATTTTTTAATTTGATCCCTGTAAGTACTTTGCTATGCTAATTGCAATATTCCACACATTAGTTATCGGCTATTGCCCTTGGCTATTTGCTGCAGTGGGAATGTGATTTTTTTTTCTTTCTTCCTTTTTTTTGTCTTCAGCAGCTCAAGTTCATTAACTCATCAAACCCTCACAATTTAAATCTGAAACCAAGGGAGTCGATCCTTCTGCCCCCACTTCTCTGAAGGACAGGAAGGCCCTCACTCCCATTCAGACAATGCTGGGGAGGACAGTGCAAATAGGACACATCTGACCACTTTCGTTACCTTCTACCTCAGTATGACATTGCTACCAGTAATGATTAGAGTCTATTAAATGTTGTGTACAGTAACTGGTTGTGATGCTGTTGATGAGTGGAGGTTTTTTAAAGGCAGGTATATTATGTTCTGATCAAGCAGATACTGGTTCAGTTGGTCATCAGCTGGAATTTGCTGCACTTAATCACCAGACTATTTATTAATGCAAGTATGTGTATGCAGTGTAGTGCATGTTTGTGCCCTACAGTCAGAAACAGCAAAATTAATAATGGAGAAAATGAATAAGCATTAATGAATAGATACATCCACATCTCCATATCTGACCCCCCCCCCCACACACACACACATACACACACACACACACACACACACACACACAGACACACACACCACACCACACACACACACACTGTGGGTGGGGTGAGGGGGATTCAACCTGAGGAAATAAACTGGTCTTAAATACTGAGGCTAATAACAATACCAGGCACAGAATTAGGAATAAGGGAATGTGCCCCCCCCACACACACACCCTTCTTAATGCATCACTTATCTATGAAGGTCAAAGGGGTCAAGCTTAACTAACATCACTTATGTAAGTATTACAAGAACACACATGACCGTTTAGACTATAATAGATTACTGAGCAAAATTGGCACAGCGTACGAATATCAATATACATACATTTCACACTTTCAACTAATGTTTGTTTGTTTACACTTTTATTAAAGAACACTTGCAAAGTATGTAAGAGGAGTTTTTTGAGTCTTTAACATCATTTTATATTTTAATTGCTTTTAAGATTTGTTAAACAATTGGAACTTTTAGAGAGAGGAAAAAAATGAAATGCAGAAGGGTATCTGAACAGCAGCTGACTGCAACCAGTGAGCACTTACACAAGGTCTGTGCTCTCCCTATTGTGTCACCCAAGACCGAGCAGCTCTCATTGTGTAACCACTTAGGAAGTGCCATTCTCCCCCATAGAACATCACGGGCAAGATATCCGGCTTGGCATCACAAGGGTATTAAAAAAAATCTGTATCCATTACTCCCGAAGCATCTGCAGAGAAATGTGTTTAATATTCCGAGGGGATCTTAGGCACTGACATTAGGAGAAAGATAATCCCCCGTAGATTAAATTAAATGTAGGCCCCGCATATTTAAATCTGCTATTGTTTCCAGTGCCGCAAAAGACATTGTGCTCCACCGCACCGCCATGATATTAAGTCAAGCCGCGAGCTGTTGTCATTCGCGGGGGCTCCTTGATGAAGCATAATTTCATTCGAGACATAATCTGCTAGCAGCAGGTTAGCATTACAGTTTTTAACTACACTTAATGGCACCAAAATATGCATTTGCGGCATTAAAATAAATCTTCTATTAAGATGGAAGCAGAAGGTGCACTACACTCGAGTGCTGACAACCATTTGTCTGCCCTCTGCCAGGGGGGCTGAAAATGGAGGAAATGACTGTAATAGCATAAGGCTTGTTTATTTATTTAAATCTTTTGCTTTTTGTCTCACAAAGCCAAAGTGCTTTTATGCTTTGTGGCTTCAACAGGTTGAAACACAATAAGATACGCAAATGGAGTAGATTAGATTTAGAAGACAGATGTTCAGGACACAACAGTTATTTAAGGACAAAAATTAGCAGTGAGTCACAGTGGGGTTTTCACTAAGAGACTAGACATAAATAAATAAATAAATAACATTAGGGATTGAAGGCAATTCAATGCATTATTTGATTGCAGTCTGATTAATTATCAGATGGAAGGACTATTCAGACAGCATGTCAAAATGTCAAAAAAGAAGTACTCTGAGTGTTATTAATACTCAAAAGTGTTTTTTTAGACTTTGATGTGAAAAAATGGTGGTAGTTCAAACAACAGATCAGCATGAACTTTCTGTAGACTGAGCACTGGCCAAGTTCAAACTCCTTGTCACAGTACTGAGGTGAAAAAGGCACCCTCTTTCCACTCCTTTCAGTTCAGTTCATCTTGGTTTCACTGGAGGATTTCCATGACACATGCTGCTGTTTTATTCAACTCTTTAATTCAGTCGAGGCCTATTGGAGAACAAATTGCCTGCTAACAGCTTCCATTGTGAGGCTCTCATTTCTTCTCCGTGACTATCAATCTCAGGGACTGTACCTTCAGAGCTCATCACTCAGTGAGTGATTTCTGCTGCCCTCAGCAGACCGCTGCGCCCCTCCCGCCGAGGAGGAGCAGGTTTTTTGGGGATCACCTTGAGCCCCTGCGGGGGCCGGAGAGAGAGCGGGTGGTGGACGGCCCGTGGGTTGCCCCCGACGACGCTCAATCATATGTCCACCGTCCTCCCCGACCGCCAGCGCCAACCCTCGGCCGCTCCCCCCTGCCACCCCTTGAGCCGCCCGTGGAGACTGATCAAGCTGTTCCAACAACTGGAAGACATCACAAGTTAAACACTCATTATTTTAATTCGATGCTAATCAGGTGCTAATGACACTAATCCTCGCAATGATTCAGGTAATTTGCTTAATGGCCGGCCAGAGTACAGATTACTGCAATCAGTCACGTTTGATAAGACGTCTGTTGCGGGCTGGGGGGTTTGGGGGGGGCGGAGGGAAGAGTGTACACAGGTACCCATGGCAGAAGGAGGGAGGCAGGGGGAACAGGTGAGAGGGGTGGTGTGTGTGTGTGTGTGTGTGTGTGTGTGTACAGACTTATGTTCCTGTCCTTTAAGCATGTCCCTAAATCCTCATGCATCATGTTGAAGGTTGCATCAGGAAGACGCTTGTACTTCTGTGCCCATGAAGTGCTTTGGAGATGTAACTAGACATCAGAGAGTCAGAGAGAAAGACAAAAGGAGACACACAACAACATATACAAAAGCCAAACTCAGATACAAATATAAGAACATTCATTCATTCTTACAATTATACACGTACATACATTTATACATTCATACAGTACATGGTTTGTGCCCTTGAGCAAGCTACTTGACCCTAAGTTGCTTTAGGGGAGACTGGCTCTGATGTAGTTGATAGTTCACAAATGTAAACCACTTTGGAAATTAGTACCTGCTAAATGCATAAATGTGAATGCCTGCATATGTATGTATGTGTATAAGTAGATGCACAAGAAATTAATGTGTACTAGGGATATTAGCCATGTTTTGCCAGTATGTTTCCCTATGGTTCCTCTCCTTTGAATATGTATATGCTCACAGCCAGGCCAGTCCTTAGACAAGTCTCTAAGCATTATGGATGGTGTCTCACTCCAGAGGCTTGCTTCAGGGGAGATCAATGTTGTGACGGGGCCCGGGAGGTTTATTTATTTATTTATTTTTTACTCTGGATATCATGTGGAGAGAGAGACGGAGCTGTGCTGACAAATGACTGGACCATAATGATCTGTTAGCGCTAACAAATATAAATAGGGTTTCGCTTGCATTTTAACTGTCATCAAAACAAATGCTCATTAGTATTTCTTTTTATGAGGGATTGTTTGAATAATAAATGTACCTTAATTACCCCATCATAAATGCAAATCTGAGAACTCTAGTGTGCCACCACTAAATGGCTTGCTTCAGTCTTTAGCTTAATACTGTGGCTGACTATGAATAAATTGATTCAAAGGACCCTATTCTGTTGTATCTGGTAGTACAGTATCACAAAAAAAGCACTTCAAGAAGAAAAGCACATTTTTTGGTGAAGAAATGTGCTGTAAATCAGTCATTTTATAATGCTACATAAAATACAAAGTTATTATTTTTACTCCTCTACAAATTAAACAAATAAATATGTCAAACGTAACTTTCAATATGGGAATAAAGTGATAATAACTTTGTAATTGAAGCTCCATTGTCCTCATCAGCTCCAGGCCCTTAGCACTGGATAACAATGACAGACACCCGTGGCTAGGTGCTTATACAGTGACAATTGAGCTTAGCTGTCTATATCACGGCTAGATCATAAAGTGATGGACACTTGTTACTCAGTCCCCTTGATAACCCGCTATGTATTCCCGGTAATCTGGGCTAAAGCACGTAAAAAGCTCCCTGACAAGCGGCCGTATATGCATATATCTGCCACCCTCCCCCCACCCCTCCCGACCTCTTGGAATCCCTCTGTAATGCCTGCTGTATTAAACCGGATGGCCGGCTTATGCTTGTTCAGCATGCTGAGTGACAATGGACTTAGGGATGGGGTCAGTCCATCTGACAAAGGAGCTTTGGAAGGCCCCACAGATTGTCTCTGATTCGCTCTCGTATGACACAGGCGAGAGGGAGATCAGATAAATGTGTTTCTCTTTCTCTCGTACTTTCTCTCTCCAGCCTTTCTCCCTCCCTTTTTTCTCACTCTCGTTGGAAGAGGAAGGGGGATTTAAGAAGGGAAGCTTAGGCTGCACAAGCTGCACAATGACACCTTTCACATGACATGTACATTTATGCATTTAGCAGACGCTTTTATCCAAAGCAACTTACATTTGTCAACTATCAACTACATCAGGGCCAGTCTCCCCTAGAGCAACTTAGGGTTAAGTGCCTTGCCCAAGGGCACAACCGTGGCAGCCTGGATTCGAACCCACAATTTCCAGGCTAGTGGAATGCTAGCCAGGTTCCTTAACCACTATGGCACCACTGTACCTTTCACCTCTAATAGATGCATAGCCCTGCCAGCAGACACCACCCATCCCTTCAGGAGCATGCTTTAGGTTGTGTACGCATGGACAAATGAAAAGAGCTGAATGGATGAGTTCCAAACAAACTCAATAATGGAGTGGATTTGACCAACCCAAGCCTCCCTCCTACCACACCTCACCACCACAACTACCCATTTCCCAGTGACATCATTCTCCTGTAGGGCCTATCCAGAGACAGTTCCAGGCATCTCACTGCAGTGGGCTAATATTCTGTCAGTTTTGGGGTCAACACCATTTCATGCAGTCTCTGAGATGCACTTAAATTCATAAGCATAAATGTTTGCAACGCACACAGAAACAGTTTGAGGAGATTGTTCGCCACTAAAATACAAGAAACTGGACATTACTTACCACTGAGATGGACTGTTTACTCAAATGTAACTGTTTTCCCAATGTTTGCCTTTGATGGAATTTGAATATATCTCTGTTCCCTAGTATCAATGATGAAAAAGATGTTATTTCCTCATTTTTTAAGTGTGTGTGTGTGTATGTGTGTTCCTGACATAGAAGAGAGGTCCTTCATCCAATCAGACCTGGGTAGATGACAACTACATCAAATTGATTCCACTGATGGGCTCTATCTGGCATTGACCCTAAAAACACAAGTCTGGACAGAGCTCAATGATCAAAAACACTTGCCTAACACCTGCTCTCCACCCAGGACACACTCACAGACACACACAGACACACACACACACACACACACACACACACCCACCACACACACACACACACACACACACACACACACACACACACACACACACACAGACACAGACCAGCCTTCTTTTTTCACCCTCTTTCAACCAAGTGTGAGGACAGAAGCCCATCTCATCGCCCCATTATGAAGATTACAAAGGTAGTTTAATTTATATTATTGTTCCATACTTACTGCTGTCAGCCGGATTAAAGACATGGGAGAGATCCATTAGATGAATAACAGCAATTTGCTATATTAGATGTAACACTCCCCTCAATGAGACATTGGGTATGCAAGGTGTGCCTTCAGACAGAACATATCGCCTGCCCCGTCACAATCCCCCATCTGGAAGCCATTTTTCCTCTTCTCTCAGTCACGAACTGATATGTGAACCAATGAATGACTCAATACGTGACCTTAAGTTGGATGTGAACAGATTTGTGAACTGTGGATGAAAAGATTTCTGGATTTTTATCTTGTGTGATAGACAGCATCAATAAAACCAGTTGATATTTTGCTTAGATTTGACACTGAAAGCATAGCCAAGAGTGTAATTTCACTAACTACAGAAACAGGAGTGCATTCAAATCCATGTAATGCAGTATTTTAGCCAAAATCCTAACTTCTTTTGTCTGAGTAGTGAATCAAGTCCACTCCCCTGCAGATAATCCAAGACTCTCTCCTAAGACTCATCCAAGACTGTATTTGAGCCCAGTTTAGTTTACTAGTTCATGACAGCATGTGTCCAGTTGCTACGTTCTCTGTAAACAGGGTGTATCTAGTTTATCACATTATAGATGGTTAACAATTCTGGTCACTGAGACCTCCTGAGACTTTATGTACACACAGATTTTTATGGGTGACTTCTGGAATAATTTAGAGTAGCGAATGCAAGAACTGTCATCAATGCCTTTATAAACCCAGCAGCACTGATTGGATGCATGCAGTTAAACATGTGTTAAACTAAGAAACTAACAGGGCCAGAGGAAAAAAAAAAAAAAAAAAACTTCATCAAGTAAATGCAAAGAGGAAAACATATTGTCAGTCAGCAGACATATTGTGGAATGTGTGATGTAATGGAATGCCCAGTTTAGTGACACTATTAGTATCCATCTCTCTGTGTCATTATCCACATGTGACCCTTTTTAACCTCCCAGAGCTTGGCTTCCTGTCTGAGAGGAAATACTGTCAGGATTCATCTTGCTCATCTTCCCTTAGAGTTCGGCAACTCAGGGAGAGTCGGCTTCAACTACAGCATTGCTCTGACAGAAATCCTTTATTTCAATACCTGTGAATGAAAGACAACACCTCAAATGTGGAGAATGGCCTTCGGGAGGCAGGTTAATCTCATCCCCCCGTGTGATTCCTATCACTGAGCAAATGGGACATCCACATTGAGAACTTAAGTGTATTTATGTGTATGTGTATTCATTTTGATAACTATGCCTTATTTTTATCCAAAATTTGAATTGTTCTGAAACGTGTTTTGGTGCCTCATCAAGTTGAACATTTTGTTTTCATTGTTTTCATAAACTCAGTTGCTGTTCTGCATGAACATTTGTAAGTTTAGGTGTAAATGTCAGAAGAAAACATAGTTGCAAGTTGTAGTCTATTTCTCAAACAAAAAGTTTTTAAGGCAAGAGGTTTATTGCTGACAATTTTCATAGTAAAATGTCATATTACTGTACTGTATGTGTTGTCCATTAGGTGTCAGTAGATGTAGATTATCCACAAAATGATTGCAGGAGTAGAAAAAAGACAATTCATTTCACAGTAAAACATATTGTCATATATCACAAACAAATGTCTTTCCCTTTTCCCCTTGAGCCCGTATGTTGCTTACTGAAATTTAATGAACTGCAGAGTTCATAGCCCTACTCACTCTTCCCCTGACATCACAGCACACCCTAACACAACATTAACAAAGCAATCATAACTTGACAAAGCATTTAGGACAACAGAAGAGGGCCGAGCCACCCGAGATTGCCTTGATAGAGAAACAATTAAAAGGCCTTTTGCAAAAGCAGCTATTTGACACTTGTCTGTGTGTGCTACATAGATAAGTCTTTCTGAGGGCAGGAGGGGTATAAGGTGTGTGTGTGTGTGTGTGTGTGTTGGTGTGTGTGTGAGTGTGTGTTGGGGAGTGGGTGGGTGGGTGCGTAGGGGTGTAGTTGAGTGATATTCTCTCGAGCCGATCAGTGAGGTGATTAATGAAATCTGAATTGGAAATTTAATTGGATGTGGCTACAATTACAGGCCCAGAACAGAGACAATCAGCCAGAGAGCGGATATTAGCGGGGAATGAAGATCCCGACATAAAACTACCCCCTCCACTCTGGTAGCCATTCAGCAATTAGGCAAAGCATGACCATCCTCACGCGTCAACATGGACGACGAGGCAGGAGACAGGTTTGATCCTGATTTTATGGAGAGACGGCACTTAGAGCACACTACCTTTGTCTTGGTTATACTGGACCATATTCATCAATCAGTCTGAACATTCTGTGAAGTGTTATATGTAAACAGTGAACTATAAAGCTGTGCAGATGGGGCGATAAATTTAGTTTTATAGGAATGAAGAGAGAAAAATGACGAAGGAAGAGAATGGCTGACTAAAGCTAACCCTACATAGAGATAGAAATCAAGAAACCCCAAAAAGAAAGAATGAAAAAACAGAAGGAGATGTTGAGGGACAGAGAATTTAAGACTGGGAATTTAAGAAATAAAAACACAGGCAGACAAATGAATCCCAGCATGCTTTGCACCTGATGGAGAGAGTGTGGGAGAAGAAAGGAGCAGAAGAGAAAAAAGAAAGGACAACAGGAGGAGTGGAGCTTATTGGAGAACATCTTATCATTGGAACACAACAAGATTATTTATTTATTTATTTATTTTTTCGGTTGGAAGTTTACATATTTTTGTATTTGTCTGATCTATCCCTTGGCTGTTGTGACAAGTGAGTTTCCTCTGTGGGGATCAAATAAAGTCTTGTCTTATCTTACCTTAACCTTTCTCCTTTCCACCTCTGCAGCTCTGCTAACTTTGAGTTCTCGTCCGACCCTGCTGGGGCGAAAGGTGGCGAACGGGAGTCGCACACGCAGCTGTGGCGATGACATCACCCTTCTGGTGACATCACAGTGGTGATGTGACAGGTAGACCACCTGGAGAGGGAGCCAGAAGTGAGGTCATGCCCCCAGGTACCCCACCAGACACTGAGGGCTGCACAGAAGACTGATGCAACGCTGGACCGACCACAGGAAACTGGAGGAGTAAAATGTGTGTGTGTGTGTGTGTGTGTGTGTGTGTGTGTGTGTGTATATATGTGTGTGTGTATGTGTATATGTGTGTGTGTGCATGCATGTGTGTGTATGTGTATATGTGTGTGTCTGTGTGCATGCATGTGTGTGTGTGTGTGTGTGTGTGTGTGTGTGTGTGTGTGTGTGTGTGTATGTGTGTGTGCGGGAGAGAGAATATATGCCTGTGCATGTTTGAATGTGTCTGGGCACTTTATGTGTATGTGTACATGCGTGTGAAAGCACAGATAGTTTCAAACAATCTGAATTCAAAGCAATAATCTGTTGAATTCATCAAGTACCAAACATCTGTCAGCAGAGTAGAACTGATGATACAATTAGTCTGGTTCAAACAAACAAAAAGACCAAACAAAGAGGCAAACAAATAGGCTATCATGTCAAATTATATCATTTAATATAGTTTCATGTCACATAAAAATAGAAAATCACAATATCTCTAACCTTACAAATGAATCACTGACTAAATACACAAAATCTCTTTCCTAGACATGCAATTTTTCCACAAATTTCCCTATTAGTAGTCTTCCACCAACACTACACTTTACAAATCACAGACAGGCTGGTTCAATAATTCTCTCTTTCCCTATTCTCACTGACACTGGTGGCATCACACAGCTGTTGAGGCACATAGAGCCCTCTAATGGCTGGAGTGGGAATTGCAGCCTCCATCCCACTACCACTATATGAGTCCATTTTCATCTTAAGGTCCTCAAAGAAGAGGAGGCAATTGCTGATGGTGAAACAGGAGCTCTTGAAACATCATACAATTTAATCTGCAACATATGCAGTCTCCAAGTCATCTCTCTCTCTCTCTCTCTCTCCCCATAAGCTGGAAACCTAAAGAGGATGATTCTGCTGAACCCCCCTGGTTAAGCTGCTTTTGCTCAGCATCAGCAGCAGTCGCTGAATGAAAGTAGAGCAATTATTATATTGAGGTCAGAAGGCAATGGCTGTGTGTTGCTGACCATGTGGTCCTGGTAAAATTCACTGCATGTTTTAGACTGAGAGGGAGAGTGAGAGACACAGACACAGAAAGAGGGAGAGAGAGAGAGGGAAGAGAGAGAGAGAGAGAGAGAGAGAGAGTAATGATTGCAGTGGAGATGGAACAGTCCTTTCCAGGGGAGGTGCTTTTTCAAGGTATTACAAGGCAGGCAAGCAGCTTATAATTTAGTGCATTTAATTTTTCTATATCAGCACCTGAAATAGTTGAAATTCAGATGTCTGTCTTCTTCTATGAGTAATCATCTGACATCATTTGAAGCAACTGGTGAAATGAATAATAAGGACCGTATAATTTTTCTGGGTTCTAGGAGCCTATTAGAGTGTCTGTTATTTATAGTGGTATTGAAAGAGGGTTTCTGACCACACTGTCCTCCTGTAATTATTGATATGGTGGGTCCAGGATGGATGATGGTTCTGCAGATAATCTGCTATGAAATCCCCACGAAGTGAAAGTGTAAAGTGTTTACCTCCTCATGGGAGGCTAAAGGTCAACCTGCCATTTCAATCCCAGCCATGAATGTAAACAAGCTGAGCCCTGTGTCTGATGGCATGTCACACAGTCCACATAAGGAGATAGCATACTGTACATACACGTGTCTGGAGGTATGGTGTAATAGAATTACATTTACATTTACATTTACATTTACATTTAGGCATTTAGCAGACGCTTTTATCCAAAGCGACTTACAAAAGAGGATAACATTCAAGCTACAACACAATGAACTAACAAGGAGTGCATATTGCTAACATAGAATCTGCGCTGTTTTAAGTTGAAAGTGCAATAGTGTAACACAATGTAGAGAAATTAAATTATTAAGTGCATTCTCAAAGTTTACGCCAGGAGATATTCTTGGAAGAGCTTAGTCTTCACGAGTTACAATTCAGATGAAAAAAACTGATCATTTGCAGCGGTATATTTTCAAGTAAATCTATTACATGAGATGTAATTCACTCCTGTCGGCATTATACACTTACACATTGTCTGTGATATTGTTCGATGTTTTTGCATTGCATGTAATGACTGTGTAGTGCACTGGGGTCTGATGCATATCTCTTGAATTAACACGTCTAGTACCACCAGGAGAGGAAACAGCATAATTGCTTATTGCAATGATATGTTTTCTTCTCTATGTCCACAGAGACACCTCCCTAGTAACAATCAGAAATAATATTTCCCCCAAGTGACGTGCTGTGTGTGCTATGGCTGCATGGGTGGACAGGTAGGTAAGGGAGGTGGAGAGAGGAGGGGTGGGGAGGGAGGTGCTGCCCCCCGCCTGCCTGGAGGTGGGCTTGACGGGTGTAATTTATGCACGGCGTCGGCAGTGAGGGGGTCACCCAGTTAACCTGAAATAAATAGGGTTTTCTGGGTGAGGCTGTGGGGGGCACCCCCTGATTTAGCGTGGACACGCCACGTGGGGATTGGGCTGGCTACATCCATTAACACTGACCTGTGTGGACCACAGACAGACTCACACACACACACACACACACACACACACACACAACCTCACAACAGCTTGCACATGGGCTGGGGTAGAGGGTGGTAAAACAAACACAGTTCATGCAAATCTATTTCACATTCAATCTTGCTCTACTGTCATCATAGTCTTTCCCAAGTGATGTGCAAGTGTAAGCAAATCTATTTTCACTATTTGATAGAGTATCTGTAAATAGCACTAGGCAAAGAGAAATGGGCTGTCAACCCTCACTCAACATGTCAAAACAGTTTATCTTTACACACAGATCTACATTTACAACAAGGTTGAAAGCTTATAGATTGTAGAAAAAAGTGAAATGTTGTATAAAAGTCTATAAATATGTATTTGTTTTTATCAGTTATTTCAGATGGTCTGTTCTCCCTGTATTGTTTATAAGAAAGTGGGATCTATGTTGCACTAGTTCTTTAAGCACAGTGCACTGTTCTGGATTTAAATTGTAGAGTGAGCTCCAGTGACTTTGGACTTGACTGAAACATGATGGATCAATCAATGTTGTTTTTTGATCATGTTGAACTTTTTTAAGCAGAAGCAGAATCATTCTAGAGGCAACTTTTCTTTGATTACAGTCTCACTATTAGCAGATTGCTGACATAAAGAGACATTTTTTTCAGAGGAATACAATCTAATAGTAGTAGCACATTCACAGTGCATTTCAGTGCATTTCTTTACACAGTCCCACTAGGGAACCTTTTAAACATTAGGGTGTGGCATTAAATTGGTGCTGTCAGTTCTCATGCTTGGGCACACGCACACACTCACACACACACACACACAGACACACACACACACACTCTGTCTCTCTCTATATCACCCAGCCACGCACCTTCAAGTACACACACATGCACACTTGTACACTTACACTCACTCACACACTCATTCTGTCTCACACTCTCACACTCACACACAAGCAGGCAGGCGGGCAGAAGGGAGGAATCCCTGAGGGCAAAGTAGTCACTTTGTCAGAGAAAGTACCGGAATCTCAACTTGCGTCACTTTGATTCGCACACACGCCACATCATCTGTGCGTGGACCGACCAACGCTGTCTGACCAGAGCGGGAGAGGAGCCCTCGGCCGGCAGTGGCACCCCATCGGGCCGACAAGTGATTGATTCCTTCCTAATTCCCTCAAATAAGATGAGCCGGGGTGCTGGGGTCTGGGCGAGGGCGTGCCTGAAGTGGAGAGTGATTAACTGTGCCACCCTGTGTCAGGTAAACTTTGGGTTTGTGGCTAACCACACGTGTCAGACCGGCTAAATGTTAGCTTGTCAGCATGCAACAATGGGCCTAAAGATCTGGCCTAGAATTACCCCTCCCCTCGCAGCCCCCATCACCCTACCATTTCTTCGCCACCCCACCACCCCACCACCCCACCCCTCGGTGGGAGTGAAGAGTCTAAGCATGCAGCCATTGCCCTGTGAAACATCAAACTAATTGTCCTCTCAGAAAGCTACTTGGAGGAGCAGGAAAGACAGAAGCTAGCTACAAGCCCTAAAACAAGCCCACAAGCCCTGAGACAAGACGGATAAAAAGACACAACAAACACAAAACAGCACAATACAACAAACATGGCAGATGCAGCTGTGGAGGAAGATCAAATTAACTCAGATTCCATTCTTTCTCTGTTCCGTGACAAAACACTGAGACATTTTTATTTGCTTCTTACGTGTTTATTCACTTGTTTTTATTACAACTTGGATAAAATAAGGTAGAAATTGTGACTGATGTCTGTGAAGACTGAAATCCATTAATTAAACCATTTAATTTTCTGGATGACCACTGTGAATTGAAATGTTATATATATAGAGAGAGTATTTATGAGGATATGTGCAAATGTGCATAATGTTCTCTATGTATATGCAAATTGAGGGAAATCAAATCTGTTGTGTCCTCTGCTGTGGTGTTGTAAACAGTATACTGCATCTACATAGGCCACAGTCTCTACAGGTATGGTATGTATTCATATATACATACATACTACATGTATATTTGTATGTAAGGTGTATAATGTATGTATATAATTTGTATGTAATGTGTGAAAGTACAGTATACTGATAACAGTGAGAGATAGCCCAGTGATGGGTGTGTCTTTGCGAGTGTGTGTGTGTGTGTGTGTGTGTGTGTGTGTGTGGGCCAGTAAACAGTCTAATGAGTAGGGCAAACACGTGGGACAAACATGGCACAGCCCAGTGGCGCCCGGAGACTGTGGGCATCTGGCCTCATTAATCCATCTTCTCCCGCTCCGGAATATCAATCGATGCGCCGCTGTCCTCGTCATGGAGATGGGTGGAACACAGGGGGTGTATAGAGAGAGAGAGAAAAAGACAGAGAGAGAGAGAGAGAGAGAGAGAGAGAAAGATGTATTTGCTGATGTGTTATCTTTAGGGCATAATGTGAAAAATGAAGACGTGGCCTTTTAATAGATAGAATACTCAGACTGTTGCTTTACCCTTCAGTGATTAAAAATGTTTCTGTAATAGGATCTGTTAAAAGTAAAGGCTACAGCTCTTTTATACCCTCAGGTTGGTTTAAAAACATAAGAAACTAAATCATCTTATCCACAGCTGGCTTGTGCGATTCTGAAATGACAGCACGTGCTTTATTTTCCAATCCTGAGTGGGACATTGTCTTTCAGTTTTCCTAGAGGGCTTATATATTAGTTTATTAATCATACATTAAATCTCCAAGTATTCAACACCCATATGGCAATGAAGCTTGATTTGCAAACACTGTTTCGTGAAAAATACTGCTGCAATTTGAGGCTAACTAGACTCTTACCTGTGAAACAAACAATTCTGATTGGCCATTTGAGCTCTCGCTGCATATGGACTCTTTTGATTGGCCCAAATGGACACTTCTCATTGGTCCCTGAGTTTGTACTTGAATGTGTGCCCCTCTAAACAGCAGCATCTCCAACAGGCTCTTCTGATTAGTGAACTGAGTTCCATACCTGCCAAACGAACCCCTCTGATTGGCAGACAGCTCTTTCCCTACAATCAGACCTCTCTGATTGGTTGTCTGAGCTACTTCCCTGTAACATTCCTCCTCCCCATAACCTGTGAGCCTGCGGTGTCTCTTTCAGTAAAGCATCCCTCACTGTTTACAAATTAACATCATTTAGGCCCTGACACATCCAATCCTGAACAGGGGAGGCGTTTCTGGACCACTTAAGGATTCCGTCAGTATTCCGCCAGTTGGACGTCATCTCAGATGGGAGGGAGGGGGGGGGGGCACACCGAGGCGTCTGCAATGGCTCTTTTTTGGCGTCTTTAACCGCACTCGTCGGTCGCCAGGCCAACGCCCAGGCGTGATGGACCGTTTTCAAATTGTAGCTGATGGATGCAAATTGCTGCGGTTCACCGCTTTCCCAGCGTCCAATCTCAGCTGTGGGAGAGGTCTTGATTTCTAACTGAGCTGCTAGGTGGTGACTCAGTTTAATAAAAGAGTTTATTACAACAGAAACAGCTTAGGAAAACTATGAGAGAGAGAGAGACGGAGAGAGCGAGAGAGAGAGAGAGAGAGAGGAGAGAGAGAGAGAGAGAGAGAGAGAGAGACGGAGAGAGCGAGAGAGAGAGAGAGAGAGAGAGAGAGAGAGAGAGAGAGAGAGAGAGACGGAGAGAGCGAGAGAGAGAGAGAGCGAGAGAGAGAGAGAGAGAGAGAGAGAGAGAGAGAGAGAGAGAGAGAGATTGAGGTTGTGTCTTTGTGTTGTGGGAAAGGTGCCTGTAATTTGGAATACGAGTGCCTTGTTTATTATGTGACCATGCTTTTTTTTTTTATTTATAAGAACACAGTGTGCTTTTAGACCCACAAGACCTCAGCAATTAAAATGCTGCTGTAATATGTCGCTTTTAAACAGGCTGCCAGGAACCAATATCTCCCAGGCCTTCAGGCTCATTAGAGAAACATTCAAGCCACATTCACAGCTAATCTACTCACACTCATCTTACTCTCTCACTGACTCAAAGCAACCCCAACCCCACAAGCCCACTTATAACGATAAGCCTCTTTCCATCCATTCAAGTACGGACGTATAGCTGTTGATTTTGTTACCTCCGTCAAGGAGGTTATGTTTTTCGCCGGCTATGTCTGTCTGTCTGTCTGTCTCTCTGTCTCTCTGTTTGTCTGTTTATGCACAAAAAAACGTATAAAAAAACTGCATGGATTTACACAGAAAGAAATTTTCGGACAACATGGGTATTAGGACAAAGAACAGATGATTAAATAATGGCAGTGATCTGGAACACCGTCTGGAGTTTGCATTGCGTCAGTGACCCTTTTTTGCCTTGATGGAGGTCTGCACTCCCAAAGTGCTTTTCTAGTTCAAGTATGTTTTCTGAGAGAGCCCTTAGGGGCAACAGAAAGTCCTACATCATCACTGCAGATATCCATAGTAATATTTCCATGAGTGATTGATTTTAGAGTAGAAGAACTAAAAGAGAAACTGGCTATTTTAAGGTACTGAAAATTCTGTTACTTGACTGATTATTTTGATGTAAACTTGAGGATACATGTAAATACAGTATTAATAAGACATGCAATGTTGTAGATTATTCAGTTTTATCTTAGGACATCACTGACATGATGTGTCTGGCCACGTGGAGCATGTCCTGTGTGTAGAAAGGGTATCATTGTACACTAAGTGTATGTTTGCATGTGTGCATGCATTAATGTGTTTATAGACCTGTACATTCTTGTTTGTACATAGTAGTATTATTTGTCTGTGTATGCATTCATTTATGCTCGCTCACATTTGTGTGAGTGTACGTGTGTGTGTTCATTTATTTACATGATCGTTTGCATGCAAGTGTAGGCCTGTGTGTGTGTGTGTGTGTGTGTGTGTGTGTGTGTGTGTGTGTGTGAAAGAGGGTGTAATGGCATAAAATAGTGAGAGGTGTAATTACCCCTGTTGCTAATTGTTCTTGTAAAATTGATGCGTAGCCTCAGTCATTACGGTCCTGCGTGAGTGCGGCCCTCCCTGATCAATTATTCAGACCCATTTGCCTTTGAATCAGTCACTGACACTCTCAGTCGCCTCCACGCGCTTGTAGCACCACAGGGGGAACACTTGCTTTGTCTCCCCAATCTCTCCTCTCTCTCTCTCGTGTTCTCACTCTCTCATCCCTCTCCCCCCCCCCCCCCACCCCCCTCTCTCTCCAGAGGTGAGAGCTTTCAGGAAGATGACTAGGTGGGGTGAAAAGGCACAGTGCACTCAGTGTGTCACTAAGAATCACAGGGAACCGTCACCACGACAACCCTTCTTTTTCCCTCCTTCCCTTCCCTTCGCTTCTTCTTCTCCTCCGCTCCTCCTTTTAAATAAATGATTGAGGGATTCCAGAGGGGGAGGAGGGCATTCTGCACATCCCTCCCCAACACACACACACACACACACTCACACACACACACACACACACACACACTGCTGCACTCCTACACCAACTCTCTCAGCAGTAGGTTTTTTAAGTCCAGCTTGTCTTGGGGGAGAAGAGGAAGAGGCACTGTAAAGAGGTGAAGGAAGGAAGAAAGGAAGGAAGGAAGGAATGAAAAGGGAAAGACAGCTGATAAGTGAAAAATAAGAACCCTACAATTTCAGTTGGGGTTTGACCTGTCAACTATTTCCTGTCTGTACACAGGATAGAGAACTTGAACAGTATCAACAACTCTCCTGCTGGCTGGCACCATGCTGAGCTGGCACTCAGGGACTATCCCAATGCCCACTATCTCTGGAACGCACCTGGCCTTCGTGTGGGATGCAGCTGGCAAACATGTGGAGGGAGACCTGGCACCATGAACTCCTCTGTCTCTGCAGACTCACCTCCATTTCTGCAGTGCCTGTGTTCATCTGTGGAATACTGCAGAAGTGACAGATAGATGAAAAGAGCAAGCTTTTGTAATTTGCACTTTTCATGCAAGACAAGGCTAGTTTACAGAATACTGATGCAGATAATGGTGGTTTACAGGTGCATCAGTAAACATGTAGAACACTCACTGGATTCAAATTAAAAACAAACTGCATGGGGAAAGTAAAAAAAAAACATCCTACAGTTGGGTGTGTACCTTAGGAAAATCATTTCCTAAATGCTATGCAATGGACATGATATGACAATAGGCTACAAACTATACAGTGCAAACCTCTAATGCGTAGGATGCTACAGCACAGACACTTAATCTCTGCTTTAACCTATGCCATTCTTTAGTATACTGGAAAAAAGACTTCATGGTATATAGTATGGACTTCGTAGTAGTATGTCAGTTCATTATATACTGCAGTTGTACAGTGTAACATGCTACCAGGATATGTGTTTAACTTTAACCAACTTATATACTGACAATGTATGCTCTTTCACGTGTATGACAGTGTGTACTGGACACTGTAACACTCATAAACTAGTGTGGAAAAAGTACTGATTTACATCCATATGTTGTATCATTATGATGCACTTGAAAATGGGTCACGGAGTCAGAGCAATTTTCCAAAAGCAGTAATTACGACAGTGCTTACAGATCTGAACATGCTGCTAAAACGGTCACTGGAAAAGGCTGTGGAAAGACTACAGTGAGACCACTGACTTACATCACTTTTCCAGCTCACACAAGCGTGTTCTGTTCAGACAGGGGAGGGCCACACTCCTGGATAGAGGGCCTCTTTGGAAAGACAGAGTGGCTTTGAAGGAAGAAGTGTACACATGCCCTTGTGTGTGTGTGTGTGTGTGCATCACACTGTGCATGTGTGATTGCATAAATGTGTGTGAGTGTACAAAGCTGAGAATTTGTGCCTATGGACATGTAAAAGTGAATGACTGACTGAGGCTTATGTGAGATGTACTATGCATGTGTGAGCAGTATGTTTTTTGTGTCTTTATAGTACATCTCTTACAATACTCTTTCTATGTGTGTGTGTGTGTGTGTGTGTGTGTGTCCATGTGTCTGTGTGTGTGAAAGCAGGCAGGACATGGCTGGATCTATGACAGCTGTTTTGTTCAATGTTTGATGCCCCAACCAGCAGCATCTGTCCTTTCCCTCCTCAACAGGATTTAATATTGCAGAGCCCCCCTTCATACACACACACACACACACACACACGCACACACACACACACACTTCATGGCCCCCTCTGTCACTTACAGTGAGTGTCACACACACTCCTTGACACCCACACACACATACTTTACTCTTGCTCTTTCTTGCTCCCTGCCTCTCTGTACCCCCCCCCCCCCCCCCCCCCCCCCCCCCCCCACCGCTCCCTCTCTCTCTTTCTCTCTCTCTCTCCATCTCCCTCTACCGCTGTAGTGCATGTTGTACTAAACTCCATTATGGAGTGAAATTGCCAGAGTTGGAGATCAAGTCCTCTCCCTTAGCTCTCTCCATCTCCATCTCCACCCTCAGCTCCATCTCTACTTCTTGTTCTTTTCTTCTACTCTCAGTGTGTTTCAGTTGCTCCTTCCTCCACCCCACTCTTCTCTTTACATCCCACCTCAGTTTTAAATCTCTTGCCTCCTTATCCTTTTCTTCACCACTCTTTCATCTTTTTCTTCTCTCTTCTTTTGTGTCTTTTATGCTCCCTCCTTTACATGTCTCCACAGACCCTCTCTGTCTCTGTTAATTGATCTCTGTTATTTCCCGTGGCTATGACCTAATTACTTAACTTAATGCAAAAGACATCTTTACTACTGCAATGTTGCTGAGTATTTGCTAATGCCATTTTCTTGATTTTGTCATGTGAAACATCTCTACGTTAAACATAAAAATGTAGATGTTGTAGTTTGAAACCTCATTAAAATGATTAAAACTCAACATTAAGTCCATGTGATGCCATTTTTTTTACTTTTTTTAAAAACAAAAATAGTGGTTGATTAATGATTAGAAACTGAGAAACTTTGAAAGTGTTCAGTATATTCGTAATGAGCCGTGCCGTGTTGTTCCCATGATTACCTCCTCTCTTCACCAAACTGCTCCGCATACAATCAGTACAGTGCAACCACACCGATTATCACATTGTTGTTACATTATTTTGTCATAGCAATAGGAGTTAATACTGTGTTTATGCTCATAATTTTATGGAGATATTTTACTGTAGGAATAATAACCTCAATCAAAACTTGTTCCCAACTTTTTTTTTGCTAGTGAATGCATTATTTAATATTAATGTACATTAATTAAAATTCATAATATAAGCATTAGTATCATTAATATGCAAGGGTTGATGTTCACACGTTCCTGTCTTGAAAACTTAAGTGTCATGAACATCCTGTTTCACTTAACGGATCACTCACCAGGGTTTCTCAGAGACGGTTGGAGCAGAGGGAGTATCTGACCTTACTCATCCAATGCTCTCGTCTCCTTCCTCAGGTGGAGCCAGTTGCTTTGTCTTCCAGGCGCGGAACACAAGGATTGACATGGTCACGAAGCGATACGGACACCATCAGATTGGCGGCACATGAAGGAAATATGCTATAGGTCCCCCGGCTGCGGCTGATGGCGTTTGCTGTTGACGTTGCGGAGTCGTGGAGCTGCAGAGCCGAGGAGAGCCTTCAAAGGCCCCTACGCAGGTGATTGAAGGTTGTACTGCGCCTGAGGCTACGCTAAGGTTAGCTGACTGCAGATCAGTGTTCAAAGGCGATGCCGCTGACGATGAGGCTCGGCACCGGTGGAGGAGGTGGCGCACTGGGACCCAACGCACAGAGGAGGGACGGGGAAGGTGGATATATACAGGCTCCCCTTGGGGCACAGGCAGAAAAACACACAGAAATGCTAACATACAGGGTGACAGAAAGACACACACACACAGACACACACACAACACACACACACACACACACACACACACACCACACACACACCAATGCAAAAACACAAAGACTTGCCCAACACCCCCCCCCCCCCCCAACACACACACACACACACACACACACACACACACACACACACCTGTGTGCATATATATCACAATGTAATGTAGAAACATACAGGAAACACATACACACACACACACTCTTTCCTGTGTCTCTTTCTTTCAGTTTTACACACAAACTCACACACTCTGTCTCCATCCCGCTGGCTGTCTCTCTGAATCTCTGTCTTGCTGCTTCTCTCTCTCTCTCTCTCTCTCTCTCTCTCTCTCTCTCCCTCTCTCTCTCTTTCTATCTCTCTCCCTCTCTCTGTGTCTTTGTTTGTCTCTGGGGACTATAATTGGAAGTGGAGGGTCCGTGGTGGTGTGGTTGCATCAAGCAAACAGCTGCTGAGAGATGGCTGGCGTGGAGAGTGTCTAAAGCGATCTATCACCGTGCCGCACCGCGGCCATCCCAGCCAGCGTGTGTGTGCATATGTGTGTGTGTGTGCGTGTTTGTGCATATGTGTGTGTGTGTGTGTGTGTGTGTGCGCCCACTGGAGATACTCCGGCCCAGACATCTGCAAGATGGAAACGCCACACCACCCTGTGGTGCACACACACTTATGGACACACATGCAAACAAACACACACACACACTTACACACACTAAGAGACACAGATCTTCTCTGTCACACCATCTCACACATACACACACACACACACATACAGAGATCTCTCCTGCATAAACTAAAACACAAATACACACAGACAGGCATACTGAGCAGACATAATGACACACACACACACACACACTCACACACACACACACACACACACATACAAACACAAACACAAACACACACACATACACAGACACAGGCATACCGACAAACAGACATAATGACATAAACACACATACACACACACTTCCCATCCCTACTGCTAAAGTAAGATAAGTGTGATATACATCATAGCACATTAGTACATTTATTGCGCTGCTATTGTGAAGATTTTCCTCAGTTTTAACCCTGTCTGCAGTTTAAGTGTGCAACATCATCTGATCAAAGTCCTCCTCAATCATGCTGATTAGTAAGAAGTGTGTTTGTGGGAGAACAGATAGCGAGTTTGTGGCCTTACAGTACAAGAGATCCTCCCAGTTCCACATGTCAGCAGTGAAGCTTTCCTCCCTCCCATGTCTCTTTCATTTCCTGCTCGTGAACTACAGCTGGTCACTTCGTTTGGAGAACAATTTGTCTCATGTCGAGATCTCTCTCCACACCACAGACCCCATATGGCCATTTACAAGGCAGGGAGATTTCATTCACACACACACACACACATACACACACACATACAAGTGAACGCACATACGCACACACACACACACACACGAACACACGCACGCACACACACACACACACACACACACACACACACACACACACACACAGAGAGAAGGAGAGAGAGAATCTCATCACTTGCAATGTCAAATAGCAGGTTTGCTCTTCCAAGGGTCCCTGGATGACACTGAGGTATATCAACAGTGACAAAAGTATATTGAATAATTATCTCGGAATTAATACATTATCCCAAACTTAAATAAATGTCACCAGATCAATATATCTCTGGGATGAGAGGAGGGGGGAGAGATGTGAAGGACATTGCTTCATTATTCATTAATTCCACAGTAATATAGGCAGATGAGATGGCTATTGTGGCCCTGGCCTGGTTAGTCTGAGACGTCGGACATTTTAAATGACTAACTTCACCGCTTAAACGCTCCTCAGCCATCCGCCCAAGGCAGGAACCCTTAACCCTTGCATACCTGGAAGCCGTCACACCAGGAATGAGGGCTGAAGATTGCACTGAAGCTATAGCTTGTGTGTCTATGAGGTGTCAGGAGAGAGAGAGTGTGTGTGTGTGTGTGTGTGTGAGATGCTCTAGGACTGCATTTGTGTGTGTAATATATTATGTGTGTGTGTGTGTGTGAGAGAGATGCTCTAGGACTGCATTTGTGTGTGTAACATATTGTGTTTGTGTGTGTGTGTGTGTTTGTGTGTATGTGTGTGTGAATACATCACAGGGTACAGTCGTGCCACGGTACCACACTGACCCAGGCCACCCTGTGTCACGTCACATCCAAGGACTGTTCTGCCCGTCACGCGCCGAGCGGAACCGTGCAGAGCGCCACGGTTCCTCGTGCTGGCATCTGGCCACGGACACAGAGAGGGTGATGGTGCATTATTTACCAGGATGAATAAGTCACCGCACCGCCCCGCTTTGCACAGCATATGCGGGGGGTAATTTGCCTCATCGTCCATTCTAAGCATCTGTTTGAGGGTGGGGGTGAGACGTGCATGCAGCTGGGTGGGGGTGAGGGTGGGGTGGAGGGAAAATAGTGTCTCTGTTGACCTCACAATGCTTCTAGAGACCCTTTATAGGCATTCTGAAAGGAGGGGGAGAGATGAGATGTTATAGATCAATATAGTTATTGTTATAGCTAGATATTGATATTTGAATGTTGTTATACAGATATTGATACTGATTTAGATGTTAGATGTTGAGAAAAAAAAATTCCCCTCTCGCCCTCTGCAGGTGGTCATTCATGTTAGGGTCCTCTACATGAGGCCTGGGGGTTTGAGGGGTCTGTGCAGTAGCTGTTCCAAGGACTGAATTCCTCTGGATGGAGGTCTCAGATATTTTTCCTGGATTTTGCTGAAGCTACTTATCTTAGGAGTCAGAGCGCCCAGTGTCCCTATCACCACTGGGACCACTGTTGACTTCACCTTCCACATCCTCTCTCACTCTTGTCTCAGTCCTCAAAATTTCTCGAGTTTCTGTTCTCTCTGCCTGATGTTGCTGTCATTTGGTATTGCAATATTTATCACCACAGCCTTCTTACCCTGTTTGTCCAGTATGATTATGTCTGGTTGGTTGGCCCATTGTACCTTGGCATTCTAGTGATTCCTTATTCTCAGCCCATTTATGCCTGGTTCATGTTGTTCTAACGTGACGTGGACCTTGTTAGACCAGGCAGCATCCACAGCCAGAGCTGCACAGTTTGAGCAATCAATACAATGAATACAGTTAATCTGCCTTAACAATGGGATTCTCTTTTCTGATTGGCTGATAAGGTAGGATATAAGTTTGTATAACTGGCTACCTTTGAAGTAGATCCAAAAAATCTGAATAACCAATAAATCAATACTCTTATGAATGGTAACAACCATACAACCATCACAACCATAGTAAAGTATTTCACACTATACATTTCCCCCTTAAATAGAGATAATAAGTTATTTACTGTAGTTCGTGCACATGATTTCTAAATGTAAAGAAAGTTATAGATAAAAATATATACTAAATACAAATGATCTGCTGCTTTCTCTGGCTGGCTGCTCATGCTCTCTCTCTATAATTATATCTAAATACAGAGCAACAAAGAGAGAGAGCAAATGCACACAGTGTATGAGGGGGGTCATAAATCTTAGATGATAAATCTGGTTTTTGTGCTCAGAAAGCATCTGATGTCTGGGTCAGACCTGGGCCTGACCTGGCACAGATCCAGCCAATGAGCTTAGGCATCAGGACCAGAACCACCCTGAGGCTAGAACCACAGTGAGGTGGCCAGTGATACCTCTAGGGTCTAACTAGGATCACTTTCATAGGAGAAGACTACAGGTGACTCCAGAGATCATAAAGGCCCTGGTTAGATCATTTTCACAGGTGACCACCACAGGTAACTCCAGAGATGTTGAGGGCCCAGGTAGGATTACTTACACAGGAGGACATTACAGGTGTGCAGAGTCCAAAGATAAAAGAAATCCCAACAAACAAAAAAAGGTAAAAAAAAACGAATGTAGCTCTAACACATTGCTTTGCAACCATTCAGCTAGAAACAAAATCTTGGCAGAAAAATTATTGTTTATGAATAAAATATTATCTGTCCTTGGTGTGTCTTTAATTTATAAAACTGTGCCATGTATGTCTCTCATTTTTCAGAAAAAGCAACAAGCCACCCAAATCTGTAGGTTCCACAGATTTTAGACCAGCTAAGAGGTTTTTTTTTTCTTTTTTTTAACAATGTTGCTTTGTGAGGACCCTTACTTACCTACCATATGACCTACATAAGTGTATATTTTTTATTTTAAACAATGTCAATGAAGGTCATAAAGATCCACAAAGCTCTAACTTTCCTTTTTACGTGATAAGGCATCAGAATGGATAATAAATCCTTATAATGACACTGATTATGTATAATATTGTTTATTCAACAAATGCTATTTAGTGAGTCATGTGTACCTCCACAAGCTACAATTTATGAAATGTTGGCGATAAGCAGGAGGAAAATATGTAGCCCAAATCAGTCAAATGCTATATGGCACAGGATTATAATACTTTAAAGACATTGTGTTTCCAGAATCTCCCCACGTCACTCCTGCGTGTTCGCTTACATCTTTAAGCAATCCTCAAAAGCATCTGTAATGGGATTTTCCCACCAGACAAACAGCTGTTAATCCCCCCGAGCCTGTTTGAAGATGGATCAGACTGCATACCTAATGGAATAATACTCTACCTAGCCTCACACAAGGGATTGGTCATCCTATCCGTTATAGAAATGGGTAAATTGTATGTTGGATCAAAATTGGACATGAAAGAAGTCAAAGATCAATTTCGGGCGTGCATATATATATATTTTTAAATTACTGTGTTTATTAATGAAGCAATGTGAGAAGGAAACCTGCTGAGAGTGAACTTAATTAATTAATGTAAATAATTAGGTATATTAAAACATTACATGTCTCTTCTCAAGGCATCCTGTGACAAAATGCTAACCTCTATTTAAAGGATATAATTTTGCAACCACTTCAAACATTATACATTTTTTCACTAACTAACACTAACACTTGCATTACATCATCAATAATAATAACAATTCTTATTACATCATCTTATTAGATTTAATGTCATAGCTAAAGTAACACTGCTACAGACTGGACTTCATAGTTCAATAGCTCATTTCTACTAGAAAATTAATACATATTTTTAGAGCCAAATTTATATTAATATTTCACATTACTAGTTCTACACAATATCACTCTATATTATACAATAATAATCGTCGAATTGTCATCATGTGGATCATATGGAGAGGAACTGCCTGATTATATAGCCTATTCACAATTCAAATTATATACTTTTCCAGTAGCCCAGCGATGTGTTGTAGTTTACAGCCATACACCATCATACCATCATTTTAGATGAAGGGAGGAACGTTTTATCCACAAAAATACACAAATTGTACCTAGATGTCTTTAAGGGCAAAATGTGATCCTCTTCACCCCCTTGTTTTGTGTCTCTCTGATTGTTATGTAGTTCAGGTCTGAAATATCTGTTATTTTGTTGTTTTTGTCAACTTGTTTGTCACAGCCCATGAATGCAATCAACTCCAGTAGGTTCTGATTCATTCTGACCTTCCTGACTTAATATCCAGTTACATGTATGAGACTGGCAGGTGTTTAAAAGCTAAACCACTTACAGTCCAGATTTAAAAATAATTCACAGTCTCTAACTCTTATTATGATATCTTTAACATCCATGATGGCAGTAAAGTCAAGAATATAAGCGTATTTTGTACAATTAAGTGCTTTTGGTTTATATGTTGTATAAGTAGACTCTACTAAAGGAATTTGTCAGTATTTAATATATTCATCTATTGGTCTGAAATCACACTACAGGAGAAATATGGTGAAAAAATATTTAATCATATTAAATCAAAAATCTTCATAAATCTTCATACATTTGGTTAACTGTATACTGAAGCAATTGGCATTTTAATGTCATTTAAGCCTAAAAATCGGCCTAGAAAGTGGTAGAGGCTAAACGGTGGGGTGCCATGCATAGTGGGAATAAGATTATTTCCTGTTAATATATTTGTTCCTTAGAAAAATCTGCATCTTGATGACATTTATGCCCATGTCTGCTACCATTAGGCTACAGTATCTGAACTACAGCTCTAAACTGATTTGAATACATGATGTACAATAATGACATCATGTCACCATTATGATGTCATCAAGAATTATGTCTTTTCAAGTCATTCTAGATTCTGAGTCTGAGTCTGCTTAAGAGAGTTCATTTCTGATGAAGAGACCTTTTGAGATAATTTATATTTTCTATTCATTTGTCCACATGCTTACAATTGCTCCATATAGATAGCAAAAGTGAGTTACGGTTTGTGTTTTCAGTCGAGTGATTTACAGATGCTCTCATTTACTATATTTACTGGTAATTAGCCTATAAAGACGTAGGTCCAGATAGACACTGTTCTCTTCTCTTTCTCTGTCTGTAATTAGCCTAAAAAAATATGACAATCCTTAATTCTTTTGTCAGGATTAGAGTAAACATGCAGATCATATTTTGAAAGGAGTGGGCAGAGAAAGGCTTTAAGATGAAGGAAAAAATGACTGTCTTGACAACCTCACCCAAATTGACATGCAGAGTAGTGATCAAAATCGCGATGGTGGCGCAAGACGTAGAGGTGCCGTTTGAGTCCCGGCTCCTCCTAAATGGTGATCAGGTTGGGGCCTTGCATGTCAGTCTCTGAGACTGGTGTGTGAATGTGAGTGTAAATAGGTGAATGTAAGGCAAATGTAAAGTGCTTTGAGTGCTCGTAGGTGTGAAGTGCTATATATTCAGTCCACTAACCATAACCAAAGTTAAATGTGTGATTGTTGTGAGAAAACTATGACTATCTTTCCAATAGGTAATAACAAGTAACCTCTGCTGCCCTGGTGATGGATTAGCTAAGTGATGGACACTGTAGTCTGGTCTTGTCCCTTTATAGCAAAGGCATAGCAACAGATACATTGGGTCTCTAGGTGTTAATTAATCAGCTGTGTATTTTGTTGATTGCCCAAAATGCCGTTTATTCTTTTATAGGGATTTTCTCCCTCAGAACCAGTAAATTCTAAATGCTTATTCGCTGCATAAAAAATGATGGTAGAGGCTTGCCAACTCTATTTACAGTTCCATCACTCTAACAACTGTGTAGGAAAACATCTGCGACATCTTGATGGGAATTATGTCCATAATATGTGTAATATATACTAAAAACTAATAGGTCTGGTCATTATGATTGGATGATTGGATGAATCGTGTTTGATGCCTTTGTATATATTTCCTGATATAGCATGGCTGAGATCACATTTCGTTGTATATTGCTGTGCAATTCAACAGTTATATTTCTTGTTTCTGTGGCTTTGTCTAATGAAACCAAGCTAGGTATGTTTTAGAAAAGCTGTATTATGATAATAAGCCCCTTGAGTCCATTCTATACCGTGAATATAGCACAGCTGAGCAACACCCCTCAGCTGTGCTATATTCATGGTATAGAATAGCCTCTCAGGGCTTACTGCTTAATTATAGACTATCATAATAGAGCTCTAAAGGCTTGAGTACCGGAATTAGGTGTGCAGTGGCCCTGAGTAACAACATGTAGGCTACCCCTTTATGATGTCATAAAGAATTCAACCTTTTCAAGTCATTCTAGATTTGAGTCTGTTTTAGGAGAGCTCATTTCTGATGGAGCAACTTAATGAAATAACTATTTTCCCTTTGCTTGTCCAAAATGCTTATATTTTCTAAATAAGTGCAACATATAGGCTCTTAGAAAGCAAGGTAAGTTCTGTGATTTCAAAACAGCATTGCTATTTACAGATACTTTCATTTAATGTTTTGATTATAACTAGTTTTAGCCAGAAGTAGGCCTGTAGTAGTCAGTAGTCAAGATAAGAGAAAGAAACTGGATGGGAGTGAGCATTAGATGCAACTTCTGATCCAAGGTTGCTGAGTTTGTGGGTTTGAGCAGTGAGGGGTTAGGTGCCTTGCTCAAGGACACTTTAGCCATGATCCACTGGCCGGGGATCGAGTCGGCAATCCTATAGTTACAAGCCCGAAGCCCTAACCAGTTTTAAAAGGCTTTTAATTTAAAAGACATTTGTGTTAAGTTTTCTCTTCTTGTTTGCCAAGTAGCCATATTCTTTCTCTCTCTCTCTCTATGTATATATATATATATATATATGTATATATATATATATGTGTGTGTGTGTCCACCTGTAATTATAGGGAAATAAGTCTCTTCAGGTAGCCTGACAAGCCAGACTATAACAAAAAGTCTGAAAATGACCGATAGACTGGGCTCAATCCGAGGGGCAGAATCAGCGGTTGTCTTTCAAACTGCCTCTGCATGCAATAATGCTAATATGACCAACAGGGCAACATCAAAACAGCAGATATGTCCTTCTTTGAAACAAAGGACTGCCTTTTCTTGCTTAACTTTAAAAGAAAAGCCCATCTAACTCTTCCAAAGTTGATGCCAAAGCCGACTAGAGCGAACGCTGTTCTTTGGCCACAGCCTTTCTTGTGCACCGTTGCAGCCCTGTCATACTGCCAAGCCTGAAGACCATTTTTTGGACTCTCTACAAAGATCTAGCTCTAAACCATACATGAGACACAAAAATGACATCTGTGTCTCCATTATGATGTCATAAAGAACTAAGTCATTCTAGATTTGAGTCTGCTTGAAGAGTTCATTTCTGATTAGCAAAATTTTGAGATGACACTTATTTCCTCTTTAGTTGACCAAATGCTTACATTTAATACATAAGTGCAACATACAACAAAGTGAGGTAGGTCTTGTGATTTCAAACAGCTTGGTCACTAACAGATACTTCCATTATTTTGATTGGTAATTAAAATTTTAGCCTAGTATTTTGTGAAAGATGTATCTTTTCTATTTTTTTTATTTCAGAAAACAATGCGGTCCAGTAGGAGAGCCATCGAGAAGAAAGGGAACAGCAAATCTGATGCTGGTAGTTTTTTTTTTTTTTTTTTTTTTAATAATCAAAGATTACTAACAAATCTAGCTCTGCTTCAGATATCTCTACAATAGTCCTATACTAGATGTAGTTTGATCATAAATCTGATGTGGACTCTCAAATCAGTCCATAATTTTTTAGTGTAGTATCAAGAGGGCTTTGAAAATTAAGATGAAACATTCTTGCTACCTTTGCCAGCTAACCCTATCTTGGCTCATTCTGGGACTGGATCGTTCATCCATGAAGCATGGCTGGAGAGCGACCAGCCAACTGCAAACACTCTAGTGCTACCAGATGAGTTTTCATTTCTCTCTAGATACCTTGAGGATCTCTCAGAAGCGTATGTTCATTCATTTTCATTCCTATAATATTGTATGGATTCTGTTGGTGTATGCAATTGTCAAGGAAAAAAGAACCTCTGGAAAGTCAATTTTAATTGAATAAAAAAAAAAATGGTCTTCATTTTCAATAGGGATTGGGCTATGTTCTGTGAAGCAACTGCTGATCCTGTGAGTATAACCTAAATGCTGTTACACCTATCCCTTGGAGTGAAAAGGTAAAACATTATTTTGAATTTTATGTTATTGGTATCTAACGGGTGACTAAAGTGCAGTTCATGTCACTCTGCACAAAGCTGTTGAGTCATGTGAAAATGAGTGCGATGACTTGCCTTCTTCCGGCCCTCATGAGAATGTTGAAAGAGGACCCAGAACGCTTCCAGACCATCCAAGAGAGCATGCGACTTGTTGAGCCTAATTGCTCTCATTCCAAAACAACGATGACATTTGCTGAAGATGAATGTGAAGTGATGGTTCTCCAGAGCGGGTTCTGCCCAGAATTATATCCAAAGTGAGAAACACTTGTGCTGCTCATATTCATTCTGTTCTGCATCATCCAGCTCCACCAGGTATGTGGACAACCATAGTAAGACGATTCTGTAACTTTATATTCAAATTTGTATTTGAATATGCTGGTAAATCAGTTGGTACGTCACATTGCTAACACAGGCTTAAACTAGATTGTACGATTCTTTAGGTCCTCATATACACTGCTGCAACAGCTTGGCATCACAGAACAGCAGTGTGAGTCAGAGACTCTTCCAGCCTCCGTCTCACATTAGGAAAGGAGGGACCAACTAGGTAATCATCAGGGGCTAACGGACTTTCGTGAAAAGCAGGTGAGCGTTAATTTACATGTGCACCAGTGTAGAAAAAAGGCAAACCAAAAGACTGGAACAAGGAAAAAAAAAACCAACCATTGCAGGTAATATACACGTAGGTAACATACAACCTCACAGCAAGTTGACATTGCCCCATGTCCACCACATTCAACCCCAGACACTTTCTGACTGCCTTCTAAATAGGCCCACCAATAACTCGCTAATTGGGTAAGCCCAACTAAACAGGAAGGCAAACAACCACAATACATCATTACCATGGTAATAAACATCATAAAACACATATCACCATCTTCGTACATATCAATCAATTATAAATAGTTGATTCATTGCCGCAATGCAGCTACACTCAATGAATACAATATAGATTGACAAATCAATACAGCCAACACCAAACCTCCACCCCTCTCCCTACAAAGTCTTTTCCACTGTCCTGGGACAATGGATAAGTACTCTGATCCAACGCAGCCCGTGTTTCCCCACGGACCAGTTGGCGGACGGACTAGGAGAGAACCGGCAACTAGGCATGCATGAGAGTGAGTGTTATGTATGTTAAACCTGGGGATTTATTGCCAGCTACGGAACGGAGAATGGAGCTGAATCAGCGGGTACCTCACTGTTCGCTATGCTACGCTTTGGTTAGTTAAGAAAGTTTATGGAATGAAATGTACTGTGGTTATACCCTTATGTTAGCTTAACCAACCGCTATTCGCGATGAACTAAACTTCACACTGCCGCTGCTACGACGGGCGGTATGTGTTGCATGTTGGGAAATGTAGTGCAGTTATCAGTGTAAATGTGACGCTGTGTGTGCGAAACTACTGCGGCAACTCCTATATCGCCCTTTTCCTCACTTCCTCCCCCTTCTGAAGTCTCGCCACTAGGGTGGTGGGACAGGAAGTCTGTGACAGGGTTCAGTTTCCCCGCCCTATACTGAATCTGAAACCGGAATGGCTGCAAAGACAAAGACCACAGAGTAACACGTGCATTAGAGTCTTTCATTTTCCCCAACCATTGCAATGCCCTATGGTCAGTTTCAAGTAAAAAGTCTCTGCCCAAAAGATAATATTTAAAAGTCTCTAGGGCCCACACAACAAGGATGAATCGGTGACCTGATCTTGTTCTCTCCAAGGGCCCAACTATATCCATCCCTATTCTATGGAATGGTACGCCAATAATGGGGAGTGGATGCAGAGGGGAAGGCCTAACCTTATGGCTACTCGTTAGCTGACAGATAGGGCATGACTTGCAATATTTCTGCACATAAGTGTATAACCCAGGCCAGTAAAACCGGCACTGCACTGTCCCCTGGAGTTTTTCTCTTCTTCTCTGTCTGCGGCTTTTGCGCGGCTTGACATGCTCAGGTGAGTCTATGTGTGTGTGGTTAAAAGGCATCATGTCTAAATGTGTCCTGGCAAAAACATCCTCCAGCACCTCTCTTTGCTGAGCCCTGGCCTGGGAACGGGTCACCACCAGACTAACTGGTGTGGAAGACTGGACAAGCTCTGGCAGAATTAACACATCCTGCCCTAACACCACAGGATAGCTCAAACTCTTAACCACTCTGACCCTTAACAAAAAGACCTGACCTTCGACCTCCAGGAAAATGTCTGCCACTGGGTATGCATGCTCATCCCCATTCACACAACAAACCCGGAGCTGCGTTTCCCCCAGTCCCTCTGACTGCTCCACCAGATGGGGCTGGACTAAGGTGTGTGTGCTGCCTGTGTCTACGAGAGCAACTGTATCCTTTCCATTGACCTTGACGGGTGTCGTCTGCAGTCTAGCCATGTACTCAGCTCCGGCTCCAGGTCTTGGTAGGCTACACAAGTTTTTAGCTTTGCGAACAGGACAATCCCTAATCATGTGACCAGGCTGGCTACAGTAGTAACAGATATTACTGGCTCTCTTCAGTGGGGCTGTGAGAGCTGGGACCTGCTTATGCTGTGAGGTTGTTGGGAAAGTGTACGTGGGCCTAGGCTGAGATGTGGGAGGAAAATTGTAGGCTTGTGTGTCTGGTGTCCTACTCTGTCCAGACCCCCTAGGACCAACTCCACCAGCGGATCCCCCAGACTTACCTCCAACCGCAGGTCTGTTGTAGCTCTTTGGCCCCTGACGAGCATAAAGGAAGGCTTCCACCAGCTCTGCCGCTTGCTGGCCTGTGGCTGGCCGGTGCTCCTTCAGCCACACACGGATCTCAGGAGCTAGAGTTCGCAGGTACTGTTTAAGGATAAGAATCTCCCCTATTTCTTCCACAGTCTTCTCTGCTGGTTTAATCTGGTAGAGGTCCCTCAGGCGGTTGTACAGCTCCCGTGGAGTCTCCCCTTGCTTGACCTCTGGTTCTCGGAAGCGCTGCCTGTAGATCTCTTCATTAATCTCATATTTGGCAAGAATAGCTTCCTTTACTTTATCATAGTCCATAGCCTCAAAACTGTCCATTGCCACATAAGCTGCCCTTGCCCGTCCACTGAGATAAGGCACCAGGTAGACCGCCCAGTTAGCTTTCGGCCACCTATAGGCGACCGCAAGTCTCTCAAAGGTAGTGAGATATTGCTCAATATCCTCTCCCTCTTCCAACTTAGGCACCGCTGCCCTAGTCCAGGCAACTGGAGACGGTGCTGCAGGGTCTGCGGACTGATATGGTGAGGCTGCTGGAACTGGCACCGGATCTGGTCCTGCTGACTGCCCAGCTGGATTTAGGGGGCCTTCAGGAGTCGCTGCGGGAATCGGTAAGGCTGGTGGTGCGGCTGCTTGCTTGCGATGTTTGTAGGACTCACGTTCTTGAGTCTTAATCACTGTCTGGAGGAGGTTATACAGTGATCGTAGGTCAAGCTCCTCTGACCTGTTGGTTATCCCTCTTATGGCTCCGCCCTCAGCACCTTCATCACCTCCGCCCTGGACCTCTTCTTTTCCAGCAAAGTCTTCCTCCTCATCACCAGGGGGCTCCAGCAAGTCCTCTCTCACCAGCCGATGGTAGGCCATCGCTGCATTTGGCTGGACCTGTCCTCCTCTCCTCTTCCTCACTGACTTATTGGGTGCCACGATCCCACCGCTGCCACCAAATGTGAGACTCTTCCAGCCTCCATCTCACAGTAGGAAAGGAGGGACCAACTAGGTAATGACCACGGGATAACGGACTTTCGTGAAAAGCTGGTGAGTTTTTATTTACATGTGTACCAGTGTAGAAAAAAGGCAAACCAAAGGACTGGAACAAGGAAAACAAAAAAAAAACAACCATTGTAGGTAATATACACATAGGTAACATACCTCACAGCAAGTTGACATTGCCCCATGTCCACCACGTTCAACCCCAGACACATTCTGACTGCCTTCTAAATAGGCCCACCAATAACTAGCTAATTGGGCAAGCCCAACTAAACAGGAAGGCAAACAACCACAATACATAATTACCATGGTAATAAACATCATAAAACACATATCACCACTTCTTCGTACATATCAATCAATTATAAATAGTTGATTCATTGCCACAATGCAGCTACACTCAATGAATACAATATAGATTGACAAATCAATACAGCCAACACCAAACCTCCACCCCTCACCCTACAAAGTCTTCTCCACTGTCACGGGACAATGGGTAAGTACTCTGATCCAGCGCAGCCCGTGTTTCCCCACGGGCCAGTTGGCGGACGGACCAGGAGAGAACCGGCAACTAGGCGTGCATGAGAGTTATTGCCAGCTACGGAACGGAGAATGGAGCTGAATCAGCGGGTACGTCACTGTTCGCTATGTTGGTTAGTTAAGAAAGTTTATGGAATGAAATATACTGTGGTTATCCCCTTATGTTAGTTTAACCAACCGCTATTCGCGATGAACGAAACTTCGCACTGCCGCTGCTACGACGGCCGGCATGTGTTGCATGTTAGGAAATGTAGTGCAGCTATCAGTGTAAATGAGACGCTGTCTGTGCGAAACTACTGCGGCAACTCCGCGGGTTCGGACGCAGCTATATCGCCCTTTTCCACAAGCAGGTTAAAAACAATGTTGAGGAGACCTTGAGGGAACTCAATCTTGGCTCCAGTTCCTTAAGGAAGTAGTGCTAAAGATAAATTCATCCTTTGCTGAGAGGAAAGTGTCACTCTCACGCGGGCTGAATGCATCTTCAATCACGTTAACCAAGAGTGTTGATGAGCTGATTGAAAAGGTCAGTCTGAAGATGACTAGAAGTATAGAGATTTCTGTCAAGGAGCCTACAACAGGTCAGACCAGCAACTCTCAGAAAGCCATCCATTTATCCTTGGTTTCAGCTATGGGAGGAGTCATAACAGCAGTATTCAAATATATGGAAACCTGTTTAGATGATAACAGCAAGTCTGCTAAATGGTGGCTTGCCACCATGAAAGAAGTGTTGGTTTGTCAAAGTGGTTCTGTGAAAATTTCCCCCATGAATGCTGATGTAACAACTGAGCAAAGCGTCCAGGCAGTTTCTATGGAGGAATTTAAAATTAGGGCCAAGAAAGCCATTAGTGAAGTTCTCCTCAACAAACTAGGATGAATAGACTCTATCTCCTCCAGCGATACCAATTTTCCTGCAACTGACATTACCACTTCTACTGATGGAACAGTGGAAAAAATTCATCAGTTGCCTCATTGCTGTCATGAGCCCATTGAGGAGACTGCAGCCAGTGTCATCGAGTCTTTCATGGTAAACATGAAGATGATTGCTCAGTCTTCTAAGGACAGGTCCTCGGCCAATGAGGAAACAGAGGTGAACACTACAACTGATACCTCCGTAACTGTCCGTGGAGGAAGAGTGGACCAGGTGCAGATAGCCACAACAAAGATTTACATTGAGATAGCTGCTTCCTCCTTATCATGTTCATCAAGCAGAAGGTCGGGATGCAGTGACAGGTTTTTACCACTATCCATTTGTGAGCTTACAGCCAATGGTAGCATTGTCAAGCATACTTGCATTGACAAGGATGACCAGGTATGCGATGGGCTTCCTGCATGTATATCAAGAGAAACTATGGTTAAAGTTGTGAAAACACTTAACGAAAAACTTGACAGATCTCTATCCAGCAGCTCATTATCTGATGACCTCACTAGTAGAGTTGATAGACTCCTCAAGAAGACCAGCAGGAAGGCCATACACAAATCAGCTTCAGATACAGTGCTGTTAAACACTGTAAACAGTGAATTTACGAAGAAATGGATTGCTTCCTTGTTTGTCAAAAGCTACGTTGGGGAAACAGTCAAACACGTCCTTCTCCCGTGCTTCGACCTACCTTCTCCTTATATCGACAAGCCAGACTGCGTGGTTCCAGCCTCTGCTTCAGCCTCATCTGAGATATTAATTGACCTTCTAAACCTATTGACTGAGGCAAAGGTCAAGGAGGTGATGTCCACCAAGTCTGACATGTATCTAGAGGATCATACACAGCAGACAAAGAAGAGGACACCTAGGAGAGGGATCCTTAGATTCCTGCCAAAGGTCAAGATATTCCGTAAGGTAAAATTGATCAATGACTTTTGATAACTTTACTAGGAATGTAGACATAATTTAATCATTATCCAGTGTGTTCATGAAATTTACCACTGATTTGACTCCAGGGACTAAACTACAATGATTCAGTCAGAGGTGCCCTTAAAGTTCTACCTTAAAGCCTGGCTTTGTTTGAAGGTTGTTTGTTCCTACCTCATTCTCTCTCCAGAAAAACAAATCAGGAAACAGTGATCCATCCCTTGACAACGACTCACTGAAAAAGATCATCACAGCTAATGTAGCTGCAGGTACAGGTAAACAGGTTGTCAGAATTCACTGATGCACTTACATGAGCATGTACATTTTTCAAGATGTGTAATTCTGGCATCTATCATTTCTAATTCTTCCTTGTCAGAATCTACCCATCCATTCCACCAGAGTCCTTCACCTCAGAGCAGAGCAAGGAAGATCAGTCTAAGAAGCAAAGCAAGAGCAAGAGATTGGTCACTGCAATGAGGAGGAGGAAATAATAGATTAATCCGAAGTAATTGCACAAAAGCTGACATTAATCATTCTACCAATCAGCTTACTTCTAATAAAATGTTAAGCATCTATATCATTGTCAATGTTCTTAACTCTGTATTACTGTTTTCAAGGCAATGAAATTAATATTATCAATGGGCTAATTGTTTTAACATTTATTATTAGGCAAGATTAGTAAAGAAACTTGCAGAACATTTTGTGAGGGGAGGAGGCTGATAAATGCCTTCAGAGGATGAAAAATCAAGTGGATCTTCAAGCCTAACGAGTTTAATGTGGCCTGTTGGTTCGGTGTCCCTGGAATGGACGAATAGCCAGGCTAGCGCCGCCTAGTGCTTCCACTCAACATTACATTTTGCTACAGCACTGCGTCAGTGGATCTCTCCAAAAGTTTAGGTTTCCTGCGGCAAATTTTTGGCTCACCAATCAGCAAACAGAGGGCTGTAGCATGGCCAATATTTTTAAAGATCACAGAGATTATCTGCCCCTCAAGGAAGGAAACATGACGTGCAAATCTCATGTTTATCTGGATTTCCTTGTAACAATGTATATATATATATATATATATATATATATATATATAGAGAGAGAGAGAGAGAGAGAGAGAGAGAGATAAAAGCCCACCTAAAAAACTCCCCCCCCACTATAGTTTTTCATTCCATTCTGTAAACTGAAACTTTTGTGCTGAAAATATGCAAGCCTTGACCTTAGCCATATTCCTTCTAGTGCTAACCGTTAAGCGTTGTGGTGGTCACAGTTATATGTATGAGATCGACAGGTTTTTAAAAGCTAAATCACAAGCAGGTCTAAAAATAATTTACAGTCACTAAAGACACAGTTATTGTCTCTAACTCTTATTCTGATTTCTTTAACTAATCATGATTCTAACTTTTTGGTTGGTGCATTTATGTAGACAACAGGTTCTATTTAATTTGTACTTGTACTTGTCCATTGACTGAACACTTAGGCTGCCTTATGCCTACATTTGTTACTGAGAAGTTGTATATAATCATGCTTGCAGCTAAACTGAAGGGCATACCCTCCATGAAGCACACTGACGCCTTCACTGCAAACCAACATAACTCTTAACACTACAGTGTCTGATTCACACCATCTTTATAGAAACACGCCCATTGCAAGGCAGTTATGACAGTTACATTTAACAACAAGTCCAGTAAATTAGGCAGAATAATTAATTTGCCTAAATTATAAACCTCCCATTTCTCACACTTTAAAGGCAGTCTGTATTATGCACATATATTTGCATATATTTAAAATGTCATCTTGATGGTATCAGCCACAGAGCACATCAAAATCATGTCCTCAAGCCATTTTGGACAAAGCCACAGTGACAGAGAGAGGGAGGAGAGAGTGAGAAAGAGAAAAAAGAGAAAGACGGGTAGAGTGAAAGAGAGGAATAGAGAGAGAGAGAGAGAGCACAAGTGAGAAAGAGAGAGAAACTGACATGGGTCCAGTTTGACAGTGGCTGTGCCATCTTTTCCCCCTACTCGCGCATATGTGGTGCGACACGTCCTCCAACGCGAGAGGAACCAGCTGTCTGGTGCTGCTCTCCACTCTCTTCTCCACTCCTCTCCGCTCCTCTTCTCTCCCTGCCGTGACTTGCCTTGCCGGGCAGGCAGGCGGGCAGAACGCAACACAACACAACACACGGGCTAAAGAACACAACCCCCTGGCCAGCACCAGGGTGAGAAAGAGGGGGTGATGGGGGTGTGGAGGCAAGGCTGTTGGGTTGGGTTGGGTTGTCTTGCATTGTCTGAGTAAAATCCAATGGAAACTGTACAAGCAGACATTGTTACCAGGACTGGATATATAATGATAATAATAATAATTATTATCATTATATTATTATTATTATTATTATTATTATTATTATTATTATTATTATTATTATTATTACTATTATTATTATTATTATTAATAATAATAATAATGTCATGTACATTAATAAGAATAAAGTACATAAACACATTAACAATAAGTATGTTACTAAATTTATATGAATAATACATTTGTTAAAAGGCATATAAAGTCATATACATATAAAGGCTTATAAATATAGCCTATCTGTATGAACCATTTAATAATAACATTTTCCTGAACAAAGTAAACTAAAGAACAGAAACAGGTTCCATCACAGATATTTCCAAATGGCTTTCAGTGAGGGAAGATGTTAAGATATTCGGTGTAAAAGCAGAAATAAAATTTTCATGCAGGGCCGATTAGATGGGTGGCATAGGGTTGCCACGGTTACCTCTCAGGGGTTACCCAGAGTGCACCTGTTCTCACCTGAAAAAGGACCTCTGCTCTAAACACAGGAATGCGCCGAGCAGACAGTTAATTATGGCCTGGCCTTTTGGTGAGGGAGTTAATGAATTTCAAAGTGCATCAGTTATGAGCTAATTGGGTTATATGTGTGTCCAGAGGAACGATCAGTGAAGGCAGAGGAGGAGAGGACTGGAGACCACACCACAAGTCACCTCAGGTTTTTAGCATGTGAGACCATCAAGCATTCAGTTCACAAACAAAAGAGAGCGGGATAAACTACAGAAACACAGTCCAAATAAGAAGCAAAGGATGAACAAAAGGAAGGAAGAAAATGCATGCTGCATCCATCCATCCATCCACCCATTCATCCACCCATTCACCCTCTTGATTGTGTATGTGTGTATGTGTGTGTGTGTGTGTGTGTGGGGGGGGGGGGTTCAGGAGAAAACTGTGTAACATGTCCCTGGCGCGTCCTGCGTGAGCAGGGTGACCTTGACGTAATGAGATGTGCCTCTGGGGGCTTATCACGCCAGAGCCTGTGAAGCTCTGCACAGCTGGGAGGCTCTCTGACTCGCTCCTCTCTCTCTCTCTATATATCTCTATCTCTCTCTATCTCGCTCTCGCTCTAAAAGGCTTCCTCTCTTCTTTCCCTCTCTCTTTCTCTCAATGTCTTTCTGTCTCAATGCCTCTGTCTTCTCTAGGTCTATCTGTTTCTCTCACTGTCTGTCTGTATCCTGCAGGCATTGTCCTGTGGGCTGTCTCTCTCTCTCTCTCTCTCTCTCTCTCTCTCTCTCTCTCTCTCTCTCGCTCTCTTTCTCTCTCTCTCTCGCTCTCTGATGATTTCTGTTGTGTCTATTTTGCTGTCTTTGCAACTTTCACATCCTCCCTTTTTCTTTGTTAGTCTCTGTCTTTTGCTCTTTCCAGACTAGTTTGGTCTGATCTTCACACTATACAAGGGAGACAATTTTATCTAAATTATTTGGATAATTCATGTCTTCTAGATGTGTAATGAATGGACACAATATGGGACCATTTAACTACTGATGTTTAATAGTCTTCACAAGTGATATGAACTGATCTGTCCAAATATGATTTCAAAAAATATTTTTGATTACATTTTTCAAGTCATGTTCCCTCTCACTCTCTCCTATTTGTTCTGCCTCTTTGTGAACTTCTTACCTTCTCTCCATCTCTCAGTTTTTTCCCATCTCTGTCTTTGACTGTGCCCAAGATGGTATAGAATCAGAATCAAAATCAGAATCAGAATCAGTGGAGTACTACTTACTGCATTTCACATGGACAAATGTTGCTGTCATGTTTTGTGTATATCAACAATGTCCTCATTTCCTTCATTTCTGCACATTTTTTCAAGTTGTAAAATGAAGTACTAAAATAAGAGCTCTGTTTTGTAAAAATGAGCATTCAGTTCATAAGCAGTATGCCATTTCTGATAGTCTTTTCTGTCTGCATTTTTCTTTTCTGTTCCATCTTTCTTTCTGTGTATCTCTGCCTTTCTTACTCTCTCTCTCTTTCTCTCCCACACTCTCTCTCTCTCTCTCTCTCCCCCACCCCCATCTGATGGGTTACTTGGACTGTCTCTCTCTCTCTTGTTCTCTGCCTTCTTTCTCTTGCTCTCTTGGTTTTCCCCCAGGGCATAACAAACTTGCAAAAGCAACCTCTCACCTCCTCTATTCCCAAAACACGCACATACACACAGACACCGACACACACACACACACACACACACACACACACGCACATACACACACACTCGTACACACACACTCGTACACACACACACACATACACAGAGTAGAATGAGGAAAAAATTACTGTTCTGTACAGGAACAAACCAGCTGCTTCCAAAACACCCCTGTTCACGGGTACAGTGAAGGCAGGTGTGTGAGGATCAGAGGACAGCTTCACCTGAGGGCAGGTGTGTGTGAAAGCCAGGAGACGACTGCATCCGATGGCAGGTGAATGTTTTTTTCATGCCTGAAACAAAGGCAAGTAATCTAGCCCACGGTTGCTCCTTTTCCTACAGGCCTACCTCTCTTTACTCATAACAATCTAATTCATTCTCTTCCTTCTCTTCTTCTTCTTCATTTGGCTTTGCTTAGCTAGGAGAATAAATCCATAGGCCTCTACTTACAGTAACTTGAGTCACCTTACCAAGTTTTCTCTCTATATTGTGACTTTAGCTTCAAGTTTCAGCTTCAGTTGAGATGTTCTTAGGACTTCACATTAACCAGTATCCTACGGCCATCTACAACACTTCACTGCCTTTTTAAACATTTTACTTTCAAAAAAAAAACCGTCATTAATGCCTTTTAATCCACTGTAGAGATGTTTAATGTAAAACCACTGGTAATAACTGGGCACCATTATAATGAAAACAAATCAATGTCAAATCGCAAAATTTCCTTTTTTTTCCTTTCTTTTTTTCATTTACGGAACAAGTAAAAGTATAGTGTTGCACAGTCATGAAGAAAGAGGTTTCGTTTAATTTGTTGAAATGATGAAGAGCAGCCATATTTCACAGGCTAACTGGCTGGTTAATGAACTTTTAGTCAAGATGGGGTTCATAAAAATGTGAAATCCATCACTTGGTCCCCGCACCACTCGAGCACTATGTGATTGCTGTGCTCAATAACTTTGATTGACGAGGGAATCCATCAGAGTGATCGCAAGCATTCTCATTCTAGAACTGATGGGGATACTGGGGCTTGTCCATTAGCAGATCTTCCTATCATTAAACCATGGTGGGTGGGGGCATGACCATAGCAAGGCTGTCGAATTAACACTGGTGGTGGTGGGGGGGGGGTGAGTTATGGAGGTTAACATGTCTTTTCCCCAGAGTTCCGAAGTGGCAGATTGTCTTGCATTGATAGAAAAATGGTCTGGGATTGAAACCTTAAGTAAAGATTTTCCGTCACAGGACATTTGTTTAATAGCGTAATAATTTCACTGACACATGTAAGATTCCTGATTCCTTCTCTCAGCTCGATGGTCTAAAGGCCTTCCTCATACGTGTCTGCACACACACACACACACACTCACTCTCTCACTCACACACACTCATGCAGAGACATTTGTCTGCTGCTTTGGATAAAATCTTCACAAGTTTGGTAAGCACACAATATGACAGGTGTATCTAAAGTTCTTAAAAATCACAAGCAGAAGTGACAGTCTATGATGTGTAGTTATCATGCATGTTGTTGTTGTTGAACTGATGATGGTTTTGTTTGTTTGTTTGTTTGTTTGTTTGTGTTCTGTCTTTCTCAACTCATCCTCCAGCTGGTTATAGTTCATTGCACTCATCATGATCCTGTTGGTGATGATGACTGTGCTTTGCTATGTTTTCACTCTCTGCTGCAGGGCTCCAAATGCTCATGTAGCCCATCGCAACACTGATCCTGCACGCTATGTGTCTATGTACTGTATGTACATACATGTATATGGGTATCTATAGCATGTATTTATATATGCAGTAAGCCTCACAGGCTACACCCACACCTTAAGTTAAATCCTGATGTGGATATTTAACATTGAAAACACCAAATAACTCTGAACCAAACACTATACATAGGCTATAAAATCACCTGTATTCACGGTGGTATTGAAGGGACATTCAAACGAATGTAACTGCGTATGAGAATAAAAGAGTGAATTGAATATTTAAGAAAGAATGCTGTGGACATTAGATTATTGTAGACTTAGGTCTCTGTTTTGCCATGAGGCATGGAGGTTGCATTGTCATCATACACTAACCATAAACCAGGAAAATTAATCATAATCACTGCAGTAATCTCCAGTGTGTCCTTCCCCAACCACACTACATATCCAGTTTTAGATCAGAGATTTTTTTTTTTATCAGAGCCGAGAAAAATATTTAGATTACAATATGCTTAATCTCTCCATATCCAATTGGCACGTGATAATAACTCCATCTTTAGACACAAAAGGTAGGTCCAAGTTAATCAAAACCTGAGCTGACGGTGAGGTTAATCCTCTTTGGCGTGGTTTGTTTTTCTCCTGAGCGGCCAGTGACACATATTGACCAATGGCACACCTTCTATGTTATCTTGAATCAAAACCTGTTTTTCTCATGAAAGACATCATTAAACCTGTTCAGAGAAAACAACAACAACAAAAAAACAATAGTGTTTATCTAACCTGTTGATGAAAGAGGAAAACAGGACAAACTCAGGTAAATACTCTGCTGTAAAGGTCAAGGACTCTTTTTGGTTGACGTTGAAATACAGCGCTTATTTTTGAAGACGAAACAAACACAATAGGATAATTTTTCACTTAATCCTGAGGTAAATATCTAAAAACACAGAGGAAGGCAAAAGCGCTTGTGGAAGTGACTGCTCCTGTGGAATGATTGAGTTGTCATGGAGATTGGCCGCTCGTTCCAGCCGGATGACGGTGCCCAGTCGTACCCAGCCGAGTCTCTGAGAGAGTGCCCGCTTCTCTGTGGGCACCAGCCTCGGAAAGAGTGCCCATTTCCCTGTGGGTCTGCGTCTGTGCTGGGCTCAGAGACCGGTACAGCATCAGCAGCCATGGTGGCATCCCAACACATAAGTGTTTAGCAGCATCATGAAGTCACTCACAGTCAGTAATTTGAAGGATATTAGGATATTAAAGCCTCCCTATGCTGGATTGACCATTCCTTCACTGTTTTCTCGTTTTGTACTGGGTTTGTGCTAGCATTTTTCTGTACAGAGCTTCCCATCTATATGTTGTGTTAATAGCTAGCTGGTGCATGGCTCGTTACCCTTAAAAGACCTGAGACTTCACAGAGACTCGGCCCGCCGGCCAAACCTTGCATTTTCCATATCTCCACCCAGATGCACTAGCGGGAATCAAAACAACCTGAAATCGACCCATAAAGTATGACAGAACCACCACAATGACTCTTACCCCTGCTAAACTAAGATAAACAGTGCCTGCATAGTGCCTTTTTAAGATGTGCTTATTGTGTAAGGTATTACCATAAGACATGTGCAATGCAATGTTTGTCTGTGAGAGGCTTTGTTGTCAAACATTATTTCTGTTGGGGTGTGTGATGTGTTTGATACCATGATGCCATGTTTTTCCTTGTCACCTCTGTAATCTGTAAGATCTCCAGACAGAAAAATAAAAGTGTCATAATCTCAATCTCACTAGACAGAAAAACAAAAGTCCTAATCCCAGTCTCATTAGCCCCAGGTTGTTTAGGCTGATTGAAGAGGACTGGAGGCTTAAGGGGCCCTTTTCCCCCTCCATGTTTTCTCAGGTCTTTGGTGTGACATTGAGCAAAGGTGATAAACATGTTGTCATTTCACTGTTTGCTTGTTTTGTTTTCCCTTTTTTGGTTGGCTGGGGGTGTTTGGGAGGAGGGAATCATGGCTGTAGGGAGGCTCAACATCCTCTGCAGGATTAAATTGTGTGTGTGTGTGTGTGTGTGTGTGTGTGTGTGTGTGTGTGTGTGTGTGCGTGTGGTGCTGGTGTTGGAAGAAGTTGATATGATTGTCATATATTGTGTGTAGGTGGGAAATCCTGTGTAAGTTTATGTCTATATGTTTGTAGTGTGTTTGTGTGTGTGTGTGTGTGTATATTCTAAGTGTGTTTGTGTGTGTGTGTATATCTATGTGAGCATGTGTGTGTTTGTGTGAGTGGGAGAGTGTGTATATGTCTTGTGTGTGTATGTGGGTGCACATGTATGTGTGTGAGTATGTGTGTGTATATTCTAAGTGTGTTTGTGTGTGTGGGAGAGTGTGTATATGTCTTGTGTGAGTTTGTGGGTGCACATGTATGTGTGTGAGTATGTATGTGTATATTCTAAGTGTGTTTGTGTGTGTGTGTATATCTATGTGAGCATGTGCGTGTTTGTGTGAGTGGGAGAGTGTGTATATGTCTTGTGTGAGTTTGTGGGTGCACATGTATGTGTGTGAGTATGTGTGTGTATATTCTAAGTGTGTTTGTGTGTGTGTGTCTGTGGATGAGGTCATCACCGTGCCAGGGCGTGCCACCTTGCCCCTCTGCCACTCCTCCCCTGACCAGAGATCAGTCCAGCCCTCCGTCGGTAATCTCCGGATTTTATATCCAGCAAAACAGCTTGGCCCCATCAGCAAATTGCAATGGCATATGGTATAGGTTTATGATTCATCTGGCTCTCGCATAGCAATGAGCAGTCTGTGAGATGCACAGCAAACATGGGAGGGGGCGGGAGGTTATGTGTGTGTGTGTGTGTGTGTGTGTGTGTGTGTGTGTGTGTGTGTGTGTGTGAGTGTGTGTGTTTATGTGTTAGAGAGAAAGTGAGGGTGTGTGAGTATGTGTATGACAGAGAAAGTGTGTGTGAGAGAGTATGTTGCTTATGTGTGGGGAATGGTCTGAAAAAGATGTGTGTGTGTGTGTGTGTGTGTGTGTGTCTGTGGTGGGGGAGTATCATAATCTTAAATGATGCCAGAGCCATGGAGACTAGCATGAGCGTGGCTTGGGCACCCGGATGTGTTTACTTAGCGTTACCAGGGTAACTGAGCCAGGCAGGCCGGCGTTTTTTTTCTCAGAGTTCCTAAGAGGGGCGCAAGGCAGACGGTCGGATAGACGGATTAGGGACTCGTGGCGTTGTGAAGCCCGCCTGAGCTGCCCCGATCTGGGCTGGGAGATGCAGTGCCTCTGGGTCCCCTACCCTGAAGGATCCTGGAGGCTGGATGAGATGGATAAGGCCAGAACTGCTGCTGACTGTGAGGCTCCAAAAACCCACATGATGAGAAACAGTAGTTGTAGAGAGCACATACGTGACACACACACACACACACACACACATTTATACACATTGAATACAGAGAAACATACAATTCTGTATAGACACACACCGACATATACTCACACACACACACCGATACACACACACAGTAAAGGTAAAGCTAAAACTGTTTCACAGCAGAGACCTGTGTGGCTTGTGAGTGGATATGTTTGTGTTTCCCTTTGAATAGTGCCAACGACATGGGAACAGCACTTTGCTGACGTCTTCCAGATGGCTTGTGGGATGTGCATCAGTTCAAGCCTCCACATCAGCTCTGAGTCTCCCAAAGAAGTTGAAATCTGCTGGAGCTTTATGTTGCAACTGGAAACTAACACCTCCAGAAACAAGCATCTTCAAATCAAATCACAGTGAAAAGACTCTAGTAAATGCTTCAGCAGACTCAGTCTGAACCCTGTCGCTGTAGTTCTCACCCACACCAAATGTTCCGCCTACATAACCCCTTCCTTTACCGGTTCTGTCCAGCGTAAAGGTCATATTACTGGTTCTCACCCACAAATGCCATGCATAACTTTGCTCTTTTGTGAACTCCTGACAGCTTATTCTCCAATCTGTGATTTCTAGTCTTCTTGCCATTAACCTCTTGCTGTCTGTTACACCAGACATTTCACCTTGGGCATACTGTTGGTTAAAGTGATCCGAACTCTGAGATGAAAATCGGGGATATTCCCCTAAATTTTCCTGAAAACTAGGGGCATTCTAATTTTTGCAGTCAATATCATTCAAATAAGTAATATTTTAGCATCAAAAATCAAGGGCAAAGTGGGTTTTCTTGTATATTTCTAGGGACAGACTACCAAAAAATGGGACTGTACCCAGAAATCGTGGACATCTGGTCCTTCAGGCCCATTCCACCAAGGCACTGTAATTGCCCTCCTCCCTCCTTTCCTGACAGCTCCCTCTTCTCCCTCTTCTCTGATTTCAAATCTTCTTTTTAAGATCGTTCCTCTTCCTCCTCTTCTTGGGCATAAAAGCAACACAAGTGAGCCCACCACTGAAAGGCCAAGGCTATGCCAGACGCGTAAATAACATGTTCCAAATAGTTTAAAACCAGCCTCAATATTTTCAAATGTGTGAAATCTCATGACTTTCTTTTTTTTTGCCTTGGATTGGTAATAAGATAAGAAAAGTTCAAACATTGAGGTCACTTTTTAGATTTAGATTAATTTCATTCATGTTGTTGTGTAATTGCGTTAAAGTCAGTAATCTGATCTGTAAATAGTTTACACATTTTTGTTATACAGTTGTGGATATCAGATTTGGATGATGTTCCTACATTCGGTTTCAACATAGCATTTTTTTCACATTAATTTCAGTCATTTACACCTAGCTCTGTACATCACATTTTTATGCCAGTCCTCAAATACTTACGTTTTCATCCATTTATTCATTCTGATATTATTCACAGACACTTGTTTTTGCCTTCAATCCTGAATCGTTTTGATGGGATTACCACAGGCACTCAGGAAAAAACAATAAATTACATTTGCAACGTGCTAATCCCCACCACCTGTTCCTCCCACGTATGTACGCCTTACCATACGAGAAGCTGGCTTACTTTCGCTCTCTTTGAAATACGATGCATAAAATCCAGTGTCAGCTCTAACAAGCTACCCCTAAAGGAAATTGCTCTGCCTCTCAGTTGTCTTCGGACCCCTGCTACGATTACCACTGCGCTAACCTTGCATTCCACACTTAGCCTGGTATTTCTGAATCAGCGGCGCAAATGGGGGATAACCTGGGAATCCAGAAAAGCTTATGGTAGAAACAGCTGCATCAGCCAGGGCTTCTAAGCAGAAAAAAAACTGCAGGAAGTCAAAGCTTTCTGTGTCTGACCGTAAAAAAAATCCTTTAAAACTTAAGTTGTGGAACCAATTTTTCAATTAGGCAATGTTTACATTTGTCACACTTACACTCTAAAGTACAATCACACATTTAAACCAAGAGAATCAGCTGCTCATATGATGGAGATGCCTTTGCACTGTTTTTAAGTGAGATGGCTTATTAAATGTTAATAACATGTTAATAAAATATGGGGATATCGTCCACTCTCCATTAAAAAATGGTCCCAAGAGAGTCATATTAGCGAGCCTGACAAAGATGACTTGATGAAGACTGACTTTTAATGGGGAGTAGACCAACTGAAGCAGCAACAGACGATAGGCAGAACAACATGCGTCACAACCAGTAAATCATCAGGTGTGTTTCTGTGTGTGCACTAGAGCTGGGATGATGCGTCATGTAAAATTTGTCATCAGAATCAGACAATTGCATCCTAATATAATAGATGATTGGATAAAAAAGTGGCTAAAAATCAGCTAAAATAATGCTCACATACAATGGAGGAATACTTTACTGGTAACGTGAACAATACGGCATTCTGCAGATTGCAAAGTCCATCACAACATGACCTGACCTACAAGTTATCACAAAACATGATTAATCCTATTGACCTTGAAATCCTATTGTGTTTCTAGTAGTAACGTTACGTTAGTTAAATATTTTTTTGCCATTTGTACACCGCAGCTTAAACAAAAGAGTAAGCGTGACTTTTCCTATAGAAGGCCATATGGGCCAAAATGCATGTATTCGTCTGTGTTTTGTTTACTTACAGGCTACGGTCATGCATGAGTGAGACAATGATCATTAAAAGTTAAAACCACTGTTGCTTAAATTATACTCTTTTATCTGTAAGATGAGTGGACCAGAGGTGTAGTGGGGATTTTTTTGGTGGTTTTAATGATGCAGGCCTAATTGCAAAGGAAGTAACACGGCATCACTGCATGATTATGATCATCCAATAATATTACGTTTGTTTATGACAATGCCCAACACCCACTGCACCCCTGAGAGGGCCTAGAGGAGAGATGCTTGGGAGAAAGAAAGAGTTGAGTGTATGGGCTTGGGTGTTTAACAGACAATTCAGAAGCAATTCACTAGTTTAGGCTTACTGTTAGAAAAGAAAACATCACACATGAAAAATGTTGGTTGTTTGGGACAGCCCTAGTGTGCAGTCCTATGGTGACCTTTTAAACAATCTTGTAAAGTCAAGATGCTCTCAGTATGGTGTAAATAATACTTATTTATCTAGTGAGGACAAGAAAAGCTCAGATGCAGTGAAAAGTATCTAATCTGATTTTAGTTTAAATTTCAAAATAAATAAGGGGGCAGAGAAGACCATCAAGGCACAAGTTTGGCCAGTTTTGGACAGGCAGTGTCACAGACAGTAGTAGTAAAGAGGGAATGTTTCCAGGACCTACGAAACTATCCAGAGCCAAAAGTAGCATGTTGTGTGTGTGTGTGTGTGTGTGTCTGTGTGTGTGTGTGTTGACTGGCTGAGTGGGTTGACAGGTGCCTCCATTTGGCGGCACAAGAGGAACAAGCAACTCCTATGGTGAAATGGCACCCAGTCAGTGACAAGGCCTTATACCCTATGGACATATGTGAATATGTGTGTGTGTTGTGTGTGTGTGTGTGTATGAGAGAGAGAGAGAGAATGTGTGTGTGTGTGTGTGTGTGTTTATGTGTGTGTGTGTGTACTGACAGGCAGGTCAGAGTGCCAAAGGATAAATCTCCATGGGAGGGTCACAGCACACACATTCAGCCCAGCAGGAAAGCTGTACTGGGACATATGATATTTCTATTGGAGATAGAGGAAAGAGACAGACATACAGAGGCTATCAGGTCAGCCACATTATACATACAATCTGTTTAGACTTAGGGTTAGAATTTTATATCAACTATTAGCTGCAGTTAACAAAATTCTATTAAAAATAAAATTTGAGTAAATAAAAAAAAAAAAAGGAGAAAAAGCCTTGCCTGATCACCTGCCTGGTTATACGAACGTTATATAAACTAGGAATCCTAGAAGTACTAGTTGTCAGTGGTAGACTATAATTATGAAAGAAAAAAAAAACTTTGTGTCATACCCAATTAAACTAGAAATATTGTAAAACATTGTGCCTGTTGTGTGTGAGCATATATTGTACTTTGGGGGATAAGGCTGAGAGATATGTTGTCTGTGATCTGTTGTTATTCTATCGCTATAGGAACAGAATTGAGCAGCTCAGGGCAAACATACACACCCAAAAGATACACAATCACACACTCTCTCTCACACACACACACACACAGAAAATCATTAAAATATGAGTAGACTTTTCATATACTTCATAATTAAAAGAACTACATTAGCATAAGCATAGCTTGATTTTCCTAAGTATGTAATTAATTCACTAGGTCTAAAATTTTGCTACCCCAAAAAGAAAGAAATAAAGGCTAATGTTTTGCTGTTTTCTTTCAATTTTCCTGATTGTGATTATGGTGGTTATTTGTAAACAATGGGGTGAGTTGAGATTAGATTTGAGTGTGTTGCAATGTATGTACACACATTCTCTCTCTCTCTCTCTGTGTGTTTGCGCATGTGGATGTGTTTATGTGCGTGAATATCCAGGCGAGCTACAGGACCAGAGGGAAAATCTGTCTGATTTGTGCAGCATTCATCTGCTTTAATTAAAGTACAGTATAATCTCTGCACGAGTGCATGACCACACACATGTGTGAGTGTGTACACAATCCTTTCCAGGGTAGCCCATGGCCAACTTCCACCAGCGGGACGCACAACAATAGAAACACCTTCTTTGTAAGTGACATATTGTGAGATCAGCATAATAAATGCTATTACTCAATGAAAAAAAAATATTAAAAAAAAAACATTTTTTTTTTCAGACGTAACTTCAAACAAGGTGATTAGCATTTAGGTCTTATGATGTGGGTCTGTGTATACCTGTACGCACTAAATGTTAAGGAAATGGAACTCAATTTACAAATAAAACAATGAAGAAAATGCATACATAATTGTGAGTAGTGATATTTTAATATTATATGTATAAAAAACAGTGCATAAAAAGTTAGACAGAGTTCTTCTAACATTCTATAACATTTGGACAATTTTAAACAATATGGTCCAGTAATGTGTTACAATTTTGGCATGGCTGTTCTTTTTTAAATGTGCCTTAAAAACAAACAAACAAAAAAAAAAACATTAATAATTTTTTATTGTGCAATAATAAAACAGTTGCAAACTCTAAAATTTGCAAATTAGACATTCAATTTCAATATTGTACATGAGATCCTTTACAGGGCAAATTATTAAATTAAATAACTTTGGCCTTTTCATTAAGTTTAATATTAATATACATTTCATTTCTATGTAAAAATACATTTATTTTCATTTTTTTAACCATTGCCAAGACAATTTATGAGATAACAAACTGAACTCAACAATTTTGGTGCACATTTATGTACCATAAAAAAAACTAAGTTGACAATATAAACACAAAAAAAGTCTAAAAAGGCAAATGTGCATCTTATCTAAAGCACAAAACAATAATATTAACAAACAAAGAAGTGTATAACAAGACAAGGGTGATGCAGAGACAGACAGAGACAGTTGGACTGGTCCATCATCTCCCCGTGTCCATTTTGGGGATGGCTGGTTTGATAAATTGCTGTTAAATTTCATGTGATGAGTTATTAGGGTGAAAAGCTGTGTTGTGACCACTATGTAAATATCTCATTAGGAAGGGTTAGTAACACTTCTTTGATTTCAGATAGAAAGAAAATATACTGGAAGCATGTGCATAATACCTCTCCAAAAAAGACACGCAGCCTCTCTCTCTCAAACACACACACACAGAGACACAAAAATATATGAGCCAAATATAACCACATTTATGCAGGTTTAAAACATTTCACAACATTCTATGGACTTGATATTTGGCCAAAGGAATTATGGACGTCCCTTGACATTGTGACACAACAAAGGAATAATTAGATGGCAATGTTTGCTCCCTCCCTCTTTCTCCGCCTGGCGCACTTGCATGCCCACCAACCCAAACGCAGCGATGGGGATGGGTGCGGCTCCCCGCCCGCCCCACTGCCCAACAGCCCAACCGGCGTCCCCCCTCAAACTTGATGGTTGCTGAACTTATTTTTAGTGTCATTTGATAAGCTTCCCCGCTTGCACGGAGACGTCCCACTGACCCCGCCACTGGTCATTGTCTATACCACTTCTCATCACGGCCTCGCGCGCTTTGTCAGATTTCCACTCCAATATCCATTTCGCATCTGAAGTAGCCTATCGAAAGTGACTGGATCGTTCGAGCCTTTCCCCTCAGCTGCTACACACCCACCCCAAACCGTGCCCCCACCCATCCACAAATCCCCCCCCCAAAACCACCACCACCACCACCCAACCCCATCCCAAACACCATCCTAGTTCATCCTCCCCCCGTCAGTTTTCCGCATTTCCTCACACGACTATACTGCCTCTTCTTGACAGTATGTTTTAGACATTCTAACAATAAACACATCGAGCCATGCGTGTGTGTGTGTGTGTGTGTGTGTGAGCGTCGGTGGGTGTACGGTGATTTCTGGAAATGAACAATGCTTCTCCATCCGCCTCTCCTGCTTTCGGAGAGCTCGGACACCCCTGCCGTTTTGTGGCGAATAATGTACAGCACAGTAATAGGTCATTCAATGTCAGGAGGGATAAGACACAGGATGAGGCAGATCTTCACAGGCTGCTGCTTGCTGCTGTCTTTAATTATTTTAATTAAACTCTGATATTCTCATACAGGGAGAACTAGTGAGTTGTGACGCCAGAGAAACAGAGAGAGAGTGAGAAAAGAGAGTGAGAAAAGAGAGAGAGAGAGGAAGAAAAAGGCCTCGGAGACATGATGTGGTGAGAGTGGCAGTGTTGAGACAGCTGTATCTATATCTGAAAAGAACTCGTAACTGATGGGAAAGCTTATTGGGGGTGATGCCCTGTGCATCTGAGGAAGCAGACACACACTGAACAAGGGGGCTATGTTGTAGCGGGTTGGGTGGTGGTGGTGGGGTGTATTGCGGCGGGGAGGGGGGGGGGCAACAACCGTCGTGTCAAGGTCCCGATGCACCCATCGCTCCGAACATAGCCCCGACGGCCCTGTGGTTGCTTGCGGGGGTGGCCTGTCTCTCGCGGGGGAGTAACGCTCTATTAATTTTTCCTGTCCCGAGAACATAATGCAAAAGGAAAAAAGGTGTCTTGCGAGGAAAAAAAAAAAGAGAAAAAAAGCGTGAGAGGGGCGAAGTCCCACTGCTGCCACTACCTCGGGGGCGTCCGGTCTTCCAGTTTGTCATGCGTGTGCGCTTCTCAGTGTTAAAATGACAAGATGGGCAGTCACAGGCCTCCCGCCAGGCAAACAGGCATCCACTCCGGCAGGCAGAGAGACTGAGTGCACTTGGAGAGCAGGGATAGTGTGAAGAGATGTGGCCAAGAGGCACTGGACTTCTGCTCTCCCTCGCCAGCCCCGCTGGGATCAACTCTCCCTCCACACCACGCCAACGGCAAACAGCCTCTTTTGCTCTCTCTCTCTCTCTCTCTCTCTTTTTCTCCCCCTCTTGCTCCTCTTCTCCATTTCTCTCTCTCTCTCTTTTCAAATAGCTTCCGTCTGTGTCCATAAAATTAGATTTTTTTCCAAGGAGGGAGCAATATGGTCAGAATATGTTAAGCCATCGCTGCACACAAAAAGCTAACCGGATCCGGCACAATAATGCACTCGGGTAATCTTAAGGGAAAAGTGAAAAAAAAATTATATAAAAAGAAATAAAATTTTAAAAAAAGCTTTACAAAAAACTTGCCCTTTAAAGCTATTTCTATTTTTTTCAATGATTTGGAGCATATGACTACATGAGAACACAACCAAGGCACACGGATTGAAGTTGAAAGGATCCACGTCGTGCAGAATTTGGATCGAAGCAAAAGTACAGTGGTGATTGAATTAGCCACAAAAGTCTTCCTATTCTTCTTCTTGTCTCCTCTCCTTGATCACTGTGAGTGTGTGGATGCCTCACAATCATCCATCTAACGTGGCACTCGGTTGAAGTTCATACACCGCCCCTACAAACACATAAAAATAATTAAAATAATAAAATTAGATTTTTTTTTTTTGCAAAATAGAACAATAAGTACATATGAAAAATACTCAATGTAAAATATAGGTAAACCATACATATGATAGTGTGTTTTAAAAAAGTGTAATAGTAAAATTATACACATTGAAGATTTGATTCATTTGATACATTTTTATTCTAACTGTCTGCAGGTCTTACGGGATTTTTTTGGTTTAAGGGTAAATAAGTTAAACAAATAAATAATGTCCAAACAAATTACACAATGTACATATATGCATCTGAAAGTTAAGCTGTATTAATCAAGTAATTTCTTTCCAGCACACACACTAGATAAAGTTAGCAATATAGACATCTGTTGAAAAAAAAAAAAAATTTTTAAATTTCAAATTCTGCAAATGCAATGACTTATCAAGCCGAAACAGCACAGACAGCAACTGCAAATCTTCCAGTACAATGTTCATGTCACCTACACTACTTCAGTCATCTTGTAGTACGTTGGTGTCCGACCGCTTGTGTTACTGTATCTCAATCTGTGCGATTCCGGCTTAAATGTTAGCTTTAGATATGGTATCTCTCTAAGCAAAACCCACAAGAGAGTGTTTGTGTTTATATATGTGGTTGTGTATGTGGATATGCGCGTGTGTGTATGTGTGCATATGCACACGTGTGCGTGCGCGCGCGCGCGTGTGTGTGTGTGTGTACATGTGTAAGGATATGCAAAAATACACTGAGCTGACCGGCACCAAGAGGGAGCTCTCACACAGCTTATTACCATCGGCTTGCACACACACACACACACACACACACACACACACACACACACACACACAAGCAAGCACAGACACACACCCCTCCCTCTGTCCACTCTCTAACCCTAGCCACTTAAACGAGCGACCACAGTGCCACTGAAGCGCGCAAGTACACACACACACACACACACACTACTCATAGTGCAGAGAGAGACAGAGAGACAGAGAGATGCTTGACATTCTCCTGAGTGTTTCAGTGTGTGTGCATATCAGAATGTGTGTACTGGTGTAGATTCAAGATGAGATGAGCTGCAAAATTTCAAAAAAAAAAAAAAAAAAAATAGCAGCTTGTTTAATCTTCCTTCCTTCCTTCTTAAAAACTGCAACTTGCAATGGGACCACAGTTTACTTTGTGGCCAGACAGACTAGCTATCGGGCTAGTTAGCTAACAAAATTAACCTGTTAAGCCAACTAGAAAACTGTCCAGGTAATTATAGAATTATGTGGCCGTGTTATTCCAGATTTTATAAGAGAGAAAAGAAACCCTAAAAGGGCAAACATTAACAAAGAAAACCAGAGCCGTAAACCTCCAGGGTGGCATACAGTAAAAGCACAAGGAATGAGAGTCTGAGTAAGAACAGCAGCTAATGGCAGAGACGGAAAAGACTATGAAGACTGAGAAAAGAGGATGAGAATGACGGCAGATAGAAAACAACAAAACAAAAACAATTACGACAGTGGACAGTGTTCTCAAAGACAGAATATGCTGATGGAGAGACAGAACAGAGTGATTGTGAAGTGAAAGAATAATAAGAGATGGAAAGAAGAAAGACGAACGGAGTGAGGACAAAGAGGAACAAAGGAGTGATGAAAAAATTGCGTGTGATGGTCAGAAAGAATGGAGTGATGGTAGAGAGATAGAACAGAGTGATGATGAAGAGAGAGAATGGAGTGATGGTGAAGATAAAGAATGGAGCTGGGATGGAGAGAGAGAGAGAGAGAGGAGAGAGAGAGAGAGAGAGAGAGAGAGGCTTTTGGTGGGCCTCTTTGCTCTAAGCCGCATGACACGGACCCTCTGCGATTAATCTCCGACTGTCAACAAATAAGGCCTATCAGATGCTGTGCTGGCACAGCCACTGGCTCTGCCCTGTCTTCCCTCCGCACTGGATCTCACACTTTCAAGGGACTGGAGATGGAGGCTAGAAAAGGGGTTTATTCCTGTGTGTGTGTGTGTGTGTGTGTGTGTGTGTGCGCGCGTGTGTGTGCATACAAATATCTGTGTTTGTGTCTGAGTGTGTTACCACTGCGTGTGCATGTGGGTAAGTAGGGCAATGTGTGTCAGTGTGTGTCTGTGTGTGTGTGTGTGTGTGTGTGTGTGTGTGTGTGCTTGTGTATGCGGATCTGTAAGTGTGCATGTTTGTGAGTATGTATGCGTGTTAGTGTACTCCAGCAGATGCAAACACACACACACACTGGTGGGCTAAGCTCAAGTAAAGCTGACCAGGTGCAGCACAATACGGTCCGTCCGTCGCCGCTCTCCCTGGTGCCCTGGCAACACTCGTCGTCCGCAACGCCACTGAGCCCCGGAGCTGCCACGGGCTGGCACTGCCCACCTGCGCTACCACAGCGATGACAATGATGACAACCACGATAACGACATCGGCGCTAGCAACGGTAGCTGTTGGGGAGGGGTACAGGGAGACATGCTTCAACCCACAGATGTCACTGAGATTCCATCAGATGACAGGAGAGCATGAGAGAAAGAGAGAGAGAGAGAGATGGAGAGAGAAATGAGTGGATGGATAGGTTGATGGACTGCATGGAAAAAGAGAAGAGATGGAAACAGGAAAAAGACAGAGAGAAGAGAGAGGAGAGACAGAGAGAGAGAGAGAGAGAGAGAGAGAGAGAGAGAAGAGAATGGATGGAGTGATGGGATGGATGAACAGATAGGTGGACGGATGAGTGGGCGGATGGAGAGATGTTAAAACAAAGCGACAGGAGTAACGGATGTTTATTTTTTTTTTTCTTTCTTGTTCTTTCCTTTCTTTGCTGTGAGAGTGTCACTCAGGTCACGGACGGTAAGTAGGTTACTGACTAACACCTCTGCTTTGATGACGCGAGAGACAGCAGCCTGCTGATGGTCCAAACCGCTTCTCTGCTGAACGTGCCAATTCAAACACAGGACAGAGCGACTAACAGACACACACAAGTGTGCGTTTGAGATATTTAAAGTCAATATGAGGACAGACAGGTAGTGCAACACAATTACATAGCAGAAAGTCTCCTTTGACAAATGTTACTTTAACCAAACTGTTAAATAATGCTGTAGCCTACTGTGTGGTGAACACTACACAGCCTATGCTAGCGGAGAACATCTGTGAGCATATTACCATTTCAAAAGCCTCAAATGACTTATAAAGGAAAATATCCCTTTCTGACACGAAGAGAAAGAAACTTGAATGGCAGAATCAGAATCGCACACACACACACGCACACACACACACACACACACACACACACACACACACCAACGAATAAAGCTATATATCAGAGGCTTATTCACATGATATGTGGGACCTTGACTCTATGTCATCTTGGTGTTCTTCCAGTGGCTATGTAGTTTCCAGCACTATGAGACTTTCAGCTGCAGATGCAACAGGAGCTCCAGTGCCACTGGGCCTGTTTATGGGTTTTGATGATTACATCACATAACGAGTTTTACAGCGGAGAGACATTTTTTGTACTGCTGAAGAGGCTTCTGTACGCATATAGGGGAAGCGGTTAAGAAAAAAAATTAATTTGGCTGAATGTTTCTTCCTGCTGAAAAAATGGGTCATGCTACATCACCATTTGGGTTGTTTCCTTGAGAGAGGTTAGTGTGTCTATTGTGTATTTACAATGCGCCCACACTTTAGACACACATAACATAAGCAGGCAGGTCTACACACACACACACACATACACACACACGCACGAGGGGAGGGGGTGTCCTTTGCTGTAGTAAGTGTGAGTGTCCATCCTTTCACCTGCATATTCACACTACCGTCAGTAACCCCACATCCTGCCCTCACACATCCTGACGACTGGGCCTTGCACTTCTACAAGGACGTGAGAACCAGTCGCTCTCTCTCTTTCTCTCTCTCTTTCTCTCCCTCTGTGTGTGTGTGAGTGTGTGTGTGTGCAGGATCTACAGTACTGTTCCTAAAGCAGAAGCTGTTACATGACTTGCAAAGGAAGTCAAAAGGTTGCACTTGTCAAGTAACCAAGGATACTGTCACAACACAGAGTACAACAAACAGGATGGTGAAAACACAACTGTGTGTGTGTGTGTGTGTGTGTGTGTGTGTGTATGTGTGTATGTGTGTGTGCACACACAACAGACTGTCCAGCAGAACTGAACACCTACACAGTAAATGACATTTAGACAGAACCAGAGATACCTCTGATGTACAGAGCTGTCTGTAGTGGTAGATAATCCACATATTTTTACCAGTGGAACTCTCTCTCTCTCTCTTTCTCTCTCTCTCTCTCTCTCGTAGCTTTTTCTAAAGCACAACTGTACTGTAGAATGATCCAAGTCAGAACTCTCCATAGCTAGAAACGATCTGCAGCAGAACACTCTATTGTGGAACTCACAAGCTGGACTTCAGAACACTTCTGTAGTCTCTGTGGCAGTTAAAGGGCAGGGGGTCTGGCTTGGGTTTGGCCCACTCATGGCCCAGACGAGGCCCAGATTGTGTGTCAGCTGCCACCCCTGCTGCTTCTGTTCACTGGTCCCACCTCAGCCCAGAGGAGGCTGGGGACTGTGCAGTTGCAGCTCAGCTACCACGAGCCAGAGAGAGAGAGAAATGGAGAAGGAGAGGGAGAGATGGAGAGAGAGTGAGAGAGAGAGGGAGAGAGAGAAAGAGAGAGAGAGAGAGAGAGAGAGAGAGAGAGGGAGGGAGGGAGGGAGGGAGAGAGAGTGAGAAAGGGAGGGAGAGAGAGTGAAAGAGTGAGAGGGAGAAAGAGAGAGAGAGACAGAGAAAGAGAGGGAGGGAGAGAGAAAAAAGGGAGAGAGAGAGAGAAAGAGAGGGAGAGAAAAAGAAAGAGAGAAAGGGAGGAAAAGAGAGAAAGAGGGAGAGAGAGAGAGAGAGAGAGAGAGAGAGAGATAGATGGAGGGGGAGAGACAGCTGCAGAGAGGCCTTGCCGTGAGGCGAGAGCCAGCATATGAGCCATCCTCCACACGTGGCCCCCACCCTTGCATAGTCCCAAACACCCCCCCCCCCCCCACACACACACACACACACACACACACACACACACACACACACACACCCTCCCAAACCCCAGCCCAGCCCAGCCCAGGCTGTCGTCTCATCCTGGGAGGCCCACTCAACTCCTCACAGCCATCTGGGCTGCAGTGCCGACGTCCAGCCTCAGCCAGCAACAATGTCTCGCCTCCTCTCTGCGTGCACCGCGAAATGGAGCAAACGCATGCACAGACAAAAGGAAAAACAGATAGAAAGAGGAGGAGATGGAGAAAGAGAGAGAGAGTGAGAGAGAGGAAAATGTGAATATGAACAAAAAAGAGGGAAAAAAAAGAGAAAGAGGAAAATAGGTGCTAAGCACGAAGAACTGAGCGAGTGACTTCAATTCCATGGGTCTTTCAACACTGAGATTTACAAGACCGTAAAACCTCTGGTCAGTCTCTCTCGCTCACACACACGCACACACACACACACACACACTCACGCTGGACATACACGCACACACACATTTGTTCAAAGACATTTGCACTAAAATGTAACAAAAAACGTTTACCAATAAAATCTTTCAGATGTCACAGATGATAGATAATCATGTCTCACGACAAAGTGTAAGAAAAGTATAAGCAAGAGAACCTAAGGTGCATCAACAACTTAGCCCTGACCTTTGACCTGCCTGACACTGAGACAGAGGCAGTGTTAGCCCTGACCTTTGACCTGTCTGACACCTGCCTGACACTGAGACGGGCAGCGTTAGGAGCGTAGTCAAGGGCTGGGACTGTGGAGTGGTATGAGGGCAGTGCCATCATTAGTAGATCTAATAAGGCACAAAGTGTGTGCGTGTATGTGTGTGTGTGAGAGAGAGAGAGAGAGTGTGTGTCTGTGTGTGTGTCCCAATTAACACAGCTGCACAACAGCACTGTCTCACTGTTAACTGACTATTCATCTCTTGCTTAGATATCAGTGTTAGGAGAAGAAGGGCTTGATACCGGTTTGTACACTACTAGGGGGGATCCATTGGGAGCCAATACTTGACCCCAGACCAGCTGTTTGAATTCAAGCATCTCGATGACCCTGAATATCAGGATGTGACTTCACACCGTAACGCATATGGGAATCCCAGATAATCTCCCTATTGTTTATTTGTTTGTTTGTGAGCTTTGCTGCTTGGCGACCATTTGGCTAACAGCACTGCAGCTTTTTCCCCTGCGAGGCCACAGACCTTTTTTGCGGTTAGCAGCTAAGTCCAGTTAGCCGCTCTGCAGTATTTCCCTGTGAAGCGCCGGAACCCTTTTCCAGTTAGCGCCTCACTCCAGGCCCAGACCTGGCCCAGATCCGTGCCTGATCAGAGCCAAAGCTGTTCAGACAGACTGCCCTGCAGTCACTTCTCCTGACATTTCACTTCATGTTTTACATCCCTCATGTCCTCTTCCTATTGTAACTGTTGTCCTCTCTAAACACCCCACACCCTCCTCATCTCTTACTTCCAAACACCCCCCCCAACACACACACACACACACACACAGAGCCCACCACCCCCGTGGTAAAGCGCTAGTGGTTGGCGGCGGAAGGTTCTGGGCTCCGAGTCCCTGGCTGGCTAAGCGGGCGACGCCAGTGGTTCTGGCGTGAGTGTCCATCTCACAGACGGAGCATGGGGACGCACAGATGGCAATAATGGACAAGT
>PYXC01000496.1:2322500-2330000 GCA_015244755.2 Tenualosa ilisha
TTTGTACAAACAGCCCCAGAGCATCTGCATATGTTCAATAAAGAATTACACAGATATGACATGTGTGTCTGTATTTGAGTTTGTGTGTCTGTGTGTGTGTGTGGATGTTAAACAACATACTGTAACTTCGTCTGACAGCTCACCTAGGGGATGTGACCTTAAGTCTCCAGCAGGGTCTCCTGTAACTTATGAGGGCCTTCACACTCACTCACACACACACAGACACACACACACATATACACACTCATTCACACACACTTCAGGCCTCTCACCTCTTAGTGAGAGACAGAGTGACCTTTAATGCCCGACGTCTGCTCAGCCACCCCCCACTGTGGACTGGTAGTGGAGAGTGTATGTGTGTGTGTGTGTGTGCTATATACTGTACCCTGTATGCATGTCCATGTGTGTGTGTGTGTGTGTGTGTGCGTGTGTGTGTATGCTTGTGTGTTTGTAGGTGACTAGGGTTGATGGAAAGGTTAGTGGGCGGTTGGGGAGAGCCTCTCCCCAGCCCCTGTGCTGATGGACTGGGCTGTGTCTTCCCCACCATCTGCAGTCATCTTCCTTCCCCACCCCTGTCCACTCGCCCCAGATGGATCACACTCGCATGGGGAAAAGGTTATCAGCTCTCTCCCTGTAGCACGACCGCTACTCACATCTAAGTAGAACCTCTTATCTTCCAAACAGCATCAAGCACAATTCAGTGCCGCATGCAGTGCTGCTAAGTGTAATATAACAAGTACTGAATATACAGGTTGCTGTTTCAGTAAACCTGAAACACTTTGGTTCTTGTGGTCAGACACCTCAACTATTGTCAGAACTGACTCTCTCCTGATGCAAACAAGGGATTCAGAGGAGCACATTGCCTGGTATTAGGAGACACATTATGTGTGAGTTTTTTGTATAAAACTAACTAACTAAGTAATAAACTAATAAACTAAGTACAATACTCCAATGTTTTTATGCAAAATACCAAGACACACGGAATGCCTCAACCAATCAAATCCTCTGACTACAGCTGCACAAGGCCTACACAGCATTGCAGTGTCCACAGCTATGAACCAATAGGCATAGCTCTGTATGGCTCTTAACAGGCTGAATGAAAGAGACAGTCGGTGGAAGAATGAAGTGCCTCAAGCAAGAAAAGAATAGAAAAGTCTCAACCAATCAGATGTGAGGACAAAATAATTCTGTCAGCAGCTGCTATTCAGCCAAAAGGGTGACAAAAGAAAAGCAGTAGTGTGTCTTCCTCGCCTCTCTCACCAGGAGAAGAATGAGGAAGAGGGGAAGCATGAGGACGACACGGGGCCTGGAGACTCTGGCGCTGGCGCTGACGCGGACACTGACGCTAGCCATGACTGAAGAGACTGAGCAGAAATTCCCGGCGCACATTTCGGCCGTGCTCCTCCGTCTGAAGTGGGCCCTGCACCTGGGAACACCGACCAGCGAACGCCAATCATTCCTTTGCCCCGGGTTCCCAGATTCCACAGATTTTGGAAAAAACAGAAGAATGGAGAGACGTGGTAATTATTCATAAAAAAATAAACACAGGGCAGCCAAAGAGACGGCGGAGGAGTGAGCTCAGGAGCGAAACGACTCGGTTGGGAATTGTGGGACTGTTGAGAAACGAAGCTACCCCAACACCTGCGAGGGAGCAAGGGGGAGGGTGACGGTGTCACGTCTGAGATCCACTGCAAGCGGAGGAAGGATGGGCTCCGTAACGTGACAGAAGAAACGCTCAGTAATGAGCCTGGCACTTTAATCAGCGCTGACACTTCGAGTGTCGGATCTGCAGGTGTTTCCTCCCTGTTTCCACCAGTCCTCCACTTCCACTGAGAAAAACAAACCCCAGTCTGTATACAGTCACTTCAGCCACTAGTCTAAACTACAGAATGAAACTCAGAGGTACGAACTCTTCAATATTACTGAGAGTTTAGCGCTTGAGAAATATTTGCTATCACTGGGAACAGGCAACCTATGTGTTTGATAACCTTATTCATTACATATTGTACTGATTAGATGTTTTAGTTTTAAGTCCATTCCAATACTGTAAAAACAGCAGCACATTGCAGAAGATCAGGAGACCCATGCTTAGAGGTTTCGAGTCTGGTGTGTGTGTGGGCTTGGGGAGGTCTGTGTGTGTGTGTGTGTGTGTGTGTGTGTGTGGTGTGTGTGTGTGTGTGTGTGTGTGAGTGCGTGTGTGTGTGTGTGTGAGAGAGAGAGAGAGAGAGAGAGAGAGAGAGAGAGAGAGAGAGAGAGAGAAAGGCAGATAGAGTGTGTGTGTGTGTATGAGAATGAGAGAGAGAAAGACAGATAGAGTGTGTTTGTGTGTATGAGAGAGAGAGAGAGAGAGAGAGAGAGAGAGAGAGAGAGAGTCTGGTGGATGCTGGTCTCCCCACAGCCAGAGCCACGTAGTATCTCATAAATCACTGTACCACTGTGCAGTGCGCACGCGCGCGCACACATTCACACACACACACACACACACACACACACACACACACTGCACGCACAATACACCTTACTCTCCAAATTCTATGAGGGTCGAATAACAAAGTGGAAGGGAAAATGAACTGAAGCAAGTAGAATAAAACAATGACAAAGGTAAATGTGTACTTTTCCTGAGTTTCACTCTGGCTGTCATTGGAAAGGTCATGAGGGACTCCCCACAGCCAAAGCCCAGAGTCCGTGACCTACAGAGAGAGTAATGAAAGGGAACAGGGCCTCTCAGCTCCTGTGCCTAATATCAGGCTATAAAAACAGCTTCCATTTTCTCACTCACTCGTAAGAACACTGAGACTGGATGCTACAGTGGCTCTGTGACGTGTAGTTAAGTTACAGCCCAGTGGAGTCCTTTAGGCAGCAGCTGAGCTGAACACAACTGCCCAACAAACTAACCAGAGCAGAATGCATGGTGAGTATATGAACCCTCCATGCACTTTAAAGGGAACCTGCTTAGGGACACAAACACAAACACAAACACACACACACACACACACACCAGATGTCACAGTATTCACAGGACATGCAGCTAATAATGAGACACAATAAATCAGCAAGCTTTATCTAGGCTTTATCGATGCACAAATGTGAATCCTTTGTTAATCCAGAACAGTTGAAGCCACTCACAACAGCGAAACTGACCTGCACCACAACTACCAGGGTTTGCAGAGGGATGCCTTTGCAATCTCTTGCCAAACTTGTAACATCCTTAAAATGATCCTCTGTTGTCCAATCCAACATGCACTGCTGGAGTGTAGAGAAGGATTTCTAAAGAGACTGAGGTGGCGTGTTAAAATCAGCACAGATGGTCATTTGCAACCTCTCCATTGTGGCAGTGCAAAATTATTTACAGTGAATGCTTGTTTTTCACTTCATCACCCCACAGCTCTGTCATGCCATTGTCCACACACTGCTTAGTTTCATGGCTCAGTTGAGGAAGGACGGTATTAGCGCTGACAAAAAGAAGCTAGTTAGCATAGCCTTCAGAGCTAATCCAGTTTTACCAGTCCTGTTCTTTGGTGGTGTGGGTTTAAATCTCTACTTTTTCTTCATTTAGAAACGTCTCGTGTACTGGAGAATGTAGCAATCTGTCTGTTCAAGATGCCTTAGAGACATCCTTCTTCCAACAGACACAGACATAAACACAGACACACACACACACACACACACACACACACACACAGATGCTTAGAATTGTCCGGCTGACCAAAGTGGATAATTTATTTGCATATGCTCATCTCCTAGCTCCACAGGTCTGCCTGGAGCGAGAATGCCGGCCGCCGACGCAACATTAGCGGTGAAATATGCAACGATGTGGCCGGGAACATCCGCTCATTTTCCTGCTACTGTGGAGAATCACGTCCACTGATTCCCCGCTGGCTAAAACTTCCACCGGGCAAAGAGAGAAATGAAGAATGTGTGTGCATACTCCCAAGCATATTGAGTAGGAGAAAACTCAACCAGAATAGCATGTGCTAACTGCTATCGGCTCGTGCGAACAGTTGCTCATGAAAATTAAACACGTTTCAGAAAGAGAAAAGGAATAAATTAGATTAAAAGCCCCGTGTTGTCTAACTGATGTGGTCTTTTGCACTCATTACTTTGCCGCTTACCAGATTCTTCAAATCTGTGCTTCTCAACGGGGCACGTCAAGAACACTTTCTCTGGAGCAGTGAGGAAGACGAGTGAGGGGGGGGCAAAAGAAGCATGTTTAATGCATGGGGCCTTCATGTCCACTATCAGCTTGTTCTTTGCTGACAGCAAAATGTGTGGTGACTTTTTTCCCCGCATCTAATAGTTTCGGTTTCCATATTTATTTATTTATTTATTTATTTATTTATTTCCCATAGTGCAAAGCCTTGTCTGCAGGCGTATTATACAGAAGCCTAGTCTTTGATCTGAGGCCAGCACTACAGCCCCTGTGCTCAGCTTAATAAGCCACTGTGCTGAGCATACTCTTGGCCGCAGATCTGTAGTGCCATAGCGTCGTCGTTTTGTGTTTCAACTACGTCAGGGTGGCTAAACTGACTGTAATGTGCAAGGCTTATTAACAGGAACGCATGCCAGGTTATCTATGTGGACATTCAGAAGCCGAATGTTGGGTTGCTTTGGCAGTTCTACACTGAGATCAGAACTGAAAGCAATACTGCAAAGCAGGTTAGTGGATGTGTGGGGTTTACTGCCTCATCTGATCCAAGTGACGTTTCTCTCTGTCAAAATTGGACTTTGGACTTTTTAGAGGTGTAGAGTGTGTGTTGGACTTTGGACTTTTTAGAGGTGTAGAGTGTGTGTTGGACTTTGGCCTTTTTAGAGGTGCAGAGTGTGTGTTGGACTTTGGACTTTTTAGAGGTGTAGAGTGTGTGTTGAATAAGTAAACAAATAAATAAGTTAATTAAATAAAATATGCACAGACATAGCCCCTCCCAACCCCCCTGCACACACACACACACACACACACACACACACACATACACACACACACACCACTGTGCCCATCAGTCTGTCTGTCTGTGTGACTGTCGGACTGCCTGTCTGTAATGTCAATCTGTGGAAAGCAGAGACGCTGGTGTCCTAAACCATTACTTGGATATGACAGCAAGTCTAAGCAAGAGCAGGACCACCAGCAAAGCTTTCACACACACACACACACACACACACACACACACACACACACACACACACACACACACACACAGTCGCTTACACACACACACACAGAGAGAGAGAGAGTACACCATGAATTATATGTTGGTGATATGACACATCAATGTCTTTGACAGTTAGAGCCAGTGCCCCTCTTTTTCTTCTTTCTTACATACATACATACACACACACACTTACACAAACACAGATACGCACACACACACACACACACACACACAAAGAGAGAGAGAATACACCATGAATTATATGTTGGTGATATGACACATCAATGTCTTTGACAGTTAGAGCCAGTGCCCCTCTTTTTCTTCTTTCTTACATACACACACACACACACACACGCACACACACACACACACACACACACACACACACACACGATCTCCCCCACCCCTCCAACCTTCATTAGGGGCTGTTTGCATGAGGGGTCTGGAGCGGGGATGTCGCGTGTCATCAGTGACTTCATTCTTTATCACTTCCCCGCACGCAGACAGGGTAACCTTCAGAAACCTGCTGTCCGCACTGCTACGTCTTAATTAGGAGCTCTGTCACAGGCACAGAGGCCAGCCACGGGCCCGACAAAAACAGACAGGCCAAGAGAGAGAGACAGACAGAGAGAGAAGGTGGGGGTAAGAGTGAAAGAGAGAAGAGAAAGAGACAGAGAGAGAGAGAGAGAGAGAGAGAAATGTTTGAGGGAGAGAGAAAGAGAAGGAGAGAGAGAGGGAGAGAAATAGAGAGAGAGAGAGAGAGAGAGAGAGAGCAAAGCAAGAGGAGATAACTCATTAAACTGTAAAACAGGCAGATTATGTAGGTGAAAAAGAGAGAGCAGAGGGACACGCCGGAGAAATGAAAGGATAAGACAGTGTTTTAAAGGTGTAGTCTGTGAATTTATGTTTAAGCTGACCTTTTTATTCTCTCCTCCACCAGCACCGGGCTGGTTGGCTGAGATTTGTACGGAGCTGTTCGAGTCAGTCGTTCTGTTTGCTTCTCGTTCATAAAGTCAGCAAACATCTTTTTTTTTTTTTTTTTAATCTGACAAATGTGTATGTATATGAGATTACAATCACAGGATGCTCTATCACTCTACTGCTCTATTAACAAATGACACAAATGAGAGGGGGATAAGAGAGTGAAAGACAGTGAAGGAGAACAAAGAGGTAAAGAATGATAGGGGCACTAATCTAAAACACAGGGCCTGATAGAGCACCAAGGGGTAAAGCAACAGCAGAATTAATCAAAGGACTGATAGGAGAATTGATATTTATGCTCTTTGGCATCAGTGCCATTTTGTGCTAAAACAGTACCCAGTTAGTCACACCGACGAACAGGCTCATGGTCCTCACTGATATACTGATATAGAGTGCAAGCATCGCAGGCATGTGTTCACAAAGCCACATACTTCAGCACGGCATCAGAAGTAGATGCTTGCCTTTGTCAGTGCTTCCCTGAGCCAGACCCATGACACATCAAGAAGCCTTGAAGAGAAACAGAACAGTACAGCATGCAGGTTTTTCCACATAGACCAATTACTCTGGGCCGTGAATTGTGTGTGTGTGTGTGTGCGTGTGTGTGTGTGGGTGCAATATTGCAGTTTTCTAGTCACTGAGCGCCAAAGGTTTCTCCTTCGACGAGCGGCACGTTAGTTAGCCAGCGCTGGTGTCACCACAAGACCTGTCCGTCGATTAGCAGCTTCCATTACTGGGTTGAAATGAGTGGAGGCCACTGATGAATGTCTCTAGCCAGTATTATCATTAAGGTGATTATGTTAGATTATAAACCACTGTCATTAGCACAACTTCCATCCAGTCTAATAGGGAGTGACATATTGATAGAACACAAGCAGCCCACACTCTGGCATTGTCTTAAATATGGGAATGATTAATGGGCATTTGTGGAAGGACAAAATCACTCCAGTCTCTTCTGAAACACTAGGATGGCCGTGGACTATTACATGAGAACTGAACAAGGGGGATAGGAGGGTTGGGGGAGGTTGATGAAGAAAATGGCGTCTTGCACGGACTGGGATGGTCACATCGGACTTTTTCTTCTTCAACAATCAATAATGAAGTACAGAGTGTTACTTATTCATGGTGCACTGGGATGGTGCCATAATGGAGAAAGAAAAAGAGAAATGTGACAGACAGATGCCAGCATTTAGATGGCAGGGAAGAATACACAGACAGATGCCCGCCGTGACATCTAGAGGAATATTCACATGCGCCCACCCACACGCCGTCACAGTTACCAGTATTTTACATTTTTACATGTGAAGGACACACAGATGGACACACACACACACACACACACACACACACACACACACACACACACACACACACA
>PYXC01000496.1:2332500-2362500 GCA_015244755.2 Tenualosa ilisha
CACACACACTCTTCTGCTCTCTCTCTCTCCTTCCTCACACACACACACACACACACCACACACACACCACACACACACACACACATTCTCTTCTGCTCTCTCTCTCTCCTTCCTCACACACACACACACACACACACTCTATTCTGCTCTCTCACTCTCTCTCTCTCTGTCCTTCTTTCATCCCTTCACCCAGCCTGCCATTACTTCTCTATCACAAATGTTTCTCTGTTTGTTTTATCTATGTCTTTTGTCCTTTCTGTCTTAATAATCATTTCTCTCTTTTTTTCCCTTTCTCTCTCTCCTCCTTCCCTCTCACCGTCAGTCTCATCCTCTTCTCCCTCTCTTTGGCCCTCACTCTCTCCTTCACTTTAATCAGCCATGAAGAGATGTCTGGCATGGTTGCATGCCAGGTCTGAGAGGAGAGGAGAGAACCGAAAAAAAAACAGGAATGAATGAGAGAGAGAGAAATAGAGAGAGAGTGAGAGAGAGAGAGCAAGAGTGAGTGAGGGAGAGAGAGAGAGCGAGAGTGAGTGAGGGAGAGAAAGAGAGAGAGAGAAACAGAGAGAGAGAGAGAGACCATCAACCTGGGTGAGATCAGATGGCCTCAATAGCGGTGGTGAGGGGAGCTTTTCTAAACTCTCTTATAAGCGGACACACACACACACACACACACCACACACACAGATGTACCTGCCAACCAGACCTGATTGCCAAGGGATAGGCCAAACCTGCCAACTCAAAAGAGGATAAAATCAAATATCCAAAACTCACACTCTCTCTCTCTCTCTCTCTCTCTCTCTCTCTCTCTCTCTCCACACACACACACACACACACACACACCACACACACACACACACACACACACACACACCATAAACAGATTGACGCAAAAGAAAACAGAGCAATAGCACGACATAACACAGGAATCCAACTACTCAACCTAATAAGGTAGGAATATGGAGTTTCTAATAAATTGCATTTTCTCTGGATGAGAAGAAGAAAAAAACACTTTAAATCCCCCTAGATAGTATCCTTGAAGCAAAGAAAATAAAGCCAGATGAGATGAGATCTTCAAAAGCAGACTAACAGCATATTACAATCGTCCAAAGCTGATGGCCGAGAGCTCTAATACCGCTTACACTTATCAGGATGTTGGCTACACACACACAGACACACACAGACACATATTTTAGGACAGTAGCTGAAAGTACTGCGGCCCAAAGGGAATTTGTTTTTCATGGTGTGTGTGTGTGTGTGTGTGTGTGTGTGTGTGTGTACATATGTAGACTGGGGTTTAGCGTAGGCTTTCAGAAAAAAGTGGACTGGGCGCGAACATTAAAAAACCTGCTCAAGGAAACCAGTCTACAGTGGGTTAGAGAACAATAGGCAGTAAGTCCATGCTCTGGGTTTTAAGTGTGTGTGTGTGTGTGTGTGTGTGTGTGTCTGTGCATCTCTGTGTGTCTCTGTTTGTTCTTCTCTCTCTCACACATGCATGCATGCACACAAATGCACGCGCACACACACACACACACAGACACACACACACACACACACAGACACACACATATACCTACACATTTACCACTATCTGTCTTTCTGTTTCCTTGGGATCCCCACGTAAACACACTTCTCTTACTCTCCTCCCTTTCCTTCCCTGGACTCTCTTCTTCCTCCCTTGTTTTTAAATAGTCTTCCATTGTTCTTCACTTTCAAACACACCAGGCCTCATTCACCTGTTCTTACCAATACATTTGTTCTTAACCCCGCCCCCTCCCCCAAGTGATTTGTTTGTTGTAATTTCATCAAGTTCAGCAGTTGTAAAATATTAAAATATTGGATTGAAATCTTTTATATGGAAACTTAAGAACAAATAAAAAAAAAAAAAAGAAATTTAAGAAATCCTAATGAAATCCTAGGTGAAGGCGGCTCATTGTTTTATGGTATTCTTCCTTTGGATGCTCCTTTAGATTTTACTGAGGTCAGTCACACTGCATTGTCTCTGAATGTGAAACACTGTAGTTATAAACCCTCAGCATGCCTTCGACCCCCCCCCCACCCAAACCCGGATTGCCCCCGAACACTCTACTTGTCTCTGTGCCACCCTCTAAACTGGTGGGGTGGGGGGGGGGGGGGGGGGGGGTAACTGTAATCCAGTTACCAGCAGACCAGCAGAGTTCCCTGTCTATGTTTAGAGAAGGTCGGTGGGTGGGTGGTGGGGACCTTGAGTGTGTGTGTGTGAGAGACAGAGAGTGAGAGAGAGTATGTGGGTGTGTGTATGTATGTGTGTGTGTGTGTGTGTGCGCGCGCGTGTGTGTGTGTGTGTAAAAGCCGGCTTGGGAAGAAGAGGAGGGTGGGGGGAGCGGGGGGGGAGGCGCACACGCAGATTAACACGGCAAACATTATCGAATTTACAACCAGCCACATGGACATCTGCCCTACTTTCTCCACCCACCACCCCCACAACCCCCACCCAAAAAAGTCCCCTCTAAAAAAAAAAAAAAAAAAAAAAGAAGGGAGGCAGGGGAAAGGGGGGGGGGGGGGTGGTCATGGGGATGGTGGTGGTGAATTTGGGATGGAAGGGGGATAATCTGGTTAGCAGAGGCAACGTGGAGAGGAGAGCGTAACAGCGCGGTGTGGTGCGGTGCAGCACAGTGGTAGCTAACGCTGTCACTTCCTCTCTGGGGGGCAGGCGGCTGAACGGGCGTGTCAGCCCTCCGTTCACATGCTCGTTAGGGTAACGAACGCCTCCACTGATAGCACTAATGAGGAGGGGGGGTAATAGAGAGAGAAAGAGAGAGAGGGAGAAAGAAAGAAAGACTAAATGACAGAGAATGAGAGGAGGAAAAAAAAGAAAAGGGCAAGAGAGAGAGGGAGGGAGATCACTCGCCCAAAACGAAAAGGCAATCGCACGTCCGCCCCAAAACACCTACCACCCCTCCCCCTTCTCGTCAGCCATCCCTCGCTGCACCCAAAACTGACAGAGAGAGAGAGAGAGAGAGAGAGAGAGAGAGAGAGAGATAGAGAGAGAGAGAGAAGAAAAGAACAAGATGTCTTATAAGCTCCCATGCTGGTGTTTTTTTTTTAAATGCCAAGGAGGGATAAAAAAACATATCTGCTTAATTTTAAGTTCTATTCCTCCATACCTTCCTCCATTATAAGAAACTCCATAACTACTAGCCTGTCTCATAGAGACACGACTCTGTAATGTCACTGCAACGGAAGCAGAGGTGTTGAGTGCACGTGCTCCACACGCTCAGCGAGCACTAATGGCTCTGTGGATGAGGACGGCTCATTGTCTGCGGCGGTGGTGTAATTCCAATTAGCCTGCTTAATTAGCGCTCTCCTGCTCCGTAATCAGACGCTAATGCCCTCGGTTCGCTTCAACAGAACGCCATTTAACCGTTCACATTCACTCTCTCGCCACACGAGCTGCACATTTAACTAACTATTCTCACACTCACCCTGCAAGAAGAGCAGATCAGAGCACTTTTTTTGGTCTTTTTTGGTCTTTTTATCTACCTGAAGTTTAAAGAGCAGATCAGCTGTCCGTCCGTCTACCAGACCGTGGTGCTGCAGGGGTTGGCCTGAGGGTGGGGGGTTAGGATGACTCTAAAGGCCTGGCACTGACAGAGGGCCCCAGTGAACATTTTAATATTATAATGAATGTTTGGGGGGCCAAATATTATTTTCTGTCATAGGGCCCAAAATTTCAAGCTGCACCCCTGCTACCAGATCACTGTCAAACCTGAACTGTTGCTACATCAGTTTGGTCATTAAACTGAGCTGTTCCCCTGGCAGGTCACTATTATAAAACAGAGATGTTATTTCAACCATCACTGTCTAAAATGGCTGTTTTCCCTATTGACTCTTAAAACTGAGCTATTCTTTAACCTGTTCACTACTCAGTCCTAAATGGGAGCTGTTCCCTTCCCTGTTCACTCTTAAATGAGCTGTTTTTTTTTTGTTTTTTTTTTTTGAAGTGATTCACTCTTAAAACAGACCCTCTCCTTAAGTGATCTATTTACCTGTTTTTTTTTTTTCTTAAAATAGACCTCAGCAGTTACTGGCGACATTTCCTCTCAGTTCGCTGTGCTGTCGGCTATATGGTGATATTTTTCCCAGAAGGAATAAGTAAGACTTGGCGTTCTAGGGGTTGCAAATTGCTGTGGATTGGACACACAGCCTGCTCAGTGAGCCTTCAAATCCACTGGATGAGTGTGAGAGTGAAACTGAGACCAAAGCCTTAACTATGTGAATAAATGACTGTAAAACAAGCATCTCTGCGGTCGACGGTGTGTGAAGGACTTGCTGAAGACTTCAATAAATGGTGCTAACTGGAAAAGCGTGTCTGTATGTGTCTTATGGTCTACCTGTGTGGCATTCTGGTATGTGTGTGTGTGTGTGTGTGTGCGTGTGTGTGTGCGTGTGTGGTTTACACCACCCTGTAAATCACTCTTGTTTCAGATCTGAGTCAGTCACCGTTTGTGTGTGGTTGAGTATATGTTTGCATAATTGTGTTTGTTTCAAAGTCAGCACGTATACATTGTCCGTGTATGTATGTGTGTGTGTGTGTGTGTGTGTGTGTTGTTTGGGTTAGCATTAGTATCAGTCAGTTACTTAGCTCTGTGTGTTCAGAGTAAACAGGCCATGGCATTGTCACTACATGCCCTCTCTGGCACAGGAGGTTAAGCCACATCCAGCCCTGGCATTCCTTCTCTCTTTGTGTGTGTGTGTGTGTGTGTGTGTATGTGTGTGTGTGCGCATGTGTGCATGTTTGACATGCTTTGTGATAAGATTTGTATGTCAGGGTATCCCTGTGGGTCAACTACAAACAAACATTGCTAAGGGCCTCTCTCTCTCTCCCTCTCGCTCTCTCTCTCTCTCACACACACACACACACATACAAACATACACACACATACATACATACATACATACACAATTCTGATATCCATTTGCCAGTGATGCCAATTCACCACCCAACTCATCTTTACCCCCTCCACCTAATACTAATGACACTGTTGAAGAGCTGGGTGGTAGAGTGTATACGTGTGTGTGTGTGTGTGTGTGTGTATGTGTGTGTGTCCCACTCTCAGTGACTTAATTAAATGCTTCTCGCGCTGTGCTGTTTACTCGAGCACTGGCTGTTAAATTAAGATGCTGTCACACTGAATGCTGCAGATGATAAATCCGTCGGCAACAGAGTCTCTCTCTTTTTCTCCCTCTATCTACGTGTGTGTGTGTGTGTATGTGTGTGTGTGTGTGTGTGTGTGTGATATATGTGAGGACATTCTTAGTGGGATACATGAAGAGCCCTCAGGAGTTGTGGTTAGCATGTTTTCTTTGTCTGCGGACAGAATTTCCAAACCATTTAAAAAAACACACACACACACGCACGCACACACATACACACATACACACATGCACACACTGATAGGGGGGATTCCTTAGGGCAAGACTGGGTAATGATGGGATTGTGTGTGTGTGTGTGTGTGTGTGTGTGTGTGTGTGTGTGTGCGCGTGTTAATAAGGTGGTGTGGTGCTGGGGCTGATGTTAATAGGCTCTAATGTATGCAGAGCCCTACTCAGAGAGGTGACATTATACGTCTTGAGCAGCGGCCAGCCTGCCAGCCACCCCTGCCAGACACACGGGGCATCACCACGGACAGCACACCCACTGCCCCCCCACACACCACACACACACACACACACACACACACACACACACAGGCCTCCCTGGACTCCTCCTCTCCCTGGGAGTGTGTTTGTGATCTCTACCCCTTGTTCTTTGAATTCCAGTTCTTGCCTCCCCGCTATCCTCCACACACAGACCCAGAACCAGAGGAAGATGATGTAGGTTAGGGGAGAGTCAAAGAGGGGAGACTACAGTACTAGCATGCAGCGTTAGGTGTAGGACAGGAACCGGACATGTTTCACTGAGATGCAGCACATAATTCAACAGCAATTTAGGAGGAGGAACTACTGGAACATTCTCCAGCAGTGATGCATAGGGACCAAGAGCTAGGGTTATATAGTCATCATCCTATTGCTTAGCAGAAACACGGATCAAGCTCCTGTAGGGCTCACCAGAGATCTAGTGCAAGGCCCTAGTAGCGTTTAGAGGATATCCAGATCCAGCACAGGATAGAGCTGTAGAGCATGACTGATCCAAGAGTGTGGAGCAGAGGTGTCTGGCGGTGGGAGAAATGTGAGGTGCTTCCACCATTGCTCAAATCATCTGGTACCAAGAGTGGCTCAATGGCTGTATGGTTTGGTCATTACGCCCACCCATCACTGATACTCTCTTTCTCTCTCACTCACACACACACACACACACACACACACACACACACACACACACACACACACACACACACACAGACAGACAGACAGGTCTGTCAGGCAGCCAAACAGAAACAATCATATCCTGCTCTCACCTGCACCTCCTCTTGTACTATCATGTTTTTTCTTCGGTGTGTGTGTGTGTGTGTGTGTGTGTGTTAAGAAATAATAGAGTGAATGTGTGATAATGCATGACTTGTAAAGAGGTCCTTGTTAGTGAGACCACACCGACACACTGCTGTTCTTTCACAGGGTTGATACCAGCAGGAGAAAAAATTGAAAGAAAGAAAGAGTGAAAAAAGGAGAGAGAGAAAAAAAAGAAAGAAAAAAAGAAAAAATAAAGAAAGAGTATGTAAGGGGAAGGCCACTGAAATTAACTCTCTAGCTTTAGAACTGCGTAACCGCCTACACACACACACACACACACACACACACACACACACACACACACCCCTCCCTCCTTCCCTCCTCTGCTACCTGCTGTCCCTTGCCACTCGCTGGGTAACTTGATGGCAGATGTTGCCGCGCTGAAGTTGGCTCTGAAGTGCATCTCTGGCTCCCTGGTCGCCCCGGCAACTCAGTCAAAGCGCATCAGATCTCTTTATTTGCGCCTGGGGCAACTTTGGGCAGTGCAGCTGTGTCCACCCACGCTCTACCTTTGGTGTCGGAGCCGCCTCAGGCAAGAAAATGTGAGACCCCGAAAAAAGGAAGGAAAAAAGAAAAAAAAAGAAAAAAAAAAAACAAACAAGAGAGAAAAAGGTTGCAGCGCTTTTTTTTTTCAAGAGAGAGAGAGAAAGAAAAAAAACCTACATCTGCTGACGATCCAACAGTCTGGTGTGTGTGTGTGTGTGTGTGTGTGTGTGTATGTGTGCGTGCCCCCAGGGGTGTCAGAGATGAACAGATGTCTGCGACAACCTGCTTCCTTACACCTGTACGAGTCCCACCACCCTGTGGATCCAGCGGCCGCTGAAACATTCATGACCCTTGAGGGCCGCTGTCGGCCATCAAAGCCTCCCCTCTCACTCCTGCTCCTCTCTCCTCCTTTCCTCTCCTCCTCTTTCCCTCTCTCTTCTACTCCTCTCTACTTCTCCTCCCTCCTCCTGCTCCTCTCTCCTCCTTTCCTCTCGCTCCTCCTCACCCCTTTCTCTCTCCTCCTCTTCCCCTCTCCTCTACTCCTCTCTCCTTTTTCTCCCTCATCCTGCTCGTCTCTCCTCCTTTCCCCCTGCTCCTCCTCACCCCTTCTCTTCATCTCCTCTCTCTCTCCCCTTCCCCCTCCTCTTCCTGCTACCTTCTCTCTCTCCTCCTCTCTCATTCTGCTCCTTTCTTTCCTCCACTTCTTCCTCCTCCCCTCTCTCCTCCACTTCTTCCTCCTTTCCTCTCTCCTCCTCATGTCTCTTCTGCCATTCTCTCTCCTCCTACTCCTCCAGATCTTCCTCCTCATCATCTTTTCTTTTCTCATCTCTCTATTCCTCTTGTTTCTTTCTCCCGTGCTCTTTTATGCTCCCTCTCTTTTCTCTCCTTTCCACTACGCTTTCCTCACTCTTTCTCTTCTTCTTTCATCCCTCTGTTCTCCACCCTTACTCTTTCTTTTCTCTCATCCCTCTTTTTTCTCTGTCCCCTTCTCCGTCTATTCTCACGTCTGTTTTGTCCGTTTCTGCTCCCCAATCCTCTCCTCTCCTCCAACCTCGATGATCTCTACCTCTAACACTCTTTCCTCTCTGCACCTCTCTTTGTCTCTCTCTCTTTTCCCCTGTCTTGCTTTCTATTCATCTTTTCTCTGCCTCCAATTCACCCTCTTTATTCATCCTCTCTGTCTTCCACTCCCTCTCAGCCTTCTCTTTCTCTTTGTTCACCCTCTACTTCCATCCCTCCATCTCTCTTTTTTAAATTACCCTCTCCATCCCTCCTTCTCCTCCTCCTCTCTCTCCCTCCCTCTTTCTCCCTGTCTGAATGCTGGGTCCAGTCCTCAGGCTGTGATAGCCTCTGGCTGCCCTGCTCTGGCTCTCTTGATCAAGGACTTGAAAGTGGCCGGCAGCAGTTTGCAGGGGTTTCTGGGTAAAATGCCTGGGCTAGACAGGGCCCCTGACGCGGCGCCACGCGAGGCCCCAGGGCTGGCCAAGGCTCTGCCTGCGCCTTTTGGCCAGATGGCCGAGGTCTGTGTGTGTGTATGTGTGTATGAGAGAGAGAGAGAGAGAGAGAGAGAGAGAAAGGGAGTTGACAAGGACATTGGGGGTTCTGCTGGCTAGTAAGTGTTTGAAGACCTCCACAGAGAGCCAGCTCAAATGTCAATGACAACATTCACACAACTTTCCAGAGATTCTCTCTCTCTTTTTTTTTTTTTTTTTTAAAAAAAAAACTCTTTCAATTTCACAGCAGTTGAGACACAAGGTCTGTCTTCTCTTTACTCCTTTTGTTTCAAACATTTTTTTTCTGTTAACATTCTACTTGCTGAAATTCACCAATTCCTTGGAATCACTCTAATTAAAACAAGCACATCACAGCAAACACTAGCAACAATCCTTAATTCCAGCCAGACAACAGGAACCTCGGGTATTGTAACTTGTCTTGGATTTCACAATGCTTGAGAAAGAACTCTGCTGATTGAAACATTGTCTGTTCCAACATTTGGAGTTTTGCAACACATACAACAAATCGTGGCTTTACATAAAGCCATGCGAGAGGACCATGGAGGACCAGCAGGCTCCTCTGGGACCAGAAGCAACAGTATGTTCTGCTCTGCCCTAGTGTCTCATATCAGTGTAGGTCACACACTCAAGTCTGTCCTTGTAACTCACCTCCCTGTGTAAACACTGTCGTGGAAATTTTGTGTGTGTGTGTATTTGTGTGTTAGGGTATGTAGGTTGGGAGAGTGTGTGTGTGTGTGTGTATGTGTGTGTTGGGAGGGGGAGACCCGGGAGACGGTGTTTACAACATGAGGTCACTCAGTAAGCTGCTGGACAAGAGCGTAGAGAGGGACAGCGAGACGCGGCCAGAGAGCAGGAACTGAGCAGCAGAACAGGTCAAAGCAAAGCCACTCCACTGGGGAGAAGCCCTACTCACTCACACACACACACACACACACACACACACACACACACACACACCATTGACCTCTTTTCATTATGCAATGAAAGTATTTCTTTCTTAAAAACAAAAGCTACAGATAGTACAGATGCTCTGTTGCATCTGGGGAGCAGAAAGCCACACAGGGTTCAAGGTAACCCAATAGCTTGGTAAAGAAGCACTGTGGTAAACCAGCTCTGGTAAACCATATAGATTGGTTAACCCACTTTGGGTGGTTTGCAAAACAGGTTAGTATGGAAAACCGCAGCAGTTTCAGAAGTGTCACGTTGGTATCTGCCTGAAATTTGGCCTGTTTATGTGCAGCTTCAAAAGAAAAGACTGTTTGAACAACGAGGAGACAGAGGCAGAGTTTATCATCTTCCGGTGTGTGTGTGTTTGTGTGTGTGTGTGTGGGAAAAAAAGAAAAGTAATGGAGAAACAGTGTCCGTGTGTGCACTTGTTAGTGTGTGTGTGTGTGTGTGTGTGTGCACATTTGTGTCATACTGGTTTATTTCCCTAACAGGAAAAGCTGACTGTACTCATATCCTTATATGGCCATGGCTGTCACTGAGCACTGAGAACTTGCAGCTGTGGGTCATATGACCACCACCAGGTTCTGAATGTAACCACTGTGATTTCCTGCTGCTTAGTACAAGACCAACAACAACAAAAACACTCCTCATAAAATGGCCAAACATGCTTATCAAGCTGATGACACATGCAACACATAGACACACACATACACACACACACACACACACACACACACACACACACACACAGCTGCTAAAATCTCTACTTAGTTAGCAAGGCTAACCACACTACTGCAGGGCTGGCTGTGAACAATGATGAGCAAAGTAATACAGTGTTTGAACAGAAATGCAATGGCTACAGGTAGGTCTGGAAGTGGCTTCATGATTGTTTGGTGTGTCTTACTGTCCAACAAGGACGTGCTGATGTAGGAGCATTGGTTTTACTGTTGGCAAGTTAGTGGGTTGCCAGGGAGGCTTATAAAGAAACGCTGGTTTTACGGGTTGGTCAGCCGCTTGGCAGAGCATCCAGCGACATTAAGGGATGTATAATGTAATGCAAAGTAAGTCATGCAAGTTGAGTAAGATCTTGAGCAACTCTTGATGTGTTGTGTTGTGCTCTATTTTAGGTTCCATGGGATTTTTCCCCATTGACTCCAAAGGTTTGGAGAGAGAGTTGAAACCTCATTTAAAGGTTGCCAGGTTGGCTTACCTTGTCAGCAGACGTGGGCCTCATCAGGGAGACTCGGTCGTACTGTCGTTTAAGCAGAGCCCACAGTGCATCCATGCGGCCCTGTCAAAAAAGCACACACAGAATCAGAGCTCTGCATCATATCATCATTAAGGCCCATTTATTTTCAAGGCAAGTACACGCACAAGCAAAAAAGTTTGAGTTATTTTCGTTTGAATTCAATTCGACAGTTTGTCGTGGTACAGGGGTACGAAGGCCTACAGCTCTGTAACATCTGTTGGCAACAATTAATGCGTGTTGAACGACACTTGTCACTTTTAGACAGTACGGCCAAAGTCCTTCTAAGGCAAGTCCTTTCACTTGCGGCCATCATGGAACACCTATAGGTAGCTATTTGGGGTTTACAAGGCCGGCCCTATCAAAATGAATGGGTAGACATCCGTGACATAACTCGGCAGGTCATACTGACTTGTGAATGTATTTAGCAAATTGTTGCTTAAATCCGAATTGAACAATCTACAAATCTACTAATAGATCACTCAAATGAAGCTAAAAATACACTATTCAAAACGGCAATTAGTTCACGACACCTGCGCCAACATTCAAGGCATGGCTGTTACCATAGTGATGGAGACAGGAAAAAAAAACAAAAAATACAGTCACACAATGCAACTGGCTACTTTCACCGCAGGGCAGGTCCCCCAGTTTCTCAACTCTGCCATGTTCACGTTACGAACAGCCGCAGTGCATTTATACGAAGGATTTTTTAAGTGATGCATCTCCTCCTATTGACCTCTCTGGTATGGTGGGTCTTACCTTGATTGGCGTGTACCATTTGGACTCCGAGGCGTGGCTGGAGGGTGTCGGCCTGTTTGGCTTTTTGATCATGGGCTCCTCCACTTCTTCAGGGATCTTGATCACCGCGTTCTTGGCGGCCTCCAGCCGAGCGCCCTCCTCTGTGGAGCCTTTCTCCCCCCAGCGCACCTACGGGAACATCCATGGACACATGCGCACACTTAAGCACTGATCTGTCATATTACAGTGACCTGTTTGAAAAAAAAAAAAACCCTCACTGCTCACTTAGATCCACGCAAAAGTGGTTACTTATCCAAGCTTTCGGTCATACGACCTTCATCAGGGCATTCAAACTGAAAGCCTGGATGAGTAACCACTTTTGCATGGATCTAAGCATGCAGAGATATTTTCTAAACATTCGACGTGTGTTCCTCTGGCACCTTAGTGGCAAATATTACAGTGACCTGTCAGCCTACACTAGAGCAATCAACATATCTTATGCGGTTAGGTAAACAAAAATAATTTCAAAATAATTTCAACCATATACAACAATTTAAAGGTAAGGCAAACACACTGGGTACCTGCATTTGCCATTCAGCAAATACATTCAGCTGATGAGTGTATGCTACTTAGCCTTCGCTAGTTTTGGATCATAGTACTGAATGAAACTATCAATTAAAGAAATCAAACAGTGAATTTCCAGACTTCCCTAATCACTATTTTTTGGCTTGTTTTGTTTTTCACTGTTCCTTTTTCAGACACTGTGCTACAGATAAAAATCTGAATTGAAATTAGAGGAACCAATGGGCCTATTTTACAGCAGCCATTTTTCCAAGAAGTCGCAGGGTAAGCACCGGTGTTATTAATGACGGCCAATAAGATTCTGATTCAGTGTAGCAGAATCAGATCTTTATTGGATGTCATTACTGCAATAACACCCGCTGTGAAACGGGCCAGAGGATTCCACCTGACTCTGTTCCTTGTAAATGGTGCTAAAAATAAAAATGAAGTGAAATTAAAGGAATCAACTGGTTCAATATCAAGGTATTTCTAAGAAGAATCTAGTTTACGGAAACATCTTCTCCTTTTCTAAGTTCTTATCCTCACACTCAAACAAACTAGCAGCTGTTAAAAAAAAAAGAAAAAGAAAGAAAAAAAACACTAGCATATCAATTAGCATCACCCGCTTGAGGCTGTAGGTCAAGCCATGGCAATCCACAGCCCATTTCTTAGTGCTCAACAAGGGGAGTCCATCACTCATGATCCACAGTCTCTCTGTGTGAGAAGCACCTCTTTAGAGCCACTGAAGCCATTTAAATAAAGCAGGTGTATCTCTAAGCTTAGTAATCCAAGAGAGTCTGTCGATAGGCTGCCCTCAATATATGTTTTTTAATTGCACATAGTATACATACTGTATTGGCAACCTTGTGCTATTTGCAGAAGGTACTATACTATGAATTTCTATACTACTACTACTATACTACTACTACTACTAGTATATTATATTATATTATATTTATTTATGGGGGGGGGGGCACTCAAACCTTTGCTATGGGTCCAGAATGGTCAGACATGCTACTTTGTCTCAAATATAGCATTTTTCTAAAGGCGTCTGTAAGTGAGAGAGGGAGAGTGCTACAGTCAGGTTCCTAACAGTGCCTCTCCCCCTCGCATCCACTCATCCATCCTGAGGCGGCACCAGACATGGAGATGTGGAGATGCCGCGTCTGACAGAATGAAGGCTGATGTGGGAGACGGCCCCAAAGGGAGGGCATGCGTATAAGTGCATGTGTGCAGCTCTGTGAATGAGTTCACTTGTGTGTGTGTGTCTGTGTAAGAGTCAATGTGTGTGCACGTATGTGTCTGTGTTTAGACATGAATGTGGTTTATGTGTGTACTTGGAGCGAGAAAGAGAGAGAGAGAGAGAGAGAGAGAGAGAGAGAGAGAGAGAGAGGGAGAAAGAGAGAGTGTTTATGTGTGTGTGTGTGTGTGTGTCTGTGTGTAGTGTGTGTGTGTCTAACACTCTCTCCAGCACTCCTGGGAACAGCTCTGGCGAGGTATCACTCCCCGAGGTTTGTTTTATTTATTTATTTATTCATTCAGTTTTCCATCAGCGCTACACTGATGCCAGCATCTCCTCAGGGTACCTGGGCACAGAGCACTGAGAGGGGGAGTGAGAGAGAGAGAGAGAGAGAGAGAGAGAGAGAGAGTGAGTGATAGAAAATGATAGTGAAAGGAAGTGAAATGAATACAGATGGACAGACAGAATGAAAGACACATACAGGATGTACACATAAGAAAAACAAAAGAGGAAATAAAAAAAAAATAAATAAAAAGAACAAAGACAACAATAGAAAGAGAAAAAAAATGTTGGAGAACATATTGACATAGAAATGAAAAAAGAGATGGATAGAGAAGAGAAGAGGGAGGAGGGGTAGAATCCTGCTGAACAAAAGGTGCTTGACAGCACTGAGGATCCCCGGGACGAATTCATTAGGCTGGCAGACATCACTCAATGTGCACCCACTCCCTGCCCACCCCCCCCCCACACACACACACACACACACACAACACCCCTGTTACCCACAACCCCCCATTTCAACCCTTCACCCTGTCCGTTGGTGGACAGACAGGAGTCAGAGCTGAATATGGACGTGGACACGCACGACGCTGCCTATCACGTCAAAGCCATCAGCCACAGCGGACTAGCCTCCAAGAGCTTCAACAGCTTTGAAGGCTCGGCACCTGACGTCAGAGGACCTGGCTCACAAAGTGTTCAAGAGTGGAGACGCCGGACGTGAACGAAAGTGACAAGGACTAGGAGAGAGATGGGCGAAGAAATGTAAAGAGGGGAAAAGTCACTCAACTGTTATATATTACGCATATAAGACTGTTTATATCTAAAATGTGTCAATGTGTAAAATGTAAGGTGTGCACATCAAGTCTGAACTGGGAAAGGACGAGATATAAAGGTAAAGCAGGAAAAAAGATACACAAATTTCCTCCACTAATATTCGCAACTAATAGTGCATCAGGAACACTGGATGAGAAGTAAACAGCTCTCTAGTTAGCTTGGATTCTGACGCCAGATTACACATCTCACCTCCATGCGTTTGATGCCCCCAGCACCTCGGCCTCCGTAGTAGGAGGCGTCCACAGTCGGCCACTTCTTTTTGGGCAGAGGGTCCTCCTCCGGTGGCTGAAAGAACAGAAGGGAGCAGGACATGTCAGTGAGATACCTGCTACAGAAGCACTCCAAACACATCTGGCAATCCGATGAGCACTGACAAATGTGTACAGGACAGACAGAGAGAGAGAGACAGAGAGAGAGAGAGAGAGAGAGAGAGAGAGACAAAGAGAGAAAGAGAGAGAGATCTGTGTACTCACAGGTGGAGGTGGAGGGGCTGGTCGAGGCGGGGGATCTTTGATGACCTGTGAGAGACAGGAAGAAAAGCAAATACCTTATTTGAGGTCAGCGCATGTTGACAGAGCCATGGCGATGAGACATGACAGTGTGACTGACAGAGAGGGTGAAGGCGGACTAGACGACATTGTTGACATCATCATCATCATCATCATCCTCTTCTTCGTCATCTTCATCGTCAGTGTCAGTACCCTCCTTAGCATAATCTTCATCATTGTGATTATTATTTAGCCTGCTCTGCAAAGCACTATGGTACATTAATTGGAGTACCATGGTGCCAACCAAACAGCTCAGGCCCCCAGTGCAAAATAATGCCAGATCAACTTGTTGACGGGGGGTGGGGGGGTGGGGTGGTGTAGCTGAGGGTTGTTAGCTGGGGTGGGGAGGGGCAGGGGCATTTGGGGACGGTGGCGGAGTGCCGTCGTTTATCTCTTAATTAATTGGACGAGGTTCAGCGGGGCCCAGCGATCCTGAGGTGCTCATTAGCCCCAATGATATGCGGAGAGAGTGAGCTTGGGCTGAGCTCCAGCCTTCATCTGGGAGGGGGTGGGGGGGAGGATTCTCCTCCCACATACACTAGAATAATGTAAGGACCACGTATTGTGTGTTCAAATACATAAATAGTACAATCCCATCAAGTGTCGGCAGACACATCTGCACACACACAGCCACACATATCATTAATCAAGTCTACAGAGGCTGACACACACATATGCATAAACGAACACACAACTGTGAAAAACTGTGTATCCACGTACGTGATTTCAATATGCATGCAAACTCACACAACCTTGTTGGGAAGTCAAAACACACACTCCCACAAGCAGATGTGCTGTGCACACACACTGTCTCTGCTGTGTTTGTCTGTCAAATGGGGAAAAAAGCACGCAGAGCCAGTGTGTTTGACAGCACCTCTGCTGCTGCAGAGATGTCCCGCTTGCGACATCACTCAAGTTGAAACTGTCTCTGTCTCATCTGCCGAACACACACACGCTCAGGGGACGGACAGGGCTCAGGAGAGGTTTATAAGCATGTGTGTGTGTGTGTGTGTGTGTGTGTGTGTGTGTGGTGTGTGTGTGTGTTTGCGTGAGGGCTTCAGATTTTTCTGATCTGACAGGCAGCCAGTTCACTCCAGCAGTCTGACGCACAACAACAACAAAATCTCAACTACAAAAACGTACCGAAAATAAAAGGGAAACTGAGAAGCGGGAAAGAACTGGCCACTGGCACCAGCTGAAGAGGTGTGACATTCGGACTGGAGTCACACTGAATTATTCCTCCTTGTGATGTGAAAAGGCACAACACACACTTACTGTCATACCACTGCTTATACAAGAGTGAACTTGAGCTGTGTGTGTGTGTGTACGATCAAGAAAGGGAGAGACAGAGACACATAGAGGGAGAGAGAAAGAGAGAGAGAATCCATGTGTGTGTGTGTGTGTGTGTGTGTGTGAAAGGCCAATGTAATGTAATGAGTACACTCGAAACTAAAGAGGAGGACCTTCCCCTCATTCCTCTTCTCTGCCACCCGGTCAGGTTGTGCATTTACCAAATTAGTCGCCGCAACCTCCCTCCCCAAAAAGCCTCTTAATTATCACATATCATGTCTCCAACAGCTGTTCCATTCACATTAAAGCACACTAATACCATAATGCCACTGTTGTCATTAAAATAATGGAAAATGATCAATTAGCGTTAATTAATTGCTCTTTGACACTCAACTGACTGTTGGCAAATCCAAGTAACGTGTGCTGGTGGGGTGTGCCGGTGCGATGATTACCATCATTTTAGCCAGACCTTACGCTAAAGGATTACCTCCTCTCGCTCAGTAATTAAGCAGCAGATTTCATATTTCCTGGACATATTGCGGGATAAATAAAGCTTTAAACAAATTACGTGCTTCCCTGTTGGGGGCTAACAAATAAAAGCCTGCAGATAAAATAAGTAAACTACCTGACGGACAGATGTGTGAGGCGAGGCGGCCGTTTAAAACCGCTAAGTGCAGTCGGTAATTAATGGCTAAAGCGCTGGACACTTAGCCATCTGATGGGCAGCTTGAGCCTCTAAACATACAACAGCAACAGCAGCGGCGGCGATCTGACCAATCAGCGGCAGCCGCTAAAACATCACCATATGGCGGCGAAGTAATTGTCCAATTGGAGTTTATAATCCGTTCATTTTAGTCGGTAATGCTCCCATGTTGTGTCAAGCTGTTTCCCAGCTTATCGTGACTGGGGTGAGTGACAAGTAGCATATTTGCAAATTAAAACGACGCACTGTCATCCACCGGCAAATGGAGCCATTTGTGGTTGTGGGCAAAAGAGATGATCTAAGAGGTCAACTGGCGGGGGATATCACATGCCGAAGCTCTCTCCTTCTCTGTGCGTTGTCCTGTTGGACGGTAAACTGAGACAGCATAGAACAAACCAAAATCACTTGTGCCTACTTAATAATTAAAGACAGTCCTACTGACATATTACATAAGAACTGCATTTACAGGGCGCCATGTACTTCACCTGTGAAAAAATGGAAAAAATACTTTCACGTAGTGTGTGTCGCATGTCTCTGAAACGGACCAACACGACAAAGCCCACTCCGGTTAAATCCTATGAGTAACGACATTGAGAACAAAACAAGACACCCAAGGCAGCAGAGATCAGTGTCTTCATCTGAGATGATAAGACAAAAAATATCTTAATTCACGACTCTTCGGCCTGATAGATTTGATGTGAGTTTACCCACTTTTTCTCTTTCTATTTTTTCCAAGAAAAACAGGGAACAAGACAAGAGAGAAAAGAGTGAAAGCGTGAAAGATGGGTGTGTGTGTGTGTGTGTGTGCACACGAGGGGTGGGGTAGTGGGGTAGAGAGAGGAGAGAGGAGAGATCTGGCAGGGGCGAGTTTAAATATTAACAGCGCACACATGGCCCTTTCCTAGTGCCGAGTCCCTGGTGGATGGGAACAGCAGCTCCTGCACCAAGACAAACAGTGTCCAGGCCAGACATGCTGCAGGGGGTTTACATTTTAATGCGTTTGTTGGTTTTCCAAAATATGCTTCCATCTCTGCCTGGACTGGGGCCCGGCTGCGCGCGGCTTTCTCAAAGCGGGCCGATGCTGCTCACTCTGCCTGCCGATGCCATCGCTCTGTGTGTAAGTGTGTGTGTGTGTGTGTGTGTGAGTGAGAGTTTGCTCCTTGTGCGCCAGATTCAGAGAGCAGGAGGCTCTTGGGCATGCCATCTGTAGTTGTTAGCAATGGTTTAGACTGATAATGCGATCTGGGCTCCCATTGTTCGTGTGGAAAGTAGGGAGTTGATGAACCAAAAGATTCTTATTTTTTTTCCCTTTTTTTTCTTTTTTTTTGCAAAAGGGACAAAGGCTGATATGTACACTCACATGGCTCAAGTTGTGAAATATTCACATTATGTGAAAAGGCCTTTACAACAGCTATGCTTCCCAGATTGAATTGGTATGAAATAAAAAAGAAAACGCTACAAAACTTGTCAAGCAAGAATGTCAGAGAAAAAGCAGCCAACGCTCCCCTCATAAAGATGCTGTCGACATGTACTAAAGTGCAGGACATGGATCAAATCACACTTCCTCACGTTTGTCCCGTCCCTCCCTTGTTTGGAAGGAAGGACAATTAGGTCATTTTGGGTTGGGAGTCAGCATTTTTAACTATAAACACAACCTTACCTCATCCACCCTGTTCCTGCCAAAAAGTAACTGGCTTTGGCTGAGACCAGCCTCTCAATTGACCTCAAACTGGACAAGATCTGGTTGTGATTTAGCTTTGATCTGGCACATTTCTGTCCCTGATCTGATACACATCTGTCCCAGTTCAGTGCCAGTTCTGGTCCAGTGCTTCGAACTCAGCGTGTTTTGAAATGGGTCACACCCTGAGGACTCAGAGAGAGAGTGGAGTTCACCTGGCCTGCACCCAGCATGCTGGCTCTGTTCATTACGGGACTCCCGTCCCACAAATCAGCGCTCAGCATCTCAGCTCATTTCTCCAGAGAAACCCTTGGAAGGGTGCCAAGCAAAGAGCATTCACTTTGAAAAAAAGAGAGGAAGGGTGAATGGGGGGTGAGGGTGGCTGGGGGGTCTTCAAAAGAACACGACAGGGGAGCAGACTAAAAAAGAGCGGAAAGAGAGAAGGAGAGCAGGATTGGCAGTTGTGGGTAGTTTCACCATCATACGTCCCCTGTTGATGGAAGTGCAGGCTGGGGGAGGAGGTGCTTTCAAATGACTTCCATTCATCTAAGTGTTTGCTATTACAAGAATCACAAGAAAAAAGCAAAAAAAAAACCACCTCTACCAATTATATACTGCGCTACATGCTAGTAGCTATTCTTGCTCTTTAAACTTCTCATAGATACATAGTCCACAAAACTGGCGTGACAGGTGTCTTAAATGCAAAGAAAAAAAGTCTTCTAAGGCTCTGTTTACCACATTTTTATAAATTGATTTTTTTGTCCATTTTTTAAGCAAATAGTTTTGCTCAGCAGGTACATCTAGCCATGCACCACAGGGCCGCAGGGCTTGGTAGGACCAATCACAACGCTCTATCTTTGTAGAGAGTCGTTGGGCAAGCTTAGCACGATGGCGACAGGGCTGTGATGGTGCAAAACAACCAAGATGGCTGTGGCCAAGGAACAACAGTCATTTGAATCGGCTTTGGCATCGGTGTTGGAAGAGTTAGACTTGGGGTTTTCTTTGAAAGCTGAGCAGAAAATAAAACATTCTCAAGTGCTGGAGCTCAGGCCAAAACAACAAAAATATTATTGCCCAAATATTTACCATATTGCATTGCAACAAAATACACTAAGTGGACTTATTGCACATATTGCACTGAAAGTGTCAGTGGTGAAGTGCTGCAATGCTGAGGTGTCAGTGTCAGTGTTAAAGTGATTCATCAGTGTTATAGTTGAATTGTTGAAAGATATGTTGATGATAAAATACTATAATATCTACTTTGCTAAAATAGCCTACTACAACATTACTGTGTTGCTGTGTTGCAGTGCTACAGTGTTTTAGTGAAATCATGTTTGATTTTAGTGATCAATGATCTTATATTTCATTACATTACATTACATTACATTTAGCAGATGCTTTTATCCAATGTGACTTACAAAGGGGAGGACATCAACAAGAGCATACAAAGTGTATAGTGTTCGCAGGCAAAGAATAGCATAGATTCAATTTCAGTTTCAGTGTCATTATAGCACCACAGTGTTGAATTACAATGTGCTGCTTAGTTAGAGTGTTACAGCATCGTAGTGCTGCTGTGTTCTAGTGTAATCGTGTCTGACACTAACTGTGCTAAGCACATGTTGCTGTGCTATAGGGTTTTTCAGTCTCCAGTACTCACCACAGTACAGCACAGAGGCCAGAACCACCACATGAGAGCTAGTGCAGCAAGCAGCAGTAGCACCAGGAACACGATAAACACTACCATCCCATCCGACTAAGGAAAAGGAGAACACACACACACACACACACACACACACACACACACAACCAGGGAATTATAACACAACACACAGCGACACAAAAAAAAACACCATTTCTAGTCTTACTAAAAATACAAAGTGAATTTAATAAAAACTGATATTACTAGATTATTCCTAGATTTATGTTCATGTCTAGTAGGTGTTCTACTCACACAAGTGGTGGCATGGATGGTAAAGGCACTGGAGATGAAAGACTTGCCACTGTTGAGGCTGATAAGGATTTGCATGGACCTGGGAAACAAAAGATGGACACCCTAATGATTAATGCCTAATCCACACTACTCAGTGCTTTCAATGGGCACAGCTTCAAGAGGTATAAAACATCAGTCATGAAGGAGTATGGAAAAGAAATATTTTGCATTAAAGGGATACGGAAAATAAGGAGGATGAAACTGAGAGTGTGTTTCTGTGACCCATTCGGTTAGCGTTAGCTACCGGTTCGCTAGGTACCGGTTCCTTCTGCCTGCACTTGGTGACCTTGAACTAGAGGGCTATGGGCTTAAATGCACCAGAATGTTCCTTTAGCGCAACCTGAAACATGCTCCTTATGTTAAATCTGCTCTGCTGATACAACTTAATAATGTATCATGTAAAACATGAGCATTTTACTGTAAACTCAAACAGATAATTATGCAGACTTGTGAAAAAAATGACACATTGTGGAATAAAACACACACCACATTTTAGCAAAAAAAAAAAAAAGAAAGAAAATAATATTGCAATAAATAAAAAGTGAAATGAAGAACGAACTTCTAAGAATGAGTGCATCCAGTAAAATTACACCCAAAGACGTCCATGCGGCGTAGTCAAGTCACTTTTAATAAACACTCTGATTCAATTAAAAGGCAAATTAAAAGCTGTGCTCTGCTGTCACTGGCCTTGCGGGCGAGTCTCACCACACACTGGATGTGCAGAGAATGACCCATATAACTTATTTACCGGTAACGGAGGAGGTAAGAGGAGCAATTAGCGTGCTAATGATGAACGGCACTGTAATCTCCATATGTCTGTTACGCGGGATCCAATTACCACGCGCCTAATGAGAATCCAGGGCCGACTGAACGCCTCACGTCCTCCCAAAAATGGAGTGGCGGCGGGAGCAGAAAGAAGCTATTGTCTTCTGCACGTGGCTCTGCTCGAAGACAAAAAGGCTGTGTGATGGGGTGAGAGAGGAGTGAAAATTATGTCGTCCCTGTGGGTTTGGGGGTGTTGAGAGGTGGATTAATATCAGTGTGTGTGTGTGTTTGTGTGTGTGTGTGTGTGTGTGTGTGTGTGTGTGCGTATGTGCGTGTGGGTTAATGTGTTTGCATGTGTCTGTTTTCATGTCTGTGTGTTCGCACATGCTAGTCTTCTTTCTCTTGATGGGTCCAAGATCAGACCCAACTCAAAATGCGCCTCATCTTAATTATTTCATGGGTGCTGTCATTGTTTATAAGCATTTCACTCACTGCGACGAGAGGCTGCATTGTCCAAATGCTTGGAGCTACCTTCACCCCTCAAAGACGTGACGAATATTTGCAAAAAGTATTTATGTTGTTTACGTGGGTCCACCAGTACATTTGTGTGGCTAATGACGGCATTCTCGCCTCTTTCTCTCTCTGTGCGTCTAATCTGGCTATTGTGAGGGAGATCTAAGAGGCCCGTGCATGTTAACTAAGTGTCTCCTGAATGGATGAAAGGAGAGGCTAATTTAGCTGACACACTCAATACAGCAAACCGCTAGGCAGGTTGTTAATCAAGCTGGATATGTGCACAGACCCAGGATCAGAGAAGAGGCCTTCCCCTCTCTGCACATGCACGCACGCGTACACACACGCGTGCACGCACGCACGCACGCACACACACACACTTACTTCTGCCAAACGATTCTGTCTCCCTAGATAAAACTGGACACCCTAAATGCGCCATCACATCTTTTTATTCCTTCTTTTCCATCTTTCTTTTCTTTTTGTCTTCTATCTCTCTTCCTCCCATTTTTTCTTCATCTGAATGCAAATACGAGATCAGCACGACCGTTAAGCTCACAGCCGCCACCAAAGTAATTGAGAACTATATGATCTGCCAGCCAGCTAAGACCCACAGTCGTGCTTCTTAAGTCTATATTCTGCCAACCAACCTGCAACCGCAGACCAACTGCTTTGATGAACACGGATCCACAGACAGACACATACTTTACGTAGATGCCTTTGTGATTGTGAAGTACAGCTGACATGACAGAGACGCCTGTGCCCCCCCCAAACAAAAACCAAAAACTTCCGAATCCACTCTACTCCACTCCCAGGCAAGTGGTGGTATTTCAGTTAAAAGCGCAATTACTAGATTCAGTTCTCTCAAAGTTGTCACAACAACATTAAGCTGATTGGACACTTACATCTCAATCAGCGGGTGCAGCCAAACTTGGAGTATTCCCTGGCCTGCCAGCCCTGTGGTAGGGAGCAGACATGTCGCAGGCATAATGCGGGACTGGCAGATGTTCGAGCGGGAGGAGAATCACTCAGGCCCCTGCACTTGACAAGAGAGAAACTCGGAGACGGGTCGCGAGTGAGCAACTAGGCACTCTCGGAGTCACTGGAGACGCTTTGTAGAGGGGCTCTACAACTTTTCTCTCTCTATCCCACCCCCATTCATCCCCATCCACCACCTCCTTCTGTCCTGCTTCGTGTCATAGAGGGCGGGCAGTGACGGCGAGTGCTTGTGATGTGTTGCAGCTGGCCGCCGTGACAACCACACTGCTAATGGCTCCAGAATTTTCCTTAAAGATGCGGAAATGAGTGGCGTGAATTATTCAAGGAAGCAAGTGTGTGTCAGCTGCCAGCTGAACAGCTCTGTGTGTGTGTGTCAAAGTGAGTGTGGTGGAACTACAATAGCATTCCTTAAGAGTAGCCTACTGTTTTATAAAATTAATATTTTTCTTGTTGTTATTGTTGCACTGTTATTATTATTACACTGTACTATTAAAACAATTAGAACTAAATGCATAATTATCTTCTTTTAGACTGCAACATGCACATGAACAGACAATGGCAGTGCCAGTAATAACGGTGCCATAATACTGTACTGATATCACTGAAATTGTTTTGATGTATTCTGTTTTCGGTGGCACTGCACAGAGACAAATGGAAATGTGAATCAATACAGGAAACACTGACAGGAAATCCTCTTCAAGGGCCTAAAGAGGAAGCCATGCAGTGATCACCGAACTACTGAGCACTGCAGCAAGTTTTGCTCACTCAGTTTCTCTAGTTGTCTAGCTCTCTACTTGTTTAACGTCCATTTCTAACCTATTATCACTATTTAAAGGCAAAACGTACTTTGTGGTCTACTTTTTTTTTCTGTACATGCAGCCTTATCTTCCCTCACTACGCCAATCTTTTTTTTTCTGTAAAAAACTAATTTTAGGACCACTCACAGAAATGAACACCCATACACCCTTTCCTATGGTCTATATTTTTTTTTACAAATTAAACAAAAATCAATCAGGATCATCAGGACCAGCAGGGTAGATTTAACCAGAATAAGGGCAACTCAGACACCTCCAGGGCTCCCCCCCCTCAGTATGAAAATGTTGGTTTGGACGATGTAAATTATATATGGAGACTTACATTATAAGAATCATTTACTGTATGTTCTCAGTCAGACTTTTCCATATGGGCCACACCATGGCAGCACAGATGGAGCAGAGAAAGACGGCCTGCAAAACCTTAACCATGAAGATGGGATTGATTATTGATGAGTCACGCTTGACTGCTCTTCTCTACTCTTCTCTGCCACTCCTCGGTCCCTATCGCTCTCTCTCTCCTCATGTGAGCGCTTGTTAGCCAGGTGTCAGCAGTACCCCTCAGTTATGTTTTGCCCCCCACCCCAGGTTGTGAAAACGTAGGTGAAGACACACGACCCTGCCCCACCCCCACTCCACCCCATTTACCCCACCCCCTCAAACCCTTCACTACCTCCCCATCCAAAGCACATGTACCCTCCTGTGGCCCCTCCAGTCCTGCTCTTTTCTGCTCTCTAGGGCTATAGCTCGTTCCCGCTAATGTGGGCACATGCATGTGTGTGTGTGTGTGTGTGTCTGTGTGACTGTGTGTGTGTGTGTGTGTGTGTGTAGTGGGTAACAGATGCCCCCCTCACACTCAGTTTAGCCTCAGCAGCTGTCACCACAGATGAGGCCCCTTTGCCCGCCTGCAACGAGGGCCCACAAGGAAGGACGGGAGTGGAGGATCAGAGTGGAGCAGGAGGGAGAGGAGGAAGGGATCAGAGGAGGAGGAGAAGGAGGAGGAGAAGGAGAAAAGAGGAGGAGAGGAACAGAGAGGAGAGGAGAGGAGAGGACAGGAGAGGAGAGTACAGGATGTGCCGATTCCTGGACATCCCTCCCAGCATCCGTCCCGCCCCACTTGGGACAGCACTTCAGCTCCATTAGCCTATATTCTGAGCTGAGGCTGCCTGTGGGGTTAGGGTTGGGGATGGGGAAGTGTGTAGGGTGGGGATGGGGAAGGGTGTAGGATTGGGGTTGGGGATGGGGAAGGGTGTAGGGTTAGGGTTGGGGATGGGGAAGGGTGTAGGGTGGGGATGGGGATGGGGAAGTGTGTAGGGTTAGGGTTGGGGATGGGGAAGGGTGTAGGGTTAGGGTTGGGGATGGGGAAGGGTGTAGGGTTAGGTATTTTATATGTATTACTCTTTATTGTATGGACAGATGTCCTTTAGGGCACTGGCTACAGGGAAATGATAGGGTTGGGGATGGGGAAGGGTGTAGGGTTGGGGATGGGGAAGGGTGTAGGGTGGGGATGGGGAAGGGTGTAGGGTGGGGATGGGGAGGTGTAGGATTGGGTTGGGGATGGGGATGTGTGTAGGGTGTAGGGTTGGGGATGGGGATGTGTGTAGGGTGTAGGATTGGGGATAGGGAAGGGTGTAGGGTTAGGGTTGGGGATGGGGATGTGTGTAGGGTGTAGGGTTGGGGATGGGGAACGGTGTAGGTCCTGTAGGGTTGAGGGAGAACAGAATGGGCTTGATGTGTCCAGTGGTGCTTGTATTCATGTGAAAATCAGTAGGCCTCATTCACCAACCATTCTTATGAAGAAATTTGTTCTTAAAACCTACTTATATGCAGATTTCAATTTGTATTCACCAACACAGGTTTTTAAATAGGACCTTAAAAACAAATTTAAGAAAATTCTTAAGAAGATATTGGTGAATGAGACCCATTGTAAGCAAGTAACAGTAAGGCAATGAGGCAGCACTCAGCCCCTCTGTGGCTACCATTGGAAGAACTCCTAATAAGACCCCAATCAATCCAGAAGACTTGTTCAATCCAGAAGACTAGAACTATGATTCTAAAACCCACCCTGACCTATCGCTGACCTCAAACAATCCCTGTGGGCCTGCTAGAGGGATAGTCGATTTTAAAGATGATGATCTCATCACAAGGGCCCTTTTCCAAACTAACGGAACTCAGAGGAGATCCACCATCTGTACCTACTATAACCTCTTCTCACGGTATTTTTTTTTAACAAATTTCTCCTGTCTTTTTTCCCCGAAGAATTCCCCCTTGTTAAAAAGAGACAAAGCCTCCACTGGACAAGACAGTCCACAAGGCAGTGGACTGGGACACAGTCTTCCTCTTTCCCCTCTTGTCTCCGAGACTCATACAGCGGCCTGCGTTGAGAAGAGTACACTTCGCCATATTTAAGAGCAGATGATGCTTAAACGGCACAGCGCTGGCTCACATCCAAATGCTAATCTTCACACCGCTTAGCACCACACTTCTGACAGCGAAGCTCCACCAAAAAAAAAGAAAAAGAAGAGCACGATACACTCAGATGACAGAAGTTTCAAGGGTTTGTTTCTTCATGGGCCGATTTTCAGGAGAGGTTTTTGTGAAGTGGTCACGTGTCGCTCAGGTAGCGGGTAGAGGTGAGCCGCGGGGAGAGAAAGCAGGTGGCCATAGTGGTTTGAAGGGATGGATGGGGGGGAAGTTGATGACAGCAAATGCTTGATTGGCTCGTGAGCGTAGGGCACAGATGGAGGGAGAGAGGGATGGAGGGAGAGAGGGAGGGAGGAAGAGAAAGAGGAGTGTGGCAGCTCAGACGCTGGCTGCAGGTGGCTCGCGAAGCGGTGTGTGTGCGTGTGTGTGTGTGTGTGTGTGTGTGTGTGTGTGTCGTGGCAGCACAGCGGTGAATTATTTACACGGGACCAGAGGCAGAGGGATCGGACGCATCTGTCGCACATCCTTTTAACCCCCCCAACACCCACACACACACACATACAAAAACACACACATGCACACACACACACACATATATATACACACTTCATCCCTCTATGCCCCCCCAACAGATGTGTTTACTCACCGCTCGTAGCAGCTAACCACTTAATGGGTCACAAGCGCATGCCAAGAGTTAATTAAGCAAGGCTTTTCAAATGGGCAACGTGTAGCAGAGACGGCCTTTTTTTGTTTATTATGCTATAAGTTATGCACTAAGTGTTTTATAATAAGATAAAGAGAACTACCAACAAGGGAACTGGAGGTGCATGTATGTGTGTGTGTGCATGTGTGTGTGTGTGTGTGAGTAGCAGCTAAATTCGATGGTTTGAAAAAGATGATGTCATTCTTACTCAGTATGGGACTCAGTAATGGAGCTGTCCAGTGCAGAGCATGTAAAGCAGTACCACCAACACACAACATGGTATAAATATTTAGCGAGACTAGAATATTTTTCCATCCAATTAAAACATCTCCTGAGATTGATCCTATGTTGACATCAGAGCGGCACTATGAATTTCAAAAGAAAATGAAAAAACATTGGCCTATATTGGAACAAGAGGTTAAAGGTGCAGTCAGTGATGTTATGCGGTTTGTTAACACCTAACACTGTTCATAACTTAAAAATAATGTCTGCTCATGATCTGAAAGCCCTTCATTCCCCTGGGTCACCATAAACAAATATGGTCTTTTTATGATACCCAGGCCCTGAAAACGGAAAACAAACAAACTGGGGCTGTCTGCCCCCCAAATATTAGAGAACTGAGGGCATGGTAAGCTGCCTCTCTGGCATGTTTTGCTCTGTCGTTGGGTCAAATATAATGAAGGCTTTGTTGGTCAAAAGCGTCTGATCAGAAATACGAACATAAACACAAACATAAACAAACGTGATTTCCACCAGCATCACTGACTGCACCTTTAAATCAGACATTTTCCCCATGTTTGATCTGAACTTTGAACTCATGGCCCCTCTGATTCTATACTCCTGTGAATGACCACACATGTCCCCCTTACTTTAGTGAGCAGGTTCATTTAGCCCCTCTTATTCTAGACACCACACGTGTTGTCCTTATTTTAGTGAGCAGATTCATTCTTGAAAGAGGTGAGGGGGAAGAACTTACTGTCCCACTTCCTGCAGTATGGGCGCTGGACAGAGCACATAATCATCTCTCACCAGACTTGGCAACTCATCTGGAAATAGTAAGGATAGGGAGGGAGGGAGAGAGAGAGAAAAAGAGAGAGAGAGAGAAAGAGACAGAGAGAGACAGAGAGAGTAAGTAATGATAAAGGGAAAAATAATGAGAAGGAGGAGAGAGAGAGAGAGAGAGGGAGAGAGAGATGTGTTGAGAGAGAGAGAGACAAAGAGGTGTTGAGAGAGACAGAGAGGTTGAAAGTAAGAGAGAAATAGAGTAGAGAGTGAGTGAGAAAGCGAACAAGAATGAGTGGCAGGGGAAAAAGGAGAGACGGGGGGGGGGGAGAGAGAGAGAGAAGGGGGAGAAAGAGAGGGAGGATTGTTGTTATTGGACTGTGAACTTGTTTCCAGATGTGCAACACTGCAGCCATCTGAATGGGACGGTGTGTGTGTGTGTGTGTGTGTGTGTGTGTGTGTGTGTGTGTAGTGTAGGAGCTACTGGCCAGAGTCATTGCAGGAGGGTGGAGAGATGTGATGAATGTGTTTGTGTGTGTGTATGTGTGTGTGTGAGTGGGGTCAGCAAGGGACAGCTGACGTGTGCACACATAACACTACAAAACTTCAAATGGGAAAAGTGTGTGCTTGTATGTGTGTGGGAGAATAGGGGCAGCTGAGGTAACCCTTTATGGAAGATAGAAAAAAAAGCTACAAAAGAGAAGCAACTGTACAGGAACATATTGGGGCAGCTGTGCTATTGATATTACAGTCAATAGATGGCTACTTTATCGAGCAAAGGAATTTTTTTTATAAAAATAAACATCTTATCTCCCTCCATTTCTGCTTTGTTTGCGTAAGTCCACACTGACTGACAAGCCAGATGTGTGTTAACACAAGCAGCACATGAGCCATTTGCTTCGTGCATGAGGTCAGACAGCTATGCAGGTGTTTGCTCTTACCTCAAAGGGTGTGTGTGTGTGTGCGTGTGTGTGTGTGTGTGTGTGTGTGTGTGTGTGTGTGTGTGTGTCTGTGTGTGTAAGGGCATATGTGAGCCACATGTTTGTATGCATGCGTCAGAGTGGGTGCGTCTGTGTGTGTGTGTGTGTAAGTGTGTGTGTGTGTGTGTGTGTGGTGTATGGGAAAGAGTGTAATTAAAAACACATTTTGATGTGGTATACTGAGTGAGGGGAATGAGAGAAGTCCTGGAGTGACTTCAATAGCAATCACTGTGCAGGTGACAACTCATGCTGGGATATCAGTATAGCAAATACGTTGTCTGCAGTGCGCAAGACATATAATACACAATAAATACATCCATGTATGAAATGTTACACTATATATTTTACTACACTGATATTTAGTGTGTTGTTCAGAAACGTAGGAACAATATGTACTGCCATATCCACACCTCATCTTGAGCAATACAACACAGAACTCGACTGTCTGCTTATTCATTCATTCATTCATTTATTCATCTTAATGTACATTATGAGGGATAAAAACGTGATCCAGTCATCCAGCCCTGCCATATGTCTACTTGTGCTGCTGGTCCCCGTATGTGGCTTGATGTCCCAGATGAAAGAGACTGGAGGTTGTGGCCACTGGCAGCCTTGTCCAATGCCTGTGGCTCACCCACCCATAATAACCACATATAAAAAAAGACCCTACTAGAGCAGTGTTATGGCTTATTTTTATCTGGCTATGGAAAGATCAGTGCAGGGCTTGATTGATGGAGCGCAGAGACTTCCGTCTCAGCCATGAGCCACCATGATTCTTATCAAATGATTGCCCCGCACACTCGAAATAGAACCCCGCGCGAAAATGTGTGCAACAAAGATGATGATGAGGATGATGATGATGAAGATGAAGACCAAAAAACTCCAAACATCGTTCAGAAGAAGCGGGCAGACGGACAGCAGCAAAGGAGCGCGTCTGAGAGAGTCATCTGAGCTTAGGCGGAGCATGCTCTTGGTTTCCGGAAAGTTCTATTTCCAGAGGTATGTTTGGGCGGCTTTTCTGGGTTGATGAGTGGAGATAAGACCAGAGTCGATGGCTGCAGCGGCCACCAGGCCAAAGCAGGAAAAGGAAGTCTCTGCTCCATCACTCCAGTACTGTCTATAGGCAGATGTGCTGCTTTGTCTGAGCGGCCTGAGTACCTCCTTACAGCACAGATTGTAGGCTGCTACTACTACCCTTGATTTAAACCAGCATCTTGAAAGCTGCTGGACATTGTCCTTGATAAACTCCAACAAACACCAG
>PYXC01000496.1:2367500-2382500 GCA_015244755.2 Tenualosa ilisha
AGAAGATATGGACCAAAAATTTCTAAAGCACCATGCTAAGCTCCAGAATCTTTCATGTGAATGAAAATTAGACAAGAGATGAATTAACAAAATAGAATTAATTAGCCTATGTATTTTATTCATTATGAGTTTCAGTTGTATAAAAACAACTGTGGACACTTTTTTTTACCTGATTTTCATCGAAGTCCTTGATGCCTACACAGTAGACTCGTGCACCATGCATCCTTGCCTCGTTAGCCTTCAGCAGAAAGACAAACAAAATGGGTCGTTTATCATCAGTGCTTGAGAAAGATAGAGAAATATGAACGCTATGTCTGCAACCCTATGCACCCCTCCCTTTCCCCTGCCCCGACTCTGCTCTGCTCTGTAGCTCCTCACCTCCTTAATGGTGAGCTCCAGAATGAAGGGGCTAAGCTTGCCGTCCGTTAGAGCCACAATGATACTGGAGGACTTCTTTGTCTGGTCTTTCATCTGCTGCCAAGCCTGGGGGAGCAAGAACTTCCTTGTAAATATGAGAAATTGAACTATATGTAGAGCTAGGCAAAGCAACTTTATTTATGTATCATCGTTTAAACTCTACCGCGTGCGCTACAAATGAGAAAACAAGACAAGACAAAGACGACAAGACAAAGTTTAATAGCTATTTCTATTCCAAATGCTGTTACTATGTCCATTACGATACTGTATGCCTCTGTTGTTGCCTATGCAGTCCTCCTTTAACCACACAGAACGTGTTTTGCTATCTGTCATCTAGCACATAAACAAAACAAATTGTTCAACAATATTATTATTATTATTATTATTAATAATAATAATAATAATAATAATAATAATCACTTGGTTTTACATAATGCCTTTCAAGATACCCAAGGTCACTTTACATTACATGTAGGCATGCGTATGTGTGTGTGTGTGTGTGTGTGTGTGTGTGTGTGTGTGTGTCGCAGGGGGTCTGATAACGTTGTTTACGATTTAAAAAAATGTCTGTGAGCAAGGCCACTCCAGCACTACATGGACCCACTGTATTTAGCCCAGTTAACTGCTATACCAATGTCACTGACTAGCATCCGGAGAAGGGGTTACATAGGTTCTGAATGTGATAAAGCACCCAGTGACCTCAATCTGGGTTAAGCGATCATTTCCGCCTGAGTATAAACAGATGGCTATCAGTCAAGCTGGCAGTTATGATACTAAACATCAGACAGCCAGAGGAACTATGGGACTATGTCAGACATTATGGAACACAAGTTACACTAAGGATAGCTGTTGCTATAAATTGATGCATTTTGACAAAATGACAAAACTTCTCTACTACTTTTATACAGCATGTATTTAAGGGATATTATTAGTCTTATATTACACTTAATATATTTATAGCATACTTGTTTTCTGGAAAACTACAAACAAGTTCTTGACTCTTGAGACTTGATTGACATTACATATTTTCTAAACTTTTTCAGATGTGAAACAGAAAATGTGCTTTCCGTGACCTAACCTGACCTAGGTCATGCTGCTTTCTCAGAGGCCGTCCACACGGCAACGTTTTTCTGTTAAAACAAAGAAGTTTCTATGCATTTTGGCCAGTGTCCACACGGCGTCGGCGTTTTGGGTGACCTAAAACAAAGTTTTTTGAAAACGGGTTTCAGAGAAATCTGAAAACGCAGTCGTTTTGTTGCTGTGTGGACAAGCAAAACGCAGCTTTTTGAAAACAATGACGTCGCCAATCTGTCACGGTCCCAGTGAAGACCCCAGCACACAAGCGGTAAAAACAACAATGGAGGACAACGGAGTTGTGTTTGTGCGCTACACGCATGCGCTCTCTGGTGTTGGTGTGTCCAATGGCTCTGGCTGTATCTGTTTACAGCGCCACATATAGATGTGGAATATGTATTACATCGTTTTCACTCAGTGTTCCGCTGTCATGAGGACGCGGATATTTTTCACTCCGGCTCGTTTGTGGACACCGATTTTTTTCAACCCGCAAAAAAAAAAAAATAACGGGAACGTTGCCGTGTGGACGGCCTCTCAGAGTGAAGTCTTTAACTCAAGACAAAATACAGGATGTGATGCAAGCCTAAATGTGTGAAAACCTCACTCACACTCCTGTACCGAAACATCAGAGCATAAGCAGTCACACATACATGACTAGGACTGTGACATGCAACATAGGCCATGAGAATCACCAAAATATGAAATACAGCATTACCATTCTGAATCCTTCATGCATGTAGGTATCACCGGCAGGATGCACTTCACTCAGTCGCTTCAGACCCTTTTCAATTTCATAGCTAAAAAAAAAAAAAAAAAGAGAACAAAACTGAGTCCAGTTGAATACAATTGAAATATTCTGAGTTCAAATTTACTCATGAGGCACAACATATTAGCTACAGGGGTGTAGTGAGCATTGGGCATACTGAGAGGTATGGAGTCCTTCCACCTCTTGGAACTGATCATTTATGTAGGCTACTTCTCACATTAGGCATCTATTCACAACATTATATTGCATATCGCAACTAAAACACTCCCACTACACCTCTGATTAGCTAGCAATGCGGCATGATAACCCACATACCTGTCTCCAGTAAGAGGCAGCATGACCTCAGCCTGAGAGGAGAACACAATGAAGGACACCCTCAAGCTTGGGCTGCAGACAGCAAAGACGTGCAGGGAGAAATAATCAAAATTCTGCTTTAACTTAAACAGCCAGAATACATAACATGTCACAGTATCAGATCTTGGACAAACCACATGGAAGAAATAACACTTCAGTATGCATTTGCAAAAGTGAGGATGTCATTTTCTGACTATACCTAAATCTTTTGAAGCAATCAGTAAGGCATATTAGTGTAAACAGATAATCATTTGGGTGCATTTTTTTACAGTGTGTAGCTGTTACCAATAGACTTAAATTATAGTTCATAATGACATGATAATTGTAATTATCACAGTTCACAGTGATATAACAGCTTTATTGCAGTTCTGTAAATATAGTAGAGCAAGCTTGTGACACTGTTGTCTCATCTATCTATCAAGTAGCCCCATTGACTGATACTGTGAAAAATATAATAAAAGATTAATTCCCACAACGCATTCACTAAAATTTCTGTGAGCTCTCTCTATGTTGACAGTTGCATCATATTTTAAACGGCATTTGAATGTTCTTCAAACATGACAGCCTGTTTTTTTGACACTAAAGTTAAAATTAGCTTCAGGCTAATGAGACCACTAAGTGCTAAACACTTGGACTAACCACTAAAGTTAAAGGTGTCAGTACTTCCTAATTATAGCACGTGTGAATCTAGCTCAAGCTTAGCACCGCGCACTGGGAAAGTGACGTACTGGTACCCAGGAAACAGGTTGTCAGATGACTCATCCGCGACCCGGACAAACACTCTGTCCCACGTTAGATTTTTGACACCTGTCATTTCGTGGGAGTCCAGCAGAAGTGGGATGCATGTTCTGAAGCCTCCATTGGATTGCAACATCCTGCTGTTTGGTTTCAGCTTGTATAATCACTGTTTACAGTGAAATATCTCTTGGCTCTTTTGCATGGGACAACATCAAGCCTTTCTTTGAAGCCAGAAACAGGAACAGGAGGAAGTAGTAAGGGAAAGCCGTGAAATAAGGACAAGTCACAGCGGACCCAGGAAGAATAACTGCTTATCACCAATTTATGTATTTGAAATATTCACTCAGAGTGACATCGGTAGACATTGCAGATTGCAAAACACCATTTATTTTGAAATGAAGATAAAATAATCATTATGACAGCCATGACACACTGGCTTAAGACCATAAAACAATAAAAAAATGTCTGCAACTGTTTACACAGACTGCTACACCCTTTAGCCATTTGTCCTCGACATGCCCACTGTAAACTCATCGGACTGTTTTGGTCGGAAATGGGTGACTCAGGCCCCATGTTACTCAAGACTGCTTGTGTGTGCAATCTACAGGAGGAGGACCATCAGGTTGGCCTGGTGTGTGTGTGTGTGTTTATGTGTGTGTGTGTGGTGGTGGGGGTGACTCAGTATGGCATGAGGAAGTCAAGGGACTCATGGTGGGAGTATTTTCTGGAAGACATGACGATGAGGTGCTAGCATCTGAGAAGTTCAAAGCTCATGGAGTTTGCGGCTGTGTGTGTGTGTGTGCGTGTGTGTGCGTGCATGCATGTGTGTATGGAAAAGAGATGCTGCCTGTCTTCTCTCTTGTGGTGACTGTTGTAATGCTGTGCTTACACATTATAATGAACCACAGCTAAAATCTAAGTGGCCTTACTGAACAGACCACAGCACAATCTGCAACAGGCCATGTTGTGACACATCACAGGAAGTCTGATGGAAATTACCAAATAACCAGACCAACAAGATTTCCTTTTTTGGTGGCATTTCTTATGGTTAAAACTTGTCTCTGATTGTGGCCATAATAATGGCCGTTATGGCTTAATAGACTAGGGTCAACTAATGATGACAGAACATTTGTGCTGTATCATGCTCTCAAGGTGTTCAGTTCAGCATTCAGTTTTGTGAAAGCGGTCCTGCTGTACAGTGGTCAACCCTGCAGTTGGGCTCTCTACACCAGGACCAGAGTCCTTCTTATGGTCACAGTTTTTTGTGTGTGTGTGTGTGTGTTTGTGTGTGAACATGTGAGTATGTGTCTGTACATGTGTTTGTGGGTGTCCATGTGTATGTGTGCTTGTGTTTGTGTGCGGGAACGGGAACGGGTGCATATGTGTGTGCACGTGTGTGTGTGTGTGTGTGTGTGAGTCTCTCTCAATCTCTCGCTCTCAGTCACTCTGCCTGTGTGTGCATGCATGTGTGTGTGTGTGTGTGTGTGTGTGTTAGAGAGAGCACGAGAGAGAGAGAGAGGTGCTGGAAGCCTCCAGTGCAAATGGCCATTTCTTAACAGCCCAGAAGACTGTGCCTCTCTCCTCCTCCCACTCCCACCTGTTCGCTTTGCTATTTTCTCCAGCCGAGCGGCTGCTTGTGCCGGGGTCGCCGCCGTCTGTCCCCACACATACATTGAGTCAACGTTACGTAAGGGCCAATTCATCAAAGCTAAAGATCCCAGCTTTTTATACTCTTCCTCCTTATGCTTCATGCTACTTTCTCCAGCATCCATATTCTTGTCAAGTTAGACGGATGAACAGCACATTCACCACAATCAAGACGAAGAGCAGAAAGCACTCGGCTAGAGTTGTCTGCAACTGCTTGTCACAAACGGCTCGTTTGAACTATAACTTTGTCAACAGGGTTAAGCAATGAGCAGGTTGCTAAACAGCCAGTCTCCCCAGTATTACAGCTGCATTCAAGGCAACATAAGAAAGAAACACAAACCGTGCTGACATTTTACATGTAACTGATGGAGTGCCCTCGTCCAGAGAAAGCCACTTACCTCACAAAGCGATCAGTGAGGTTCTTCACAAAGAGGTAAATCTCTTGCCAATCACTTCCAACACTTCCCGACCTGTAACACAAAGAGGGACATTATCATACCCCGCAGAAGAGCTGGAAATACAATGACAGAGAGAAGACATTCTCAAACACATAGAAATTTAAAACGGCATACAATGTACAGTCTTATTTGCCAAGTGTATTTACACACACAAGGAATTTGGTCTCTGCATTCGTCCCCAGTTGTGAATTAGTGAACACATAGCAAGGTGAAGCATACACTAATCCAAGGCAGGTGGCTGTCAGGGAGCAGTGAGGGGTTAGGTGCCTTGTTCAAAGGCACTACAGCTGCACTGGTCAAGGATCGAACCGTCAACCCTTTAGTTCCAAGCCCAAAGCCCTAACCAGTAGGCCACAGCTGCCATGTTTGCTGCACTGGTTTAAATGACCTTATTAACCTTATCATATTATCTCCATATGGTTTACACAATGTAGTGAGGTTACAGAAAAAGAAGCAAGTAACTTGGTCAGTGAAAACAACCACATCCAATTCTGGATGACCAAAGAGATAAATGAGAGCTTATGCATTATCACCACTGTCATAAAAACCACTAGGAGATGAAGTGGCTGAAATGAGCAAAGTCTGCAAAATGTGCCCTTGGTCTAAGGGCTGCAAGGTAATTGAAATAATAATTACAGTGTGTGTGAGTGTGTGTGAGTGAGAGGTAGAGAGAGTGTTCATAAAAGTAGAATTAGACCTTTCTTTTGTGAAAGTTTATTTCTTCTCCTCTTAGAGCAAGGTTAGAGAATTTACAGGCACAGAACACAGAAAGAACACACTGACTTGCAACTGTTATATTTATATTAATAAATATATTCCTGAACATGCCACCAGATAACAGCTTTCAAATGTATTTTATGTTGCAAACTATGGTTAGACATGCATTACAAATTTGCCTGCAGGACACAAGTTGAATCGAATAATGCAAGTTGCACAATGTGCATTAAATCACTGTTTGAAATTTGATAGGCAGCCAGCGCAGCAAAAGGACACTCCTTCTTCTACGCACATTTGTTAGGCTATTTGATTACATTTCGTCTTTAATATTAGGAGCCCAAAACTGACCTAAGCCTTTTCTCCGAAACTACATTTAGTTAGTGACATAACGTGGCTCAATGACCACGCATACCACGTAACTCATTTGGGAGACTCTCTTCTTCAAGAGTACCGGTAGACTTGGTCATATCGGTCCCATCATCCTGTCATTTCAACAATTACCCAAGATGCAGGATGGCTGCAACTGGGCCACCATTCCCTAAAACAAACAGGAAGCACTCAAGCAACACCAATGAGGTGAAGCATGTTTTGAAGTCACAAACTGTATACAAATACTAAAAAGCCCACAACATTGGCAAACCTTGTGTTTGTTAGGTTTTAAAGCTGACCTACTTAGCTTCAACACTCCGTTGTGCCATATATAGTCATCTAATTCATTACAAGCACACGTTTCCCTGAAAGGAACGAGCCTCTCGAGAGAAGCAGGCGGCATGGAAATTAAACGGGGTACGCATCCCAGAGGGCCATAACTCTTCAGATTGGGTAAAATAGCAAATAGAGACACAAACACAAACATCATTATCTTCCGAAACAACTTATTCAGTCACCCAAAATGTGCAGTGAGACACAGCGAGGGTAGCCTACAGCACCTAGGACACACAGCGGCACAATCTTTGCATCTCAAAGGCCACGAGTTGAGTTGAACTTGACCCCTTAGCCCTCTGCACCCTCCAATTATAGATGTTGATAAAGCTGAACCATCATCTAACCGTTGACAGATAGGCGACATGCGGTCAAGACCAAATGTTAGACCGCTACCGACACTTTGTGACAATGCTTTGTGTCCTTATCCTGACCCTTCTTGAGTGCAAACCTGGCCTATTAGAACGCAAGTCAACAAAAGAGTAGGCATTTCCAGAAGCAGGATGTAGCCTAAAGTATTGTCCTCTTACCTATCCAACACAAAGAAGAGATCATATGCTCCATGGCAAGACTGGCTTTCCACTTGGAAAGATGAGATAAAACTCAAGACAAGAACCACCGTTGCTCCTATAGTCCAATGTTTTTGAACACAAAAACGTGCTTTGGACATCATAGTCGTTGCGTGGGAATAAATGTTGTCTCAACGGCCCAAAAAACACAAAATCAAACAGTTTATCCAGTTACGCACTGTCGTCGGTGAACAGTTGGAGGATTAACCCTACTCCACCTCCCGGTTTCGACCGATGTGTCAAACTTATACCCGAACAAAAACGTAAGTTTGTTTCCTGTGAAACATAGGAAACTACATTTATGACGTGACGCGAGTGATTTCTTCACATCTGTCGTGTAGAGCATTGGCTCTGTTGCATCCGTACCGACTCATTTCCTTCAGAGGCATGAGAACAAAAGTCTTAACAAACTTTGCTCTAACTTTAAGCACTCCCCCAAACTTAACCTCTTTTCTACTGCGCCTGCGCGCTCCAGATGTGCAGCTGTTGCCGTGCCTTCGGCTATACTTTTTTTTTTAACTATTTACTGGGTCAATATGTCATTCCGCGGCAGCACATCATGTTGGGATATCTCTAAATATGTTACATTGATAAAAATTCTGGGGGGAAATGTTTTACGTTGTAACCTTATGTAAGATGTTTAATTCTTTAAGGATTTTGAGCAAACAGGTTGATAATATAGCTGGTAATAGCCTATATTACCTGATATGACAAGAAAAAACAAAAGACCTTGGCCTAACTGGAGGTGGGGCTGTTATCTTATTTTAAAATATCCATGTGTGTGTGTATGTGTGTGTGTGTGTGTGGGCATGTGTGTCCTCTTGTATGAAACTGTGGCTGCATGTAGGCCATGTCTTTGATGTTCATTCTGCCGAATCACTTTGTCATCTCTGAACCACCACATTAAAGGCATCTTGGCAGTCCAAATCTACCAAAACCATCGGACCAGAACTTCCATAGGGAAAAACCAGGCACCAATATATAGCTATTCAGAGGTGTAGTGAAGATCTTTTAGTTGGGATACATAATGTAATGATATAAATTAATGCCTAATATTTAAAAAAGCGAGAAGTTGCCTACATAAATGATCTGTTCCAAGACTCTGCACCTCCAATGAAATACAAGTGTTGATAAGCAAGTATCTATCTATCTATCGATCTACCTATCTATCTATCTATCTATCTATCTATCTATCTATCTATCTATCTATCTATCTATCTATCTATCTATCTATCTTTTTTTGGGAAAGAAGACACAGTTCCATAAAGCAAGAATACTTTATGTTCTATGAAAATCAAACGAAAAGGTTACTTTTTGCATTTTCTTTTCTGTCTTTTTTTTTGACACATGGATAGTTTTACAGGGTTTACCAAACACACAGATCTTATGAGACTCACTCCAGTTCATCTCTGTGAAAACACTTGCACTTATTTTGTGAGAAATGATCAAATACCAAAGTGACAAACATGAAGCCATCTGTGTATTATGTTCACAGGCACACAGAGAATGAACACACACACACACACACATGCGCGCACACACTAAATCAACACACATTCTCATTCTCTCTCTCTCTCTCTGTCTCTGCCTGTCTTTGCAGTACTGTAATTTAACCCACTATTTCAATTCTCGCATAGAGATATTTAAGAGTTAGACAATTTTGCATGCACTACTTGCAGACGTTGAAGTGGTATATTATTATCTAAGAAAGGCTATCAAGTAGGCTACTTGTATGTTGTCAAATATGACACACTCAGTAGGAGAAAAATACTGATTGTAAAAATGATGTAATAGATTCTTGAGCAGTGCGTGAGCGTGTTTAAACATATAAGACAAACAAACGAGTTCCTGTTATTGAACGCACAGTCATCACAGGGGTGCACTAAATGTCTGTGTGACCAACTGAGGGGTTTTTTATTATTTTGTCACACTTTTTCTTGTCTCAGTATTTTTCCTCACAGACTCTTAATTAGTGGGAATTTTTCATTTCTGGTCTGGAACATTTCCTGTGACAGATTTTCTTACAGGAAGTGATAGGCAGGTGGCTCCGATTTCGGGCGCATCACAATGTCCAGCTATAGCTGTTGTATTGTTTCCATCTCCCCACACACAATCAACTAAAAGTCTGTTACACAAGCACAAAGAAGACACAAACAAGAACTACACAGACACTAGGCCGCCTCCACAAGTTCAGTGTTAAAGGAAACTGGCACTGACACTGAGTAAAAGTCCCCAGAATACTCCGTGCCACAATGTGTGTCTCCCCCAAAAGCACTACAGTGTCTTTAGGGAGCCATTTGATTGTCCAGATGTCAATAGGCCTAATTAATAACTCTCACAGCCACTGGAAGATCAGTTCGCTGCGGGCCAGTGGTCTCCTCCACCCTCCACAAAATGGCACTGACAGTTGAGGCCTGTGGCTTTGGTGGCTGCTTTGGTTACATCCCCGCCACCCCTCCTCCTAGCAAGAGTTTCATCACAGATAACTGTTTCTTCTAAAGCAGGCATTCAGTGCCAAAACAGTAATACTGGAAGTAAGCCTTTACTTTCAAAGAACTGTGTGGAACTCAGATGGCTCAAGGGCATGTTTGGCAATGGAGAGTTTGGGCAAAAGTCACTACTCTGCTGAAAACGTTCCCGCAAGAAATATAATGAGGCAATCCTGAGCACACAGGTCAGAGGCGTGTCCAAGAAGTGTAACCAATAACACAGTAACTGCAATCATTAAAACCAGGTCATGATAGATAAGACACCAAGACAGCAAAAGAGTCTCTTAGTAGGCTATAAACTACAGTGAATGGCCAAACTGTATGACAATGTATGCAGAGAAAAATCTTAATGATCTACTGAATTGCCCTCTAAGACTGATGGTTTCCCTCTGCTATAGCCTGCTGTAGTACAGATCAGTGTTTTTATGAGGTAACAAGTGATTTTGTGGAGTCTTTTTGTGATACAGTTTGGACAGCTTTTACGTAGACTTCTTCAAAAGTTTGTGTTTGTTTGTTTGTTTATTTGTTTGTTAGAGACCAACAATCGGTGTTATTTGCTATTGAAAAATGTTGAGGGAGAAAATATGCCTCCTGTTGGACAAAAGGGTGTTGATAAAAACACTGTTTCCTTGATGCTCTCTTTTAAAAGCTTACCATTAGATGTTTGTGCGGTTTCTAACACTTTCCAAACATCCATACTCACATGGCTCTCAAGTAAAGATGCATTTTTGTCTGAGTGAAGCCAAGCTGATCAAATTTAAATGATTCCAATACATTATATGACCAAATTGTGCATCTGAAATGGCAGGGTGTTACTAACATGAGGAGGCTACCTTGAATCCCTGATTATGGAGATATATTTAAAAACTCGTTGGGTTGAGAAGTTTGATTTCAGCTATTTGTCACGCGCATTAGAGTTGTAGGTGTAATTAAAAGTGACAGGGAAAACAACACAACTAATTGTGATATGCACTGAGGTGTTGAAACTCATTAGGGCTGCAATTGCTGGTTAACTGCAAAGGTGCAATCATAGCCTAATGTTCCACTTATTTACAGACAAATACGGGAGACAGTGATGCTGATCAACTGGAAATGGTGCAAAATAGAGTAAAAGTAACAAGAAGATGTGGTGGTGTAACACTGTCTTCCAAGGCTTCCACTTTTTAAAGGTGAAAACTGACATGCAGATTCCGCCTTCTTGTTGAATTGGCAAAAGGGAATCACCTTAATAAATTGGCAGAGAGGCAGCATTGTTGAACTATTTAAGAGTTAGGTCTTCGTGGACAACACCAGATCCAACACAATACACAGCACAAGGCACTTATATTGTGTCAGAAGATAGAAACTACTTCAAAAGTGAAGGACTCACTGAACTGAGTCCAGCGGGCACACACAGGCACGCTCTACATAAATGGGCATGTTTTTTTTTTTGTTTTTTTTTTTAAACATGGCAGGGTTATTGATAATAGGCATTTCAGTCATGCCACCACCTTAATACTAAAAAGAGGTAACACAGCTGGATTTTTGCTTTATTTTGTTAGTTTTATTTAGCAAAGAACGGAAGTTTCAACAGTAAAACAGAAACAAATCCTTTTGAGAGAAACCAAACAGCCTAGAGTAGTTAGCGAATTCTGACAAAAAGGAGGAGGGGGCAGTTTAAAAGCCATTATTTCGGTTAATTAGTTAGTGATGGAATGAGTTCGTTCATTTAAAATCTGATTTGATTATGATAAAACTTTCCCATTGTGTTGCTCGGATGAACCACGGAATCCAAGGAGCTCAGACGCTCGCGTTTGCCTTATCACTGACAGCACAGTCAAACGATTACAGAATTACAAATCAGAGAGTTAATCTCGCCTGAGAGTCTTTTTCAGTTCTCCCCTCAGAAACATGTTTCACAGAGACAGCGCCTCAGCGTGGATGGGTAATTGGATTAAAAACGTCTTCACTAATACATTTAAGTCTCCGTCCCGAAGCAGGTGATAAAGTCATTTCAAAGTACCTTTTAACTTCTCGCCGCAGAAACTGTTGAGATGTCAGGAATTTCAGCGATAAACGGGCTCTGAGACCAAGGTGCACCCCCTCTCTTTCTCTGTGTGTGTGTGTGTGTGCGCGCGTATCGGGAACGGCTTAATAGCGAGCTCCGCAGGGGCAAAACTGATTAGTGTCAGAGAATATGCACGTGTCTCTTCAACTCAAATGCTGTCAGGAGAACAAGAGCAATGTCCTATTATGGCTGGAACTGCAAGAAAATCAAAAGGAATTTCCGGATATGTCAAACATTTGAATATGAAAAGGATTTTTTTAAATCAGCTTATGCATCTTAAAAGTCATACCTCATCATCACCTGTAATAGCAATATAATAACATCTTAAACCAAATTAAATGGCATCTATTAATGTATTAAATACACATTAAGTCTTAAAGACGATGTCAATTACATCTTCTTATGGTGAATTTAAAGTCAGACTCCCCTTAAAAACCAAAAAAACAAAAACGTCAACATTAAGCGATTAGTTAGGCCTTAAAAGGCAGAAAAAATAGCCCATAGAAGATGGAATAAAATGCAGCCTGATAGTCCAGACTGTAGTGAAATACAATATTGAGTGGAGGTACAATGATTGTGCTAGCCAGAAAAACATTATCCCTCTCATTGTTGAATATGAATGCCAATAGGCTACTACAATGAAAGAGAATTGCATTGACTGCCACTGTGACTGAATAATGGACATCACATTACCATCACTGCTATCTTGTTTTTAAGGTATGATTGAAAACCTGCTCAAAGTGGAGAATTATTTAGGGCTAATATCGCCTTAAAACAGTAATGACACCAACAGTGATAACAAGGTACAGTCCCAAACGTTAAGGCCAGATGACGCTTCTGTGCACCGTGTGAAAGTGGATCTCATCTAATGCTGGACCAGACCAGGTTCTCGTCTGTCCCAGATGAGAACTTCTGGAGAGGGACGTGGGGAGGACAGAGCAGGTCAGTCTAGTACACACAGTTCAGTCTGTCCATCGACTCATCCGCTTGTCCGTCTGTCTGTCCCCTGCCGTCTTCCTCCATCAGTGTCTCTGCCTCCTCCTCCTCCTCCTTCTCCTCCTCCTCCCCGTCCGGTGGAATGAACAGTAGTGTTTGGGTCCAGAGCAGATAATGGTGGCTGTTGCTGGGCTTGTCAGCTCAATGAGCCTGGACTCAGGAGATTCACTCTCCCCTCTCATTGCCTTTACTATACGTCCTCAACAACACCCTTTATACCACCCCTCTTCCACCCCAAGACATACACACACATACACACACACACACGCACTCCTGCGAGTAGACCACTGTGCGAGCAGTGAGAGACAGAGAGAGATAGAGGGAGCGTGCTAACCGGGCGGATATGTGGCGGAGATCGGAGTAGACAGGCTCACATTAGTGTGAAAGATTGACCTGTAAAGACCACTCAATCAGGGCAGTTAACGCGGCCCCTCTGTGATGACTGCATGGCAGTGCCACACTCTCCCTCTGTCGCCGTGCCCGCGTGCGCATGGGTGCCCAGTCGAGCGGCCATGTGCACCTCGTACCATACAGGATGGAGGGAGAGGGATGAAAGAGAGAAAGAGTGAGAGAGAATGAAAGGAAAGGGAGAGAGAGAGAGGCAAAGAAACACTTTGTTAAAGTGTAGTTTGTTGCTTTAAAAAAATAAAAAATAAAAAACAGGATAAATTTTTACTAATAACGAAAGAGAAGTAGTGTGAGAGAGGAGAAGGAGAAGAGAGCGAGGGAGAGGGAAGTGAAAAGAGACTGTGTTATTTTCCAAAACATTTCTATGCTATTTTCCTGCTTTCTTACTGTCAAACATTACACAGAAATGGAGAAGTGGGCAAATGATTTGGGTAAATGTTTTTGTCAGCAGATTTTTGAAACAGACTTATTTGAACGTGTCCTCCTCATTTCCTCTGTAACAGTCAGACGGCACATATCTCCACACAGGCTGTGGGGATGCAAATTAATATTTTCACAGAGATTTCCTTTGTGTCTCAATTTGAATTTTTCATTTGTCCAGGCTGATTGTTTGTTTTCTGTCTCTCTCTCTCTCTCTTTCTCTCTCTCCCTCTTTCTCTTTCTGTACCTCATCTCACTTTCTCTCTCTCTAGTGCGTGTGTGAGTGGAGTGCATGCGTGTGTGTGTGTGTGTGTGACAGGCGGTCTGATGCTGGCAGCTTTGTCCATCAAATGGCACCTGCTCCTGGTGTCTGTTTGCTCAAGCTCCTGTCCAGACCGCTGGAGATAAATGTCAGGGTTGTGCTGCAGCCATCTTTGTTTCTTCCCCTCTCTGATGAAATGTCTTTTAAGCCCGGCAAGGCACGCAGCCAACAAACCAGCCTGCATAATAGATGCATAAATACAAAGCAATGAGGGCAAAACACACACGCACACACACACACGGGTGTACACTCACAAACACACACACACACACACACACTCGCACACACATGGACGCACACACACATGGATGCACACACCACACACACACACACACACACACACACACACACACAAAGGCATACACACACACACACACACACACACACACACTTGATATACATGTATAAACGCACAACTTCAAAACCTGATGGCTGCAAACACACTCTTACGGTGACTGACCCAAAGAATCCCTGTTTGTGAAATTCTGCATATTATTGTACATAGTTCATAGATCGTATTAAAGCACAAATCATATTAAACTTTTTTCTTTTAGATGATTTCAAAACTATAATTTACAGTAAGGCTAAATCTAAATCTACAGCAAGAAAAAAATGGCCTTATATGCACACACACACACACACACACACACACACACAGATGGAGTGTGAGGAACAGAGAGGGGGACAAATGAGGAGCAGGAGGAAGATGAGGAAGAGGAGGAGGAGGAGGAGGAAGATGCCAAGTTTGACATATCCCAATCATGAGGACGCCACGCCAACTCCCGTTAGCTCAATGCTTCGGCCTGCTCGACGAGCTGCTCCCTCCTATTTCCTGCCCGCTGCTGCTAAACGGTGACATAGCGTGAAGGCTGGGCG
>PYXC01000496.1:2395000-2467500 GCA_015244755.2 Tenualosa ilisha
GCATTTAAGTGCTGTCCAGACACACAAGATCCCAATCGCAAGGCCACATACACACATCATCACAGAAGCTTTAAGAAATCTTCTCTGTTTCTGTGGCAGATGCTTGGATGCTTGTCACGCATGTTGACAACGTCTGGAAAAGAACATCTTAATTCAATGGCTTCGGTGTAATTATGATTTTGTTTTTTTGTCTTGTAATCTTGCATTGTTTTGACCCATTTCACACAAACCCCCATGTCATCAGTTCACCCCGTGCCGTGAGCATGTCCTTCATGTCCCCCTGTCCCATATGGCATTCCAAGAATACATGTCTCTCACATATTTTCTATGCCAGACAAATCAAATACAGCACTTTCACCATATGCGTCTGCAACCAAAAAGACAGGCGTGGGGAAATAGGCAACATAGATTAGTGCATGTACTTCATCCTGTGACATTGTGTTTACTCCGCAGTCAGTCGTGTTCACTCCATATTAACCCACAAAAGCTACTTGTAGACACTAATCAGAACAGTTATGAAAAATGTGCCTTCATTTCTTCTGTCGGAGCTTAATCCTTTCTGTAATTATGACGAGCTGCATGAGATGTCTAAGCTGCGAGATGAATAGTCACGTTGCTCTGGTGAGTCTCTTAAAAAAAAAAAAAAAAAAAAAACAGTACAAGTTAGGTCTGGCACTTTTAATTGTCCCACGACTTAACCTCTCCCTGAGGACTCTGTGCTAATACTTGCTTGTGCTGCTGAAGAGGAGGTATCACTGGGGTAGCTGACAGAAGGCCAGAGTGCAAACAATAGATTCAATCTTAATCCACACACAAATGCAATATGGGAAAAGGAATCATATCATTCACCCCCCCTTTTTTTTTGGACGATCAGATTCTATGTCTACAAACACATTTATTTATTTATCTATTTATCTGTTTATTTATTTATTTTCTTTTTTACACGAACTATGTTGGCTTTGTATTTTTGTAAACATCCAACAGAGCCATTATAATTTGTGTGTGTGTGTGTGTGTGTGTGTGTGTGTATTTTTCCACTGTAAAAAGCCTCCACAGCCTCAGTCAGCACACAATGCCCCCCACTGTTTGTTAGCCATGTACTAACTGACCCCAGACATTTAGTCCCCCTCTCTGTTTAAATGGTACTTTTTCTCTGTCTGGTAGTAGACCCTGGAGCAGATCACCAACATAACATCTCTGGGTTAAAGTTAACAGCTCCTCTCAGGGTTAAGCGAGTACACAGTGGGACTTTGTTTCTCGCTCTTTCTCTCGCCCTCTCTCTCTCTCTCTTTCTCTCTCTGTATGTATGTGTGTGGCACAGAAGTTAAGAGGGCAAGGGGCCAAGCACCCTCTGAAAACACTGCTTTTGACAGAGCCATTTGTTGTAAAACAATGTTGGTGAATGTGTGCATGTGTGTGTGTTATATCTGTGAACGTGTGAGTGTGTGTGTGTGTGTGTGTGTATTCATGAGTTTTTGCATGCAGTTGTGCACACATACAATCTCTCTCTCTCTGTCTCTCTCTGTCTCTCCCTGTGTGTGTGTGTGTGCGTGCGTGCATGTGTGTGTGTGTGTGTGTGTGCGTCCGTCCCACCAGTCTCAGTTCTTCACCCTGAGCTATGTAGCACAGACAAGCAGATGGCACGCAACTGGGCAAGCTCTGTGGCTTTAACACAGTAAAGGCAGAGAGAGAGAGAGAGAGAGAGAGAGAGAGAATAAGAAAGACAGAGAGAAGGAGAGAAAGAGAGAGGGGGACTTCTCATGCTTGGCTAGGCAGAAGAAGAGCAGAGGGAGGAGCCAGGCCTAAGAGCACGTAAATCTTTGTGTGTCTCTGAGACTAAGAGAGAGACAGAAATGCAACGCTGGTCATGACAAAGGGCGCAGAATAATGACCACAAGTCCAACAAGAGCAGCTGAGCAGCTAAGCTAGGGAAGGCTGAGAGCAGACTCCTTCTACTAGATCTCTCTCTTCTTTTGATGCATGTAAAGATCTCTCTCTCTCTCTCAAATATATATATATATATATATATATATATACATATATATACTGAAAGAGAATAGACAAAGAAAGAAACACACACACATATTCTGTCTTTGGCAGTTTTCATTTCCATTTTTTGGTCTCTGCGTTATGTACGTACACGTGCCATCACTTGCGTCTTGCGGGTATGTATAGCTTATGAGTGAGTGAGTGTGTGAGTGTGTGTCTGTGCTTGTGAATGGATCTGTGTACATGTTTGTGTCTGCATGTGTAAACAAGCCCTCCGCCACACAACACCCCCCCCCTCCCCTCCCCAACCCCTTCCAACCTCATCTTGACCCAGCCCTGTCTCTAAAACCAAAACAAACACAAAACTACCCCCACCCCACCACCACCACCACCATCCCAATAAGAATCTCCATATCACTGCTGCTTGGTTCCACTTTACTGCCCGACTGACTCTTCAACTCATTATTCTATAATACACCATGGCGATCACATGAATTGGAAAATAACAATAATAACACGTCGAATAACAATCCCCTTGGCCTCCTCCTTTACAGTGGTGGAGGCAGAAAATCTCTGTTTCATGCTGGATTCTTAACGAGGCAGTCGGCTGTGAATTCAATTGTCTTGATGGCACATGAAATATCTCTGCACTAATGTGCTTAAAATACGCCGACTCTCGGGAACTAATCATATTAAAGTGTCAAAAGCTGGATGAGAGTTTAAGAGTGTAGCAAAGCTCTTGTGGTAAAAGCATCGATGTGGACATCTTTATATCGGCCACTGGCTTTTAGATGTCACTCCAGAGAGCATCAGTGTCACAACAAGCAATCAGAACAAAAGCAATAGAAAAAAAGGTTTCTTTTTTCCACCTCAATATTAAAGCAATCCTATAGCCTTGACTTATTGACACACTTTCATGGCGTACATGATGCATGTGAAGCCACAAACCCTTTTTTGTGGTGGTGCAAGACTCTCCATAAAGTGGAATGCCTCATAGATTTTATGACCAAGGTTTACCCTGCATGAATTTCAAACACAGATGCTTAAGATCAGCACAAGTGTATGTGGTGCCTTTGTGTGTGACTGTGTATGTGTGTGTGAGTGTGTGTGTGTGTGTGTGTAGTAGACTGAGCAAACAAGCAAAGTTTTAATTTGCCTTTGAAACATATAGGCTATTTCCATTCATAAAGAGCTAATTATGAAATGTCTTAAGATGCAGTGCAGATATTAGTCAGAACATTGAGACTGAGTATTTTCTGTGTCAGGAATAACTGAATTAATCACTCTATAATCAAACTGGATTTAGCCATGTTTTATTCACATACATCCAACAGGAGAAGCTGCACAAATCAAAACATAATGTACACTATTTTACAGTATTACATCAGGGGGTCATAATCACTATTTCAACATTACAACTATTATCTGGGAGGACCAAATGTCATTTATTTCACGTTATGCTGATAGCATAAGGATTGCGAAAACAGTTAGAAGCTGATGATCATATCAAAAAATATATTTGTTGCTGGTTTATCTGAATTAGAATATCCAGCCATGAATTGACTAAAGGCATAAATTCAGACTAATATTTGTCTGAGGAAAAAAAGCCTTAGGATCAGTGACAAAATGACTGAAACAAGATGATTAAAGCTGATCAAATCTTCAATATCAAATTAACTAAATAACACTCACGGAACGGATGGCGGAGTGTCTTTCGTGAGTCAAAAAAACACTCTTATTCTAAAGGATTCTTATTTTACACTCTTTAAAAAAAAGGCCTTGGAGCCTCTCCCTCTCTACGAAAAGGAGGCAGTGGACACGGAGGAAGGTGTGAGGTCTCTGCGGGTGGTCATTACGAGATCAATCTGCTTCATCAGTTTTGACAAGTGTCTCACTCCTAGGATCAAGGCATCCAGTCGCTACTGTTTGTTGTGTGTTACGCATCATGAGAGTTCACTGAAGACCGGCTTATTCCGTTGGGATCGACAAGAGTTGTTGGATAACCCCTATTTCCCCAAATTAAGTTATGCTGCACTCGTGCGTAATACTTTAAAATGCCCTCTGACGGCTAAAGGTTAATATGCACTAAGCTTTCCTGATGAAAAGGTTATTCTTGTCGGCCTTGTTTTACATTTTCACCGTGTTCAGTTTTAAAATGCAAAGGGCTATTCCTCATCATACTCGCTATGTGTTTAAACATCTGTGGTTAATTAAGACATCTTGCATCCGTCCGCGAGGCAGTCGCGCTGCTGCGCTGACTGATCTCCCCGCGTGCCCTCTCGTTACGATGCTGCTCGGAAGCAGGTGCTTATGCCACGAGCCTGCTGGGCGCCTGCCTCCTCGCGTGTCCGAGCGGAGCGACGAGAGAAACAGTCGCTCGTGAAAGATCACCCCACCTGGAAGGAAACGTCCTGGTAACGATGGATAATCATTGCTTACATTTGGCCTTCCATCAAAGATTGAGAAATATGTTGATTAAAGACGATGCTTATTTAAATAACAAACGTACACAAATGTAGCTAGTCAGCGGCATATACAAGGCTACTGGGCACTTCACCGCAGAACTATCATCTGTCTTTTTACTGACTTCACAGCTGTGATGTCTCACTAGGATCCATGCTAATGAAGTCGTTTTATAGGCTATCAATTAACGGCAAGAGCAGAGAGGGGATGTAACAGTCTATAATAATAATAATAATAGTAATAATAATAATAATAATAACAATAATGGTAACAATAATATGCTAAGAATAATAATGCGAGTAAATAATAAATAATTAGCACAAATATTAAATCTAGGCTACTATTGTATCACTTATAATATTTAGTCGACAAGTTTAACAACAGCAGAATTATATTGTTTTATACGTGCATACACAAACCTGTCACGTTTACATTCTGTCGGACAAAAGAGGAAAAAAAATAAATGGTTTTCACGTGTATCCCCCAAACAGAGGCAGCTGTTGTGCTTCCGCCATGGCAGGGCACATTAAAACCTTGTGTGGGGAAAGGCATTCTGGAGGTAAATCTCGCCTGTGACAGTCGGCCAGGGAAGAGTTAAGGGGAGGGGACGCGGACTGTGACACGCCTCATTGGGCAGATTATGTGCAGCAAACAAAAAGTGTGTATGCGGGCGCCAGTCAGCCAGTGCCGCGGCCCCATCTGCGTGCCCCTCTCGCGCTCTCCTTCTCTCTCTCTCTCCTTCTCACTCTCGATTTCTCTGCTCGAGATTCACACGGCGACCGACAGCACTGTCACTTTCAGCAGGCACTGGGACATGCACTGACGGCAAGGGCTTCACGGGAGACACCGAGCGAGTTCGGTTTGGAAGAGACCTATTTTTCTTTTTTTCTGCTGCCAGTTTTCTTCGAATCTTCAACTGAACTTTGTGGATTACTGCTATTTTTCCGTTTAGCGAAAAGGTAAGTAATTTGCGATTTTAAAATGGGGACAGTTGCAGGGGATGCTGCCACTCTAAACCGTTGGTGCTTCGATGTATATGAAATCGTGTCAGCGCTGCAGTGAGGCACTCCGGAATAATAACCCCGCGTGCAGATCGTCAGGACGAAAATGCCCTGTGAAATGATGGGTCAATGAGTCCGCCCCGTCTCATTTAGAAATGCGCATATATTGCCGTCTCTATTCTCGTATTTAACTGAAATGCATATTCATTGGACCTTTTGTGCGGTCTGCCCTCCCGCGAGAGAGCCACCACAAGGGCTACAATAGAGAGGACTGTTTGGGGTTGCGATGGAGAACGATTGTCTCATCTGAAAGTGGCAACTTTGGCGTTTTGCGATATACGAATAAAACAATTAAAGTGAAAAGCTTATTATCTGCATTTGCACTTGCAAAACAAATGTTGTCTTTTCAAAATAACCAGTTTTCAACCATCAACACACAGAAAATGGTAAGTTTCATCTAACCTCGTACGCTTGTGGAATGATAATTCAGCGGTAATACGCGCATTGCTGACAGGCTGTTCGAGTTACATTTGGGCATCTGAGTGCAGAAAGATAAACAAATAAATTCACATGCATCAAGTGTTTTGAACGGTCAAATTTAGAATGCAGAGTATTTTTTAGAAGTAATTACGTCAGTATAATTGTTATTGAAGGATATGCTATACAGGCTACAGCTTCATGTTGTTTACAAGCATACACAATGTTTCCGAAGACCCGAGATGTCTTGGGGGGGAAAAAAATCAACAGGGAGGATTTTATTAATTATGAGTCCGCTGTTTATTGGCTTTTTTGTAATATAATTAGGTTATCATCTTTTCTTGACATTTTGCCTTATGGATATAAATATTATTTATCTTCTGTGAAAAAGGTAGGTTTAGACTAATATTGTTTTGTTGATTTTTTTTATTTTTTAATCTTTCTGAAAACACACACCGCACAACCACACAGGCTATTTTATAATAATGATTATGTCTGTCACTCACATGGTTTAATGAAGAAATGTAGAGAGACGCTGATGATTTAGTTGTGTGCGTGTGTGTGTGTGTGTGGTACAGTTGACTATTTTTCAGGTTCTGTGTTAAAAGCTATATTCTATCCAATTTGCCCTTGCTTAAAACGTTTAACATACCTACATTAACATTTTTAAAATAAAAAAGGACGCTAGCCTGCAAATAACTTTCTTAGAATCTTGGGCCTACGCACAGAATATGGTAAAGAACATAATAATTGACTCTGCGTGCTGCCTTAATTGAAGTCTCGGAGGGAAAAGTGGCGGATTATGCAAATAGCCAAGCATACGTTCTCTCGTGTAGAAAGGAGGCAAAGGTTAGCTGACATGAGATCACCGACTCTGACAGTCCACTCCAAATCCATTCGCTATGGCCGTCCAGTTCTAAAGAGTGCACACGTTTGCCACTGATGCCGGATAGGATCCTCGATGGGCCTGCTAAATAGAGGGGATTTGGTTTTCTGTCTTGCATTCCTTTAATACTGTGCAGAATATTACTGTATCGAGGCAATTTTGCCCTGCCATAAATTATATATTATTATTATTATTGTTGTTGTTGTTGTTGTTATTAGTGATAATTTATGCACCTTTCGGTTTACTGAATGATATGCTAATAATATTAATATAATAATAATAATAATAATAATAATAACAACAACAACAACAGCAATTCATGTCAACAACAGTGTCCCTTTCTAAAAATAATACAATAATTTTGAAAAAAGTCACAAGTATTAACTAGTGGTTTTTTTTTTTTTTTTGTCATTTCACCACATTCGTCCTTACCAATGAATTGTCAATATTTTGAGATCTTTTCAGATCAAGGTTATTTTAAAGAAGGTATATTTTACCAATCCTCAAAAGCAGATTTTTCTGCCTGAAAAGACAGCTGCCTGTACAATTACATGACATCATATTCCATCTTGAGAATATCACAGTTTTCATTGCCTGTGCTCTTTTTTCTTTTTTTTTTTAAACATCAATATGATTTTGACATTGTTGCATAATTTTTGTACTTATTGTTCATATTAGGCTACAGTTCAATAAGCCTGGGAAACCAAGGCCACAGTTTTAGCTCAGCTAATGGGGATGGCTATCTCTTTATGCTCACCTCTCCTCCTCTCTCTCACAGCCAACCATGGAGGAGTCGAGCTCCCAGAAGCTGGCATGGGACAGCGATGCCAAGGCGGTACAGCAGTGCCTCACGGACATCTTCACCAGCGTCTACACCACCTGCGACATCCCTGAGAACGCCATCTTCGGGCCGTGTGTCCTAAGCCACACGTCCCTTTACGACAGCATCGCCTTCATCGCTCTCAAGTCCACCGACAAGCGTACAGCACCCTACATCTTCAGGGTATGCCAGTTCGAGTTCACTCTCTTCCTGGTTCTGGAGTCATGACAACATAAACGTGTTTTTGTCACAGCAGGCATTGTGATATCATCACCTCTTGGTCATCCTAAAACATGCAAATGCAAATGACGAGTTTGCCTTTTTTCTGTTGAAAGGGACTATTGAGGTGTATTCTTGGGGCATATCTTTTCATTATGAGCCATCATGACAGCTCACTGTGCCAGGCTGGCACCATCGTTGGCATATATGGGAGGGAGGGGTGAAGATGGCATGACTCTGTCATGACAAGGGGGAAGGAAGGGTAGATGAGTAGGTGGGCAGAGACAGGGCGTTAGGCTGGAGTGGCAGGGTGGTGAACGTCTCTTTCTCTCTCTAGCCCTGTGGTAGTCTGGTAGTCTGTCTCTCTCACTGGGGTTGTCTTAGCTAGTCCTAGTCCTAGTCCTAATTCTAATCCTAGTCCTAGTCTGTCAGGCTGTGGAACTGCACTGAATGATGATCTGTCTCAGAGGGGACATGCTCTTGGGCTCTCTCTCTCTTTCTCTCTCTCTCTCCATTTCACTTTTCCCCTTCCCTCTCTCTTTCCTTTAATCTGTGTCTTTCTTTTGCTGCCATATTAGTCTGTCTCAGACCTGTCTCCCTTTCTTGTACTTTTCTTTTGCTACCTGGGTGGCTGTGGGCCTAAATAATCTCTCTCTCTCCCTCTCTCTCTCCTTTTTATATCACTTTCTTTTGCCACAATGGTCTCTCTCTCTTTCTCTCTCTCTCTCTTTTTCTGGTCTTTCTTGAGCTGTCATCCTGAGCCGTCTGTCTCTCTGTTATTGTTGCTGATTCTTGCTGATGCTGTATGTAGTCCTAACAGTCTCTCTCTCTCTCTCTCTCTCTTTCTCTATCCCTCTGCCCTGGCAGGTGGACACATCGGCTGCCAACAGCTCGTCAGATGGCCTGATGTGGCTCCGGCTGGTGCAGTCTGCACGGGACCGCGAGGAGCAGAACCTGGAGGCCTACGTGAAGAACGGCCAGCTGTTCTACCGTTCGCTGCGGCGGATCGAGAAGGACGAGGAGCTGCTGGTGTGGTACGGGAAGGACCTGATCGAGCTGTTGCTCCTCAGTGCAAGCAGAGCGCCCGCTAAGAGCAAAGGTGGGCAGCGCTCGCTTTCCTCTCCTTCCTCTGTTTCCTCTTGCTTGAGTTCACTGACATTCCAGCAGCCAGATGCTCAAGCCATGCCTCCCAACACACCTGCAAACACAAAGGATGACAAAAATAAGCTAGCACTAAAACAGCAAAGGATTACAATGTCACATACATGTAGCGCATACTGGTTTATTCATAGCAATTTGGAGAACATGATATATGATGAATTATGCACGTGTGCTCCTTGCCTTGGGTATCAAGCCCATGTCTTTGTTGCTGAAAGGATATTCTACTTTCGTGTGCTGCAGAAGCACTTTTGTTTCTTCGTTCTGTCAAAATATATTTCTTTCTCTCACATTATTTTGTCTCTGTTGTTTAATTTCTCTATCAGAGCTCAGTACTCTCACATCCAAATGACCTAATTCTAATAAGAAATGAATCGCGCCGTAACTCTTAAATATTACACCTGCTGATTTTTAAAAGCCTTATGGATTTATTCAAACGATAATCATGTGTTCCCCCCTCACTGCCCTGTAGGATCTCCTCCATACCTGTGTTCAGACTGCAGCCAGCGGTTCCAGTTTGAGTTCCCCTTCCTGGCCCACCAGCGGTTCCGCTGCACCAAGAGACTACAGAACCTGAACGGTTCCGAGGAGGAACCCAAGGATGCCAGTGAGCCAACGGTCCTCACCCCGGCCCGCACCAGCCCCAAACTGGGCCGTCCCGATGGCTTCCCCAACCCACAGGAGGCCGGCAAGCCCGCCACAGACTTCCACAACCTGGCCCGGGACCTGGAGAACAACAGAACCAGCCCACCTAGCGACAAGGAGGCGGAGATCTCCAGCGAGAGCTCGGCCAAACGCAAGTTCTCCGACATGGAGGAAGGCGTGGGCCCGCTGACCATCAGTCGGAGTAGTGGGCTTGGTCTGCCCATGAAGTCCAAAGAGGAGCTGGCCACGTCGGCCCGTGAGTACCGGGGTGCGTATGGCCTGGAGCCAGAGAGTCGGCGCACGTTCTCCCCACCGGGCTCGGAGCACCTGGGTTCTGAGGGCAAGCGCAGCGCCTTCACCGAGGTGCGCAAGTCTCCGCAGAACCTCAAGCACAGCACCAGCAACAAGAGCTCTGGTTCTTCAACCTCCTCGACCTCCTCCGTGGAGAACAAGGAGTCGAGTCGGCCCGGGGGAAGCCCCTCGGACAAGCACCCTCTGGGCACGCGGCAGGTGCTGGGCGAAACTCAGTCACGCATGGACCCTCCGCCGCACCTGGCCAGCGCTTCACCTCCGTGGCCCAGCAGGTTGGTGCCGGCACGCCGGAGAGGAAGAGTGCCTTCAGCCAACCCGCCCGCTCCTCCTCTTCCTCCACCGCGTCCTCCTTCCCCCAGCTCTCTCCTCTCGTCATGGCGCCTAAGCTCCTGGACTGCCACCCGGCGGTCGGCGACACCGTCTCCTCTAGCAGACTCTACCAGGCTGACCCGCTGGCCGCCAAGCTGCAGGGCTCGGAGCTGGGGGGCGCGTGCCCCGTGCCGGGCAGCCTGGCCAAGCAGAGCCCCTTCCTGTACGCGGCGGCGGCCGCCACGGCCTTCTGGCCCAAAAGCGCAGCGGCGGCGGCTGCGGCAGCGGGCCCCATCCAGCTGCAGATGCCCTCGGCACTCACGCTGTTGCCGCCCTCCTTCACCTCTCTGTGCCTGCCCGCGCAGAACTGGTGCGCCAAGTGCAACGCCTCCTTCCGGATGACCTCCGACCTCGTGTACCACATGCGCTCGCACCACAAGAAGGAGTTTGCCATGGAGCCACTGGTCAAGCGCCGCCGTGAGGAGAAGCTCAAGTGTCCGATCTGCAACGAGTCCTTCCGGGAGAGGCATCACCTGTCCAGACACATGACCTCGCACAACTAGCATGCCACTCTCCCCCAAAACAAGGGACCTGGGATGGGTTGAGGTGCACTGGGGCGGGATGTGGTGGTGAGGTGGGATACCACATGGACGTGTGTGCATTTTTTTGGAGGGGCTGCCCCCCCACTTCCATTTCACATCACTGTAAGACCAAGACTGAACACTGAACACTAGAGACACAATGCCACACATCCATTTTTACTTTTGAAATAAATTTTAAAAATCGTCTTTTTTTTTTTTTTTCTTGGTTCAGGACTCCACAAATGTCATTGGTCTTTATTTCGGTCTGTGCAAAAAAACATTTTGATGTATCAGGGAAGGAAAAGACAAATATATTTATCTTATGAAGCACTTATAATTTGACAAAGAAGGGATAATATTACTATGTGTAAATGTACTTTGTATTTTGTATATATACATGTATAATCTATGAAAGATACTGAAATGTAGTTCTATTTCACAGAGAACTGCCGTATGACCGATGATTTTTCCATGTGTAAACTTAAAGTATGAATATTGAATAATGAACTCCGAGTATGATGCCAGACTATATTTAAGAGTGCATGTAATATTAAATTCATATCGGTTTAAGATGCAGTCTGCTCACAGCACTGTACATACCTGTTTTGTTTTGAATACAAAGTGTAATATTTTGTGTCCGTGAGGAATAGATTCAGTGTCTCTCTTTTTTTTTGCTGAAATCTACTATTTGATAGGTTATCTAATCATGTTGAATGCTTTGACAATAAAATAGCTTTATTTTCAAATGAACGTGTGATGGTATTTTGGTTATTGTAAATTAATTAACCTGTATGACCTGCATAAATTGATGGGTATAGCTTGACTAGAAAGTTTAAATTCACAGCAGCGCTAATATTTTATATTACGCGCTGGCTCCTAAATTGACGAGTAAATTCGATGTAAAAGATTTGCAACTTCAGCCGCGGTCACCAGACCTGTATATGGTCATACAAAGCCTAAATTGTAGCATTCCAGTGGAAATTTGTTACTCATATTTCTGACCGTTGTTTCCATTTAGATGAATTTCTATGATTTGGGAACAAGTAGCCTGTCAAACAGAAACCATTTAGCCTATATCCGTGATCGACTGTAGGACACAATTGCATGCGTCTACACAGAGACTTCTTTGGAAAAAAAAACCCCGACTAATTACATAACAAATGCAATTCAAAAGGGTTTCCTTTGCATTATCTCCAATCAATGTTTTAGTACAATGCCAACATTGCAATAAAAAAGAGACTGCATTTTGCACAAAATAAGACGACAGCGTACATTACATATGTACACACAACTCTAACTTTATATATTACATTATATAGACCTACACTACTTTGTGTTAGAAAGGGCATAATAATAATAATAATAATAATAATAATAATAATAATAATAATAATAATAATAATGATAATAATGGGCACATCCAGAGCTGGACAAATTAGCCTACAAAATCAAATATCAAATGTTCACATTCGTGTTATTGCACTAAATATTACAGCTGTCAATTAGCCAACGAATACCACCCGAGCAGAAAACAGCGCTATAATTTTAATTAAAAATAAATTACAGTTTGATCAAAGGACACGTTATGGATACACCGGTCATTACATGGGGCATCTTGCTGAACCATCAACGAATTATCCTTTGCATTGCTTCTCAATTCTGAACAATTAACGCGCATAAAATCAACGGATTGCCATAAGCTCCACTCATTTAAAGTACAGAACTTTGAATAGTTTTTCACCATTCCTGAAAAAAATCTTGCGTAATCGCAATTACGCAGCCTACAGAACACAAACCCTTTTAGTATTCAAATAATGATAGAATATCGCGATAGGCCTATCTGCGCAGTAGTCTATATGCAACTAACATCCGTAGCATCAGTATACAATAACTGTCCGAATTATGTACATAGAGGCCTATAGCCTATAGAATTTAGCCTTCTCCGAGTCTCCGCATTTTTAACAAAAAACATAATGAACTAAGCATATGTTTTCTGCTGAAGGTGTGTGTGTGTGTGAGAGAGAAAGAGAGTGAGATAGATAGAGAACGAGAGAGAGACTTCGTCTAAAACCCTGATTACCCAATTCCTCTTCTCGATAATGTTTTCAGTGACAAATCATAAACAGATAATCTATTGACATGCCGTGACATTTTTGTTTTGTTTTGTTTTGTTAATAATCCCGCCATTACACTAACCATGTTTTGTTTGTGTCTTTCCAATAAATTAATTTCACAAGCACTTTTCTTTGTGTAAGTGCAAGAACCATTTAAACTTGAGGAATGACAAATAATTTGGGAAAAAAAATAGCTAAACAGCGACTCCAAGCGACCGCGTGCAGTGAAAATGTGAAGAATTAAGAAACTTCGAGCGTTTGTCGGAAAATGTATGATCCTATCGCGCCCTCTTCTGGTATGTTTTAGACTTTGTCACTTTCTTAGAAGTATTTTCCAGGCTCGACTACTATGCAGTGCAGCTGATGCGATGTAATTTAAAACACTTAATTCCCACCAACAAGTTTATTATTTTACTTTAAATTCTAGTATATCGTAGAATAAATGTTCAGCTCAGAAGGGTATGTGTTTGTTTAGCCTGGCCATGGACTATTTATCGATGAGCGGCAATAAAGAAACGGGCGGAGGGGTGCAGGCCACTGATCCCTGATCCAAAGTTTAAATTGCAGGCCTTGGCAGGATGAGACGAGGATCTATCAGCCAGTGGGCACTCATAACGGGGGATATTTATTGTCCTCCGCACCTCAATGCTGGTGTCATCCTCCCCTCTAAGCCCCCGTAACATTTGTCACCGCAGCACTCAGCACTTGGCCGTCAGGGACGGTTTATGTCTTCTCACATGCGCACGGTGATGGGCGCCTTGGCCCACTTCCCTCGGTGCGCTCCGCTTGACCGGCCGGGCGCATGCGGTAGTTGTGTCCTGTGATGAACCCAGACCTGTCATTTCCTCTCCTTTTCCCACCGATTGCGTAAAAGACATCTCTGACACCTCCGTGCAGCAACAGTAAGGGTGTGCGTGATCCGGTGAAGCATTCTGTGTGTTCAGAGTGTATTAATAGCGTTACAGGTATTAATAGATTATTTAACACTTTGAAATGGATGGTGCACTCGCATGACAAAACAACGCATGAGTTGTGCAAATCATTTAATGCAGCTAATCAGTCATGCGCCTCACTAAGATCTTCCGGCAGGCTACTATTTTATTTGGCCAAAATGATTTCACTTAGTGTGTACATGTTACACAGTACTGCGGAAATTACGGAAGCAAAGCAGATAAATTTTTGTTGACGTAAATCAGGTTCTCTGTTCAAGTTTCATGTTAATAGTTTACAGCCCTTTTGGGTTTATTTTATGCGCATTAGTAAAGTCTTTTGTCAGTTTATTATTATTATTATTATTATTATTATTATTATTATTGTTATTATTATCAATAATTATTTATTTATTTGTTTTATCTTAGCCAGTCTACGGTAATGGATGAGATGGTCTGTGGAAAACACACACTGCAGTGACCAAAAAGACTCTAAATATAACATTGAAAAACAAGGCCCTGCTCGCTCTATTTCGGCACAGTCCTTTCAATCTTCCGCGACGCTGACAGGGACACATTTACACGTACTGAGCACTTTGAAGACAATCAATCCGCCTTCGTTTGCATGCCTCTCAAATGCGTCGCTAGGCTCTCTTTAGCCAGCCGCCGTACCTGTCATACGTTTAGGCCTTGCTCCTCGGATTCCCTACATTGCATGGACAGAAAGATCTGAGAACGGGCCAGCTATTTAGGTTACACCTGTTTCCTTTCCTCAAGCTTCCATTCGTTTGAGTTGCACAGGGGTTGTCGTTTGAATCGCATGATTTCCCCCCTCAAAATGCTCCTTAAGACTTCATTCGTTCTCATTCACTTTTAAAATGTTAAAGGTTTGTTTAATTTTAAGAGGTCCATAGCAGGAATTGATGGTATTGATGTCATTTGCATGGTAAATAGTTGATCACTGTTCACTTGATGTTCTAGACTTATTCAACTTAGTGTCAACTTATTCAGTGTTCTGAGCACACACACAGACACACACACACACACACACACACGCTCACACACCAAGTTGTTTCAAAAACCAAATACAATCCCACTTACACAGTCAAGAATCCGACTGACATCATTCAACTAATGAGATTAGATATATGCATCTCCTACACACACTTTCTCCACTTGAGCTGCTTTGCTGTTCCTTGCCTATATGCAGTGACCTCTCTCGTGAGTTGGCACACAGTGGCCATAATGACCTGTAAGTGTGGACTCACCTCCTGCTAGGGCAGAGCGAGTGGTACGTTGGCACGCCTGGCATTGGGACAGATCCAGTTACTGGAGCCACATTGGTGGGATATTACCCTCTCTCACCTCCACCTGCTGCTCAGCCACACAGTCAGGCACAGGGAGACACACGGCCTACACAACCAGGCTGCACTGTGTTCTGTAGATATGCATGCAATGTGTGTTAAGATAGAAGCCTACATGCAAAACACAAACATACGCAAGTGTACACATACAAACATGTGATATGGGCATGTTACACGCAAAAACACACACGCACACACACACACTCACATGTACAGAATGACTATGCATGTGCATTATGGTTGTGACCTTTTGAAAAATCAGGCCCACACATACTGCTAATGAAAACTCAATCCCACTTAGTACACTCACTTCAAGATAACTATTCTCTAATCGGAAATGAGCGTGGAACAGGTTCAGCTATGATGTACAGCAGCTCCAGATTCAGATTTGGATTAAGAATCATCAGCTCAGGTTTCACAATTATATTTGCCTTCATAAATCACACACCATCCAGTCATCTGTAGAACCTCAAGCACATCAGGCTATGGCATGGACCACTGTGCCAGTGAGTTGCCCTCTGTGCTTGATAACCTCATCTTGTTGACAAATGAAGCTTTTTATTTACTACCCTGGGAGATGTGTGTGTGTGTGTGTGTGTGTGTGTGTTTGTGTGTGTGTGTTTGTGTGTGTGTGTGCGGTGTGTGTGTGTGTGTGTGTGTGTGTATGTACATGTGTGTGTGTTGGGGGTGGGGTGGGTACCTTTAATCCCTGCCCTCCTCCCTGAAGTAAAAATACAGGCGTAGGAAATCCAGTGTAAACCAATACGCAACTAAGCTGTCAGCACTCAAACAGGCCCCTGGTCGTCTGCTCTGATTACGGACCCCCACCACCCGCACCCCCACCCCAATCAAACCCTATCCCCTGTACCCCCCATCCCTTTGACAGAGACGTCAGGTAATGCCTAAAGCTACAGGTGTCCACAGGACCACACAGGAAACAGCCCAAAGTGCACACTACACACACTGTTGATTAAGAGCAAGAGTGACAGACAGCAGCTTTGGAATAGACTTTACTTTCCTGACAAGCCAGACATGCAAGCTTTCCCAGGGTTTATTTTGCCCACTGGATGGAGATCAGCATGAAGAGTGGTTTCCTGGCATAACCTTTGGCACAGAGCAATTGCTTTAGAAAGATGGAGGAAAGTAAGGTAAGAGTATGTGTTGCTGTTGACAGATGTGCGGACATTTGTGGAGATCAGTGCTGATGCGTGAAGCTTTGTCTCTCTCTCTCTCTCTCTCTCTCTCTCTCTCTGTGTATCTACACCAGTGTGATGCGTATCTGAGACAGTGTCTGACAGTGCTTTTTCTAATGTGTCTGTGTGCTTTGCTGGTTTGTACATTAAGGCTCTGTTTACACGTATCTAGATGTTTTTATAAACAGATATGTTTTTAATCGGTTTATTTATTTAATTGCTTTCATACGTATCGAGTAAATACAGCATTTTGAAAAATCTCCACTTTGGAGACCTCTTTAAAATATATCCGTTTGAAGTGGCTAAAACTCTGTTTAAGTGTAAACGAGAGGCCCAAACGGATACAAAAATATCAGTTTATAAAAATATCTAGGTACGTGTAAACAGGGCCTAGATTAGATTCAGCTTTATTGTCACTGCACAAGTATCAGAACGAAATGCAGTTCCACATCTAACCAGCAAGTGCAAATAATAAATGTAATAAAACTTTTTTAATTAGTAATTCTAGTGTATATTAATTTGATTAGTGTTATGTTCTTTAATGCAGGAAAATGCTGACAGTATTTGTGCAAGTACAGTGTTAAGTACTGGCTGTAATCCAATGGTAAATATTAAAAGTGACTGAACTGAATATATACTGACTGTATGAAGGTGATAAACATTTACTGTTCCGGTTGCAACATTTGTCCTCAGAAAAGCTTTTAACAGAGCACTGCAAAACCGATGACACACAGTATTTGAAATAAAAAAATCCACATGAGCGAACATAACCCAGTGTCCTTGTTAGCACTGGTCAGTACCCTCTTTCAGTAATGATCCACACCTCAATGAAGCGCACAGGAAGAGAAACAATAAAGATGCCAGTGCAGGGGTTATTATTTGAAACTATTTTAAGCTGCGTGTGGATGCAGTGGGCATGTGGTTGACTGACAGTGTGTATGGATATGCTGCATGGAGGTGTGCAGTCTTGTCTCGCCCGAGCAGTAAATGAGGTTAGTGCTATGCATGGAAGTGTCTTCTGTTTCAGGGTTTTTTTATACCCATGCAAGTATGAGTGTCCTCTGTGGGACAGGCTCCAGAGACCTCAGGAGCTAGACAATTACTAGTTAGCATGACACTAATATAGAGGCCAGACTAAATTTAGACATATCTCTCTCAAATCACAGTCAGAGCTTTCCCACCCTTTGCTGAATTGATTCAGATTGACACAGAAACAGACTTACTTGTAAACTTTCAAACGTTGAACTTTGTTGACCAGTTCGTTCGATACTGCATAGATGATCTTAGTATGCAAGTATGAGTGTCCTCTGTGGGACAGGCTCCAGAGACTTTAGGAGCTACACAATTACTAGTTAGCATGACACTTATATAGAGGCCAGACTAAATTTAGACATATCTCTCTCAAATCACAGCCAGAGATTTACCACCCTTTGCCAAATCGATTCAGATTGACACAGAAACAGACTTACTTACATTGAACTTTGTTGACCAGTTTGTTCGATACTGCATAGATGATCTTAGTAGAAAGTCGATGATGTCAACAAGTGTCATTTTAAAGTGAGTGTACCAACTGGCACTGAGTTGTCTTTAGCAGTATGTGTAGTGTAGGCCTGATTTTTCAAAAGGTCACATTCATAAAGACATGGGAAAGGTCCAACATTTTCGCAGACAGGAGCAGATGGGATTATGCTTCATCAGTCAGCATCAGAATCTGTCTTGTGTTTTAGTGGTCATTTCTAAGTTTCAGGTTAATAATAATAATAATAATAATAATAATCTATACTCTTTTGATCCCATGAGGGGATTTTGTCTCTGCATTTAACCCAATTGTGAATTAGTGAAACACACACAGTGAAGTGACGTAGACACTAACCCAGAGCAGTTGGCTGCCTGCTACACTGGCACCCAGGGAGCAATCAGGGGTTAGGTGCCTTGCTCAAGGGCACAAGGCCAAAGCCCTAACCAGTAGGTCATGGCTGCCCCATATTTGCATATGAAGACAACAAATATGAACAAATGTGTTTCATGTTCATGCTAGCCCTGTGGCCATGCAATGAGCGGTCTGTATTTAATCAAGCCAAGCTGGAAATGGTTTCCGGCTCTATGGCCTTTACAGTAAGGCCTACATCTAGTCTCTTAGTTCTCAGAGTGTGGGAAGGGCCCCACTAGTAAACAGAGGCAAGGCAAGGCAGGACAAGTTTATTTATATATAGAAATATATTCTATATATTTATAGAGCATTTCATACACAGAGGCAGTTCAATGTACTTTACAAAGATAAAGACAAAAACAGTGAATAATAAAATATATTTTTAATGATAAAATGACATAAAAAATGACAAAAAGAAAAAAACATAACCAAGTAGGTAGAGACATGATAGGTTGGGCACAATGAACAACAGGGAGAGAACTGTCTTTTTTTATGCTTATGCGTATCAGTATTCTTTATTGTCAATGAAGATAATGCACATAAACAAAGCAGCCACACAACAGCACAGTCATTAATAGGCTTACGCTGTACATGAAAATGAAAGCGTTATGATCAGACCCAGGGGATTGGGAGTGAAATGTAATATGGATGTATATGTGTATAAAAAACACAGCTTTACTGAAATATTATCAGTTTGATGGGGTGTTGGAGGACAGGTATTATTCTCCAGCCTCTAAACTGAAGAATGCCAGGAAAAGTTTTAAATCACCTCTTAAAGTCACAACTTTTTGTAATTTTCTTTTACCTTTTTCTTGCTTACTTACTGGTGTCGCTCATCTTTTCTTTTTTTACGTTTCGCTAATGAGGTGTGCAGCTGTTTCGCCCTGGTTTTGACTTCTGTTTGTTAATATGATCAGGGCTGGCAATATGCATAGGCAGGCTAGATGGCTGCCTCAAGCATTTGTGTGGGGCACCCTCTAGTGGCGCCTTTCATACATTTTCTATGTCATCAAATTAAAACGTACGATAGTACCAATTAAAGAAATCAACTAGATCAACGTGTGGCGCCCCATGCATTGATTTCGCAGTATGACCAAGTACGCATTTTATAGGGGAGGAGGGCTATATGGTGAATGTGTAGGTGAATGTGCAATCGCCGCACTGTGAACCAACACACCACTTACTGGATAGGTCAACTCTGAAAATGCTCCAAACTCAGGACAGGAAGAAAAATGGAGAAAAGAGGAGGAGAAGAAAGCCAGTTATAGAGGTATGCTGATGTCTAAGATATTAAGTATTAATCAAAGCTGTGTTTTGTGCGTTACTGTTAGAAATTGCTGGTATCTATCAATGTTCTGCTAACTGCTGCTGTTTGCCAGCCAGTTGACGCCAGCCATCAAGACTGATCCAGAAATGTAGGCCTACATGACTGGTGGCCAGTGTTTGAATAACCTCTGATTTTGTGTTGCTATTTCATTGCTATTTTTTTATCATCAACTGTGGTGATAAAAAATCCAGAATCATTTGCAAATATCCTGAACACTGGGGGAGTTTGCTTATGTAGAGGTAGAAAATAGCTTATCTTTCTGTCTCGCAAATGGGCTAGAACCGGCCCTGAATGTGATGACGGTCCTGTTTGTGTGTTTTGTTCTGTTTTCCTTTTTTGTTACCTCCAAAACTCAATAAAAAGTTATTCACAAAAAAGTCACCTCTTACACGTAAAGTCACCACTTGACCTAGTCAAGGAGATGATGTACGAGGGGACCAGGTAAGGATGTGTGATGTTATTTTGAGTTGGGCATGTCAAACTATGTTAGCTGTGTGATAATGGGAGGTCTTCTCAGAAGAGATGATGAGTCCTTCAAGAGATACCTGGAGAATGTTTGTGTCTGTGTGTGTGTGTGTGTGTGTGTACATGTGTGTGTTTGTGTGTGTGTGAGAAAGAGAGAGAGAGTACATGTGTATGTATTTGTCTACATGTGAACATGATATACACTCAGACCCCCGTGGGAGGTCAAGGGCACCTGGTGACAGACTCATCAGTGACTGAGGCATACGGTGACAGGTGGCTCTGTGAGATTCTTGGAGAATGTTTGTGTGTGTGTGTGTGTGTGTGTGTGTGTGTGTGTGTGTGTGTATGTGGGTGTGTGTATGTGTGTGCACATGTATGTGTCTCGATGAACAGGTGTCTCTTTGTTCATCAGGACTGGCATGGGGAGTGACGTGCCACAGGCCCCTTAGCCACTGAAACTAGACGTTGCTGGCACGACTCAGGGACAGAGCCAGTATGAAATGAACCATCAGGCTGGCTCTGGTGAAGGGTGGCAAGGGCTGGTGACAGCATCTTTTTGGAGGGGTGAAGCTCTTAACCGTCTGCAGTATGCATGTAAACACTGCTGGGTTCAAGGTTGGGCCACAGAGTGAGAGAAAGAGAGAGAGAGAGAGAGACTATGATAATAATTATATATTTGTTTTCTGATGTCTTTAATATGTTCAGTTCTTTTGCAATGTTATTTCCCTCAGGTCAATAAAACTAGAATGAACCGTAAACTGAATTGAACTGAACTGAGATCAACTCAGTTGAGAAAGAGAATGAGAAGGAAAAAAGGACACAGAGAGAGAGAGAACGGAGGAAGGGAGGGAAGGAGGGGAGTGCTGCTGGATCATGCAGGAATGCCAGTGCAGTGCAGGACATGTTCACATGGGACTGTTGGATGGGAAGAGGGCCTTCCTGTGGTTGCTGGAACCGTGAACCGGGCCGAATGTTTGTGGATGAAATGACCCGGTCCATGCACACCCTGAGGGCAATAATGTGGACCCCCCACCCCCCACCCCTTACTCCCAGTCCTTGCCAAGATGCCAAAGTCAACTCTGTTGGCTGCTCATGTTGTGTTTATTTTTGCATGGCGACTGAGCTGGATCACGTAGTGGTGAAAAAGACCAAGACCAAAAAAGAGAAGTCATTCAAATAAATAAATTTAAGAATGAAGAAAGAAAGAAGAAGAGGAAAAAGAGAAAACTGGGGAGCCCCTATAAGGTATTATCAATGCTTTCAGCAATGTCTATATCTCACACTAATTACACTTTACAGATTGAGATTATGTTTGCAAAATTACTGAGATATTTCAATTGCTTATGCTGTAGCATGGATGAACACAGATGAATGTTCAGTAGTATTAAATATGAATTGGCTCTGGCAAGTCAATCTGCAGCCATTCATTTCCCGGAAACCAATCACAACCACTTAGTAGACATGGGGCGGGCTTTATATGATGACAGGCAGAACGGTGCAGTCAGCATGACCAATGAAAGTGGGTTAAGGCGTGTAAGTAGGTGAAAATGGATTTGCTGCACTTCTAAAAAGATTTTGGAAGAGTTTAATGCATCAGTTTAACTTAAAGCTTCTATGCCCATAGAGATGGTCCCAGACCGAATCTGTCTTAAAATCTCAACTGAGATTGGAGTAATGGTTTTGGTTTATCCCTGCTACTGGTGCCGGTGTAGCCTCACATGGAACCAGCGACCCTATAGACATACTGTCCAAGACATCCACTGAGCTTAAAATAAAGCTCTGTAAACAGCAGGCATGGCAGGCCAACACATGACATGGAATTGTGGGGGTGTGATTTCCATGTCTGTGACCTGGAAATGATGTTCTGATAAACAACAGAACATACAACAGCCGCTTCCTTTGCAGCTCTCTATATATCATATGTGTCGTAACGGACTACAAAACAAAGCTACTGGGATAGAATTCAGCCTTCGTTTTGACATAGAGAATTTGCCTTGACGGCTATGTTTTGTCAGTACTTGTGATATTATTAGGCTCCTGCATATGGATGTATTTAAATATTCAATTTACAGCCAATGTGTTCTGTGCAGGTGTAACAAAACACAATTACAGTTTAAGAGACATACATGTTGAGGAATGACAAACAAAGACAATCTGAATCTGCTGGTAAAGTATGCTCTGGAGTAAACTATAACATGAGTTCTGCATCAATAGCTGGCCTAGAACATTCTAGGTTATCGGGCTGTCTCCTGTCTCTAGAACCCCTTTAGGCTGTCAGAAAGTAGCCATCAAGAGCAACCTGAATTATTGAGTGGCCATGCATGACTTTCAGATGCTTTAGCTGATGGGGCAGCACTCAAACCCATGTCTCTGAGTCAACAAGATTGCAAGCTTAGCCTCTGAATCACAAGTCATGTCCATCCACACCGAACAGCACTGGGTAACATTTATCTTGCTTAAAAAAGGTTCAGAATAGAGAGTGTTCCTAACGGGGAGGCACAAGGCCTTTTGTCATTAAAAAAAACAAAAAACAGAGAAAGGCATAGGACATTCACATTACTCCTGTATGGTAAAACATCTATGAAAACACATCTGTCAACTGATTTTTTAAATTTACAAACTACAAATTTTCAGTTCAAGTTGTTTATTACTTACACAGAAGATAATTCTTTTCTTTTTTTTCATGGTAAGTGTTTGGAAAGTGTTGGGAATTACCCCACAAAAATAAACCTCAGAAATAAAAACATGATTCACAAGTTGTTCAGGGATTCTTTAGAATTTGGTCATCATAGATTAGAAATGTAAGGAGTTTTCTAGAAGTCTAGATGATTCTAGTTTGCTAGAAGTCTAGAAAACTATGCAGCAGAGAGGAGACTTCTAGAATGTCTGGCTTTGGTTTGTCTGACCAGAGTTATTTGTCAATTTGTCAATGTCATGACAACCCTCTTTGATTGCTGAGAGGGAGGGTGTTAAAGGTACTGTTTTGGCTGTCAAAAAGTACAAATGCTCTTAGTACACACACACACATACACACACACACACTTGGTCCTTTTAAAGTGGAGTGCACTTTTGATGCTTGTTGCTCCTTGCAATCATTCAGAGAGTTCAGGCATGAAGCAGAGACTACCTGACACCCAGATGGAGTGCATGGGGTGAGATGAAAACACACAGCACTCCTCTCTAATCAGGGAAGAGCACATCGAGCCATTTTGAAGTGTGTGTGTGTGTGTGTGTGTGTGTGTGTGTGTGTGTGTGTGTGTGTGTGTGTGTGTGTGTGTGTGTGTGTGTGTTTGTGATAGAAAGAGATCACTGGCCATAAGGGGAATCAATCAGGATTGCTGGCACACACACACAGACGCACACACATGCACATGCATACACACACACACACGCACACACACACAGACACACACACACACACACACGCGCACACTCACACACACATCTGGAGATTACCTCAGCGGCATAGCCCGAGGCGTTCAGGCTTAAATGGATGACCCCCACAATCTAGAGAGTAAACATCGCTTCAGCGTTTACAATGAACCCATCCGTCTGCTCTTTCAACATGTACAACAACTTAAGGCAACCACCCAGGCCGACACATCTACATGAGGACGAGGAAACATGAAGCCGCCTCTTTTTCCCCTGCCGACACATGCAAGACGGCAACATTATTCAGATACACCCCGAAGAAAGACTTACACCTTTCCTACGCTTCTTAAGGGCATAGACTCATTGAAAGGCATGTGTTGAGTTAGACGTCAGATAACGATTCAAAGACAGACCACAGTTTTGTACACATTTCAAGAGTAATGGCCATCTGAAAGTAATAATGATACTTGCAACAATAAATCAAAGAGAATTCGCAATCACACATAGAATATGATCTCTTTCTTTGGACACTCGCTGGCTTTCAACAGCATAGTTCCACTGTAATGTCTTGCTTCAGCTTGTTTTAAGTGTCTATAGCATGTTAATTTCCTAATATGTTGTTGACATTAAAATTAGATACTGTCAAAATCCCATTAAAGTGAATGTGTGTGTGTGTGTTTGTGTGTGTGTCTGTGTGTGTAAAGTCAAGAGGGGAGTGAGAGAGAGAGAGAGAGATTGTGTGTGTGCATGCGTATATGTCTCCTGGATGCATGCTTGTCTGTATCCTTGAATGTATGTGTGAACGGGACCTCATGACATGATGTGTGTCGGTAGAATGGCTACATTAGCATTGCTATCTCAGTAAAGATGAGAATAAGATGATAATAATAATAATACTATGCTCATTCCTGAGCCACTGGCCATGTCGGTATGAGGAACTGAAGTCATTGAGCAATTGGTTCAGTTTTCCAGCTCTGTGCACGGAGGTTTATTATGATGGTGCTGGGCAAATTGCTCGGGTCCGCTTTCTATGTTCCAGCATTATGGCATGTTGGCACTTTTGTGCTATAGTCCATTACGGTTGTCTGTCCTGCTTGCATGTGTATAAACACTAGATCAAAGGCACTACATTGGAATCAAAGACCACCCATACTCGTTTCAACTATTTATTGTGTAATAAAATGTGACTTTACTCACTGTGCAAAAGTCTGAGAAATTAGAAAAATGAAGTTCATACTGTGAAATTGTCTTTAAATTAGGTCACTGAAATGACTGTTAACAAGTTTAATGTTTTAGTCTAGAACTATTTCCGACATAGAAAACGACGAACCCATCCCAAAGTAAAAGGGGGAATATAAGGGGGAAACACCGTCGTATCGTTTTCTTGTGCGTAATGCTATAGAGGACAAAAAAAAAAACAACTTAAAATATGATGCGGCACCTGTGGAGTCGGTCTATGATATATATATTGAACTCGATTATTTTCTGACTGCAACTTTAGTTGACATCGTTTCGGGGTTCTTAAAAGAACTACAGAGAGAAATGAAGAATAACAGACAATAACGGAGCTCTTACTCCTGGCGTTATAAATTATTTATGTTCTCTGATAGTCTCCAAATAGGTTTCCTCGTGCGTAAAATGTGCCACATCCTGCATCCTGCCTCCCTGTGGGCGCACTAAAAGATGCGCACCCGCACACTAGTTTGTGCAAAATAAAAAGTCTGCGCAGGACTACTTTTTTTCTGGGGGAAAATCCGGATGAGATAGCGCGTCCTTCAGAACTGAGGCATGCATCAAGCAGTGAGATCATTCGTGTTATAAATATCTCCTTGCCAGCGGAACTCCTCTCTACTCCAGCGAGCGGACGCGGGCGGCCAGGGTAATGCCCACCAGAGCTGCAAGTGTATGCGTACGCGCACGGTTTCTCGTGCAGACGACCCGAGACAGACGCCAAAATGCTAGAAGTGGCCTCCTAGCGCGTAATAAGTGTTCTGTCGCGGAAGAATGAATGTTCTTCTCTACGTTGTCCTCTTCGTTCAGCTGATTCGCGCCGCTGCTGTCACTGGATCTAACCGCGTTTCACCCGAGCAGCAACTGGAGGCTAGCATATCAGGACGCAGGACGGGGAGACTGTACTGTAGGGTCGGCATCGGTTTCCACCTTCAGATTCATCCCGATGGCAGAGTGAACGGGAGCCACGAACCCAATCAGTTGAGTAAGTTCTTAATAAGAAGGTGAAGAATTCCGTTGATCATATTCATGTGTACATGGTAATGAACTGTTGAACTTCTCTGCATGAGATAACAAAAAATGCTTAGGCGCCTACACATGCGTCAGTCATTGCACCTTGTCCTCAAAGAGTAATAAACGGTCTAGTGCGCATTTTAACGATTTGTCCTTTCGCAATCGAAAACAGCTTCAGCGTGCACAGGTCACACTCACACAAGATTTTTAAATACATCCCGTGGCTGCAAAAGAACCCGCGATTAATCCAAGGCATGCTTTTCCTGCCGTCCCTTGAAATCTGATCGTGGGCCTGGGCACCAAAACATTACGCTAGAGCCGTTCCAAATAGATCCGCAATGACACTGATGTGATCTGACTTCTCCGGTCTTGGTTAGTTACGTGTCAGGCGTAGGTATGCGCTCCGTGAGCGATGTGAACCCTGGCGGGGCCTTCAGGCCCGCTGTGCCTGTAAGAGGCTGTTTGTGTGTATTGGCAGGTAGGAGTAACAGGTGCGAATGCTCGGAAGAGTGGCTGTGATGGCTCCCATGCCATGCGCAGGATAGTTGTTATCCATTGTATAATTTGAGACATCCCGTTGGGTTAATGTGATGCCGCGCAGGCTGTGTTGTTGTGAGTGAAGCGGGGAGATTGCCACCCTTAATTATGACAAAGTTATGAGCAACCCGCCGTTTATGAGGCAGCAATGGGAACGGAATGGTTTATTACCGTTCATACGCGATGGATTAACGAGGCCGGTGATGCAGTGAAGGTTTGCAGTGAAACATTTATTTTTATAGGAATCTGCTTGGATCCAAGTGTCATGTTTTACATTACATAGTCCATATATTATATTAAAATGTTGTGCAGAATTGGAACTCTCCAAGGATAATTGCAGGATACTCGGACTAGATGTGGCTTTATTTACAGGAAGTATGTTAGGCCCCAAGGCTATGGATGTTCGTTCTGTGTCTGTGTCTGGCATTATGATGATACAGCCAGTGCACAAGGACAACACCCTAACAGCGTTAGTAATGAAAGTGAAAGCCTAACAGCAACAAGTTATTGACAAGTTATTGACAAGCTATGCCATTGTTTATACTATATATATAAATACATACTTTTATTTATTTCCCTATTTACTGTTAATATTTTTTGCAGATGGTGTAATATTAAGTAGTATAGTGGTGTACTAGTATTTTAAGGGGCATCGGCCTGTTTATGCTAGATATGTCCGACTCCTAATCCCTCAAAAGGTCATACTTTGAATGTGTCTCAGAGGCAGGTATGATGCTGTAAGATAAGGCTAGAGTGGGAAGCAAGGTGATGCTGAAAATGTGTTTTGCCATCTTGCCCCCAGGTGTACTGGAGATCTTTGCAATCTCTCAAGGTGTGGTCGGGATCCGAGGTGTTTTCAGCAATCGATTTCTGGCCATGAACAAGCGGGGACGTCTACATGCCACTGTAAGCAGAACCTCATCATCCTCAAACCTTAAGGTCTTCAGAATTACAAACAGGACATGCATACACAGATTACCACCAATGGAGCACATGTACAACCCACCGATGACTTTGAATTTTTTTAAACGAGTTGCCAAATTTTGTTATGGAAAGCCAAATTTAAATGTTGGCTTTCAATAACACAGAGACACACCTGAACAGCCTGTTGTATTAATGAACATGTCTGGGTCATTATATCATGTGGGTCAGTTGTGGCAGTTATGGTGAACAGCGATAAGGCTTGGCATCGCCATCTGCATCCAGCATTCTGCTTTGCTTCAATGAAAATGAAATGTAAATAAGATGTACTGTGCAGACATGCACAGCACCTGGAGAGCACTGTGGAAGGTAGATTGTATTTATATGATGTCCATTGTTTATGCAAAGTGCTTGTGCTGGTCAGGTGTAGGTCAACTTCCCCATTATAACCTACGACCGGTCATCACCTCACTAGTAGTCTGTGTGTGGACGTCAGCAGTGTATTAGATTCACGCTGTTTACATTTGTTGATTCTGGATGCTCATCTCAGCCCTCATGAGCAAAACAAAACAAAACCTCAATCACAGCAAGTGGTTCTGTAGATGCTGCACTTACTCCGGGACTTGACTTAATAAGCATCAGTTTGCCCAACACAAACCACTGCTTTTTAGCATGTGTGAATGGGAAAGCCAGATTACATTACCACACTCAGGATATTGGATTGTATTGTGAGGAGGAGAAAGAAGAAGGGAGCAGATGGTTATGAGTCAGAACCAGCATGGAGACACTAATAGTGCAGTAGGTGCAAGACTACATGGTGTTAAAGCAGCAATGTGTTCTCATGTTTTTCTGTTTTGAACAAAGTAGTTTTACAGTAATACAATGGTCACACGTTGAAGAGTGTGATAGGTGTTTAAAATTACGTCAGTACGGTTGTTTCTGTTGCTGTCATCTTCTAGGTCATTTGGGATGTTTTACAGTAACTTGACATAGTTCCATAGTCCACATAGTGATTTAGTATAGAGGAATTCTGTCATTGCATTGGGATGAGAAAAAGGTGCCGTTTTTTTGTCACCTGTCGCATGTGTCATACATCAAAGTGTTTTATTACTTAAAAGAAAAAAAATATATGTATATGTAAACTCTGAAAACCAACTGATTCATACTCTATGTTCTTTGCAGAGATACAGTCATGTTCTGTGATCTTACCCAAGGCTTTTAGGGATGATAGAGCAGAACTATTGTTAGGTGGAACCAAAAAGTGTGAAGGAAACTAAAATAGTATGTTCCAAACTGTAAAACAGAACATCTCAGCATGCGCTGCTATGAAAGTCGGGCACTTCGGGTGCTGTTTGGGAAATATTAACTGGGCCATGCCATGCAGAGTTTAACTCCTGGGTCCAATCCAAACAGCCCCGCTATGCCCATATAAAACTGTGGTGTTGAATTCCGCAGCTTTTACGAGTGTCATCATATGATAGTGTGTCTGTGGGCTCAGGAACAGGTCTTAATATCTTCTCTCTCGCGTGTCGTCTTTAACAGTCTACTGGTGGCAGTGTTATGCGTCCGAACCTCTGGGTTATGGGTCAGGGCTCATAGGTCAGTGTAAAATGCTCTTTCTAGTTCCTTTTGGCACCATCGTTGCACCAGAAAAATGCGCTAGCTGATGCGTTTGCTTCCTCTCAAGCCGTCCCCTTCCCAACGTCTCTCAGCTTTTATCAGCTGCTTGGTTAGACAGGGAACATCTCCGGGTTCATTTGTCAGAGTGAAAATGGACAAAGAGAAGGATACAGTGTAATGGAGAAAGAAGGAGTATGGTGTATGAGAGAAAGAGAGAGAGAGAAAGAGAGAGAGAGAGAGAGAGAGAGAGAGAGAGAGAGAGAAGGTGACCAAGTGGAAGAGAAAAAGATGAGGATCGAGAGGTAGAAGGTGAGTCACAAACGCAGAGTCTGGGAGAGTTTGTGTGAGACATTGCTGAAGAGATGCAAAAGAGGGGGGACTCTGTTATGTGTGATGTGTGTGTGTGTGTGTGTGTTTGTGTGCTAGTGTGTGAGTGTGAGTGTGTGTGTGTATATTTATGTGTGTTTGGTTATGTGTGTTTGTGTTTCTCTGTGTGTGTGTGTGTGTGTGTGTGTGTTCAGACAGAAAGGGGATAAGGGGAAGAGACAAAGGGAGTGGGTGACTGAGTCAAGGAGATTGATGGAGACAGAAAGTGTGAGAGAGCAAAGGAATGAGACAGACGGGAATGAGGGAGCAGTGGAATGCCTGAGAGAGAGAGAGAGAGAGAGAGAGGGAGAGAGGGAGAGAGAGAGAGAGAGAAAGAAAACACATAAATCTAAAGATGAGACCCTAATCCACTGCAGACATAAGCAACAATCAGGGCAGCTGTGGCGGATCCATCAGTTGCGAATTAGCCCTGATTCTCCCCAGCTCTGGCTACAGTTGCAGCCTCTTGTTTAATGGCCGCTGTCAGACACGAGTCCCCCAGCTCTGTGCACAAGGCCTCCGCAAAGTGGGTGGGGGTATGTGTGTGTGTGTGTGTAAGGAGGTGGTACTGGGGGGGGGGGGTTGGTGGTTAAGTATCAGGTGACACACACCGTCTTATGTAGTTGCGATGCTGTCATATTTAATATTTAGATGTTTTTGCAGCGAGCGATTTATCGCCCCAGCGGCGGTGTTGGGGGACAGATGCACGCCGTTCACTGTGACCCGACCCAGCACGCCATTACAAACATAATCTTCTCAAAGGTCACAGGGTCACCTGGATTTATTGAGCAAACATGGAAAGAGTCAGTGTGAGAGAGGTGCAGAGGGGAAGAAACAAAGACAGAGAAAGAGAAATGGACAAAAGAAGATGGACAAAGGTAAAGAGAGAGGGAGAGAGAGAGAGAGAGGGAGGCAAGGTTCCATACAAGGCTACAGTATGTGCCTCGGTAATGACTCTAGATCATTCTTCTCCCTCCTCTACTGCTGCCACTTGCTGTGGAAGAAAATGTAAAGCATTAGTGGAGTCAAGCATTACACGATGGGGCTGATATCTCCACTTAGAACCAAACCTGGACCACTGGACCAGTTTGGAGCCAAAGCCAGCTGCTACAAACACACACACACACACACACGCCGACATCTCACTCACATGGCTCTCTGGCTTTCTCAGAGAGAACCATGGGAAAGGAAGTGATGCAGGGCGGCCTCAGACTGCCACAAATCACTCAGGCCTCAGGCAGGTTAAACAGCTGTGACAGGGCTGCAGGTTTTTACTGCCGGACGCTTACTGCCCATGGCCTACCACCCTTCACTCTGCCTGGTGCCCCGCTGCGGCGCGACGGACACGTAGGCGTTTCATACACCACCAAGCACTCCCGTAAGCCCAAAGGAATGCCCATGTAATGCCCCCAACTGGAGTCTGTCTAGGAGCACCCATTTAAGCACCAAGCCCCCCCTCCTCCTCTGTTTGAGCGTATTGCTTGTCAAAACTTGACAGAAATCACATCTGTGGGGGGACTGCTGACTGTCAGACATCTTGTTGTACGAGAGCATTGAGGTAATTATATCTGTTGCACCAAGCCTTGAGAAGTCTCTGATTGTAATGCTAAATAACACCCTGAGGCAGAGTTGGTGACTGAGAAGGGGGGGTGGGGGTGGGGGGGGGTGTTATGGCAGAGCGGTCAGTGACTGGCATGTTTAGAAAATACTGTAATGGCAGCGTTTTTCTGCTATGCTGCGCTCTTCAACATTGCAGAACTGTCGTTGTTTTTACAGCATCCAGAGGTTAAGCTATGCCCTGTTGGTGGTGAGAGAACAGCCATCCTTACGCTCACATGGCGATTTCCCAGAAAATGTATTTTTAGCGCTAATGCTAAGCCGATATCCCATCATCCCAATTAGTGCCAAAGACAAAAAACAGGAAAAGCTAAATTGTTAGTTGTTGCCTGAGGCCTTGTTCATCGGGCACGTCTCTCCGTTTTGTTGTTATCATTCGCCACTTTCCAGAACTGATGGTCGAGTTGCTAAATTCACCGAACTGGAATGACATCAACACCTGCCCTGATCCTACCACCCAAGCCTGTCTCTCTACTGAAATACCTAAATAGATGACATAACAGGACACGTATGTCGGTGCACGGGTTAGTGGGGTAGGCCATAAAAAAGTACAGCCTGGAGCTCTTGCACAGGCATTGACCTTTAGGGTCATGTCTGCATTTGTGAAACCTAAGCCCACTGTGGGCGACAACACCGCCCTCCCTCCGACCAATGCACACTCACCCCTACTCCTCCATGAAGGGAAAGGATTGTCACGAAAACATAGCATTTGTCTTCCCCCACCTCCTTTCCCCGGTCCCCTGGTGCCTGTCCCACCCGGGATAAAGTTATTTCACAGAGTAATGAGTTTTCAGCTCACACAAAGGCTACCCTAACCCCTGTCAGTCACGGGCTGCTCTTTGATAGGGCCGGAGTCATCTCGATGACTTTGAGCCTCGCCACAGTCAAAAGTAAGTCTCTCGTAATTATCCGGTAACCTCCCACTCCCTGCATCCTGTCTGGTGGGATCAGGGTCTGTAATCTGGCAGCCTTCGTTTCATTAGCCTCGTCGCGCGCGCTAACTCAATCATGGTGCCGGGGGTCTCCATCAGCCACCAGCTGCTAACGCTGGGCCCCAGACAGTGTGCGCCTGCAATGATTACAGGCTGTGCAGCACAAAAGCCTTTGTTACTGCTCTCGTTTCTATTTTGGGATTTCAGAAAAAGTTTGAGACATGAGACTGTAATGATAATTAGGCAGCTGGCACTGTGGTCCCTGCACTTTTTTTTCTGTGAGATTGACATGGAGTTTGTAAAATAATATCAACTCAAATTTTGATGAATTAAACAAGAAAATCTCAAAGTCTCCTCTCTCAAATCAAAGTTGTATTGACTGAGGTTGAGTTGATCAACTCAAAGCTTAATCAAAAGTGCATCTCAAATTCAAAATTTTTGTACAGACAAGTGTTTTCCATTCCTTACTTAAACAGTGCAAACTTTAAATACAGTGTTCAGTCTGGGCGTCTTTACAGAGATATTCTAGAGAGAAATCTAATTTCTGGTTAGATTAATGAATGTTCAGCAAGATAATCCCCCTGTATTTTTCACTACTGAAATACTACTCGTGTGCTATTTCCCCAAGTGCCGATTCATTTTTCAGTTGTGTCTAGTTAGGCATCAATAGACGCCACAGAAGCGCCCTAAACAAAGCAGCAAAAAAACTTAGCAGTATCTCATATTATGGACGACATGAGCTACTTTGAGCTCAACAACATATTTCTCTGAGATAAAACTACCCTTTCAGGTATCACTGTCATCCTGGGGGTAAATGTTCTACTGCCCAGGGATGGAGCAATGTAGCCAGCCATCTTGAATATCTTGGAGCCAGTGTGTGTGTAAGAGAGACAGAGAGAGAGACAGAGAGAGAGAGAGAGAGAGAGAGAGAGCAAAGGAGAGAGAAATGTTTATGCGATGAGGAGTTCCCAGAAACGGCCTCTCGTGGTGATTTCAGTTTCTCAGACATAAAGGCAATTATCTAATTAGTGAGCAGCAGGAGACAAATAGTGTAGGTAACAGTGCACTAAGTCAACAGAGCTCCAGATGGGCCCCATCTGAAAGGCTTGGCCCAGGCCGCCACAAGGAAGCTTGTGCATCACTTGCTTATGGTGATTAGTGCGGCGCTTAATGCCTAGAGGCTCGCCTTTCAGTGTCAGACCCAATTTCTCCCACTGCTTACTGCTTTGCATGTTCATCGTTGTTACGCTATGTTATGTTATGTTCATATTTATGCATGTGACAGCGTGTGTGTGTGTGCGCGCGTGTGTGTGTGTGTGTGTGCCCGCAGGGTTGATCGAGGGTTAAACACATGCAGGACTCACTTTGCACTCCACTCCGGAGCTGTCAGTGTTCTGTCATAAAGATCTCTCTGTGTGCTTCTGGGTTGGTTTGTTTTGGTGTGTTTATTATATTACGTTACCTTCTTTCTTACCCCATCCCTCTCCCCCACCCCGACTCCCTCGCCCTCACTCCCCAGGAGACATTCACAGATGACTGCAAGTTCCGGGAGCGTTTCCAGGAGAACAGCTACAACACGTACGCATCGGTGGTCCACGGAGGGCGGCGCTCGGGGCGCCCGTGGTACGTGGCGCTCAACAAGCGCGGCAAAGCCAAGATGGGCTCCAGCCCACGGGTCAAGGCGCAGCACGTGTCCACGCACTTCCTGCCGCGCTTTGCCCTCCACGACAAGGTTGAGCACGGTTTCACCATCACCGAGCGAGGCCAGGAGAAGACCAAACCTCGGCCGCCACCGCTGCCTGCCCCGCCACGCCAAAGTCCCCCAAAAGCCCCACCACCAAAGACATCCATCAGCACAGGACAGAGGCCAAGCCAGCCAGTGAAATACTGGCCCAAGTTTCGCTTCGGATGAAACATGCTCCGTCCCTAAAGCAGGATTAAGGATTGGGACAACACAAAGAAGGGTTCTTCTGGTACCAAGAAGAAGCTGGTTTCTGCTCAGGATGTTTCTGGACAAGTCACGCTCTGAGTGTTCTGTTAAGCATTCCGACTGTCAGTCAAATATCCACCAATGGCCTGGCTGGTCCAATCACAGGAGTCACTTGTGGGAAGGAAGAATGGAGAAACCTGAAGACTAATACTGTGCTTTGCCCATGTGCGTCAACAGGGTATACTCTTCCAAGCACATCATAAACTTTCTACCTTTGTGTATATGGCATTTTATTACATATATATATATATTTTTTACAAACATGGATGTACTTTCTGGTGCATAGGACAGCATCACTCATCCTACAGACTTCTGTTTTAGAAGAGGTGCATCCCCTTTTATTTATATTGCCATAGGAAAATCCTCATTTTTGAATAGTAATTTATATATACACTTAACAAATGCTATATTTAAATTTTGCAACATAAACTTCTTACTTTATAAGTATTCAACATTTAAAATAAAGTACTTAAAACACTTTGAAAAACAACTACGCAAGTAGCCTACTGTGTGAAATGAGTTGATGAAGTTGTTAAGAATGAGTGGGATTGTAAAAGCTAAAGATCCAGTTTCCCCACAGGACAACTGCAGAAGCCCATTAAAACTATTATTTCAACTAGCTGTCTTGCAAACACACACACACACACACACACACAGAGAGAGAGAGAGAGAGAGAGAGACACACACACACAAATGCATTCACATAGATAAACACACACACATACACACACACACACCAGAAAAGCATCCCATCCTGACCCGGCAGCATTCCGCACAGGAAAGGCGTTCCATGCGGATAAAGATGTCTCGCTGAAGAGCCGCTCCTCTCCGTGATGTGAGGGAGCAGGAGCCCCCACCACCCCCATGCCCCCTGGCCCCCCAACCCTGGCCCCAGCCATAGCTGCAGTCTGCGGATCGGATGGCAGACAGCCGTGGAATTCTGTGGCTCAGGGCAACACTCCCCTGCTGCCCCTCTCTGAGTCACTCCCAAGCTAGGCTGAGGGAGCCAGGAGGAGAGCATCCACATCCATATCCACACGCACACGCACACACACACACACACACACACACACACACACACACACACACACACACACACACACACACATGCTTCATGTGCCTGCCTGCACAGCCTCTTTTTCAGTGGCTTTCCCTTTTATAACTGTACAAGAACTACATGTACATGAACTTCATGAGGAATGAGGTCTGAAGGGATATGAAGTCTGATGTGCCTCTTTTGCATTCCTTTTGAAAAGTCCACAGTGAAAAATTTGGCTCACATCAGTTGTTTGTTTTAGGACTTGTTTACACATATCTAGTGATGTTTTTATAAACAGATATTTGGGCCTTTTGTTTACACGTAAACTGAGTTTTAGCCACCTCAAACGGATTGTTTTTAAAATGCCCTACAAAGTGGAGATTTTTCAAAATGCTGAATACGCACGAATGCAAAAAAAAAAAAAAAGGATAACAAAATATCTGTTTATAAAAATATCTACATATGTGTATGATTCCCTTTCATTCACACTCATAATTCAGAGTAATAATTAAATACGATAGTTGTTCTACATTGGTGCACATATAATGCCCGGTCCAAACGCAAGGAATTACCTGGATTAAATCCAGTCCAGAACTAAACTCTTTTCTCAATAGAAATCTTTCTTGAAGCTCTATCATACAGGAGATAAGGAATTGATGTTTTGTTAACCACATATCATTTTCCCAGGCCAGTACTGCACTACATTACACTACTACAGACACAGTGTAGTACAGTACAATAGAGTATACTCCGCTCAGAGACTTGAGTTGTCAACAATGTAGACTGGCAGCTTGAGTTTCATTGGAGGTTATTTGAATCAGTTTAACACTGGAAGCAATGATGAGACAAACGTGGATTTGTGGACCCACGCCTGTTATCCTAGAGAAATCAATGGGACTGTGCGATTGGATTGGGCTTTGCTGGTTCAGGTTAGAAGCAGTCAAACCTTGATTATAACAAAGCAGGTGTCAGTGCTGTATCGACATCCGAGTTTGGAGACGTGCCTTGGGAGTGAGGAGTGAGGTCATAATGGATCAGCGCTCACCAAGGCAACAGAATTCTTTTTTCCTGTCCCCTTCCCCCCCTTCCTTCTTTCTGTGTGTTTGTGTTTTGGGATTTCTCTAGTAGGAGTCCAAGGTTTTTGCTTTCTTTTGGCATTAGAAGCTCACAACACCCCAGAAGCTTCTATCACAGCCAAGATAATCTGGCTCACGACACACACACAGAAACACACATCTCTGACACATGACCAGAATCCGTCTTCCTCTTTCACTCTCTCTCTCTCTCACACACACACACACACACACACACACACATACACACGCACACACGCACATATATCCCCACCCCTGCCTTTGGGCCTAAGGAGAGCCTCTCCATCTCTGGCCTCTGCGGACGGGGGAAGCCGAGACTCAGGCTCACAGCCCACAGCTGCCCAGTGACACCAGCATGCGCAGCAGAGCACAGCAGAGCAGAGGGCCTGAACAGCACTACAGCAACAGCAGCATGGGCCCCCTCGGGCTCCACAGGTGCGGCCTGTATATTACGGGGACGGGCTACCACGCTGAGACCAATCAACAGCGCTGTTGCTGCCTGCGTTTCTTTCTCTCCGTCTCTCTCTCTCTCTCTCTTTCTCTCTGTGTCTCTGTATTTCTCATTCTTTCTCTGTTTATTTCATCCTTGACTCACTGTTTACCATCCTCTCACCTCCCTCTCTGTTTCTCTGTCACTTTTTCTCTAAAATGGAATTTCTCTACAAAAGAAACTTTCAATCTGCAATGTGAACAAAATGTATATGCATCTAATGTCATCTAATGTATGTATAAAGCCATTACTCCCATTCTGTCTCATAGTGCCTATATATATATATATATATATATATATATATATATATATATATATATATATATATATATATATATATATATATACTGTAACAAAGTGAGTCATTCTATATGTCACAGTTTATGCAACAGCGAACCACAGTCACCTAGACCTAGTTTCCTTATCCAGAGGGCCAATGTGGAGCACTCTACCAGGCAACAGATCATTGCGCTTACCTGGTAAGGTTAATGATTCACACCCTACAGCACTGCAGGCTTTTCCTCATTCCAGCTAAGTCCAACCTGGACAGGATTCTAAAGTCTAGGACAGACAAGGAAAGAGGAAAGAACTCAGATGCTGGAAATTGGAGTCAGGCAAAGCCAAAGTGGTGGAACGACACACGCATGTGTACACACACACACACACACACACACACACACACACACACATATATACACACACACACACACACACACACACAAATACACTCCCATCACCCCTCTCCCTTGAGTCTATACACCACAGTCATGTGCGTTGGAGCGTGTGTCTAGTGGCAGACTAATCTGAACATGGAACCCCCACGTCTAATCTGACAAACACTTTTAAGGGGAAAACATCTCATATGCACCAAGCTTGCGGAGGGTACAGGCTGCATTGAAATTCACACATGGTTGGAGGGGTGGTAGGGTGGAGTATGGGGGTGGGGGGGTGGGGTCGGGGGGTTCTGATGCAGGGTTTTCAAGCACTCTAAGCAGATCTTCTTTTCAGATTCTTTTTTCAAAGAATACAAATGCAGGGGTCATGTTGAAGGGGAATGTTTTGTGGGATTACAGCCATGATGAATGGACTAGGTCAGAAAATAGGGCTGTCTGTCTGTTGGACTCCCAGCGCCAAACTGCTAGCGAGCTAAATCTAAAATGGTCCAACACAGGTCCAAATCCCCAAACAGTGTGAAAAGGATCACATGAAAGGACTGGGGATACGCTGGAATTCAGCACCCAGTGAGATCAAACATACTCCAACAAAAGCAAAACTGGAAAAACTCAATTCAGTTGCGTAATGCCATTTTGCAATACATGCCCAAATGCGTCACAAGCCTAATGCTCACCCATTTACATGCACACAAACACACACAGACACACACACACACACACACACACACACACACACAGCACGCTCTCTCTCTCTCTCTCTCCTTTCCTCATAAACAGACATACACACGTACACTCATACACGTGTCATACTCAACGTGAATCATAACACACGCACCATACCTTTTCTAGTGCTGCTGTCACGCACAACACAATGTCATCATCATCATCATCATCATCATCATCCTCATCTTCTTCTTCTTCACGACAGTATAACAAAAGCCTTACTCCACCACCCTTCCTCTCCCCACCCCCAGCATCACCCAGGGACCACAGGGGAATAAGCTGAGCAGTGGTTCCACATCAATAATTCACAAGCGCCTGGTGAATAATAAAAACATCTCCAAATGTCTGGGTGTAGAAATAACATGGTAGAAAGGCAGCAGAAGAGGTTAAGTTTGCGTGACTGGGCCAGAAGACTTGCAGTCAGGTGCAAGAGTAAGTGTCATGACTCTGGGACTTGAAGAATATAACAATGCGCTCAGACAAGACAGAAGCGGGGTGACGTGCACACACGGATCCCCATGTCTGATTCATGTTGGAAAATGTGTTTCAAAATAGAACATTTCTAATATTAACTTCTTAATATGAATATTACATGAATATTTATGTTCACTACATTTGCCTGTTTTGGCTCACAAGGGACTTATCATGATTTTTTAATAAAGTCAAAAACTGTGTGTGATTGTGGTTTCACGTTTTCTTTTGTTATGTCGTCAACATTTTATATATATATAGGCTAATGGTAAATTAAAAGGACTAAAATCTAAATGAACTTATTAAAAGGGCCAAGTCTTGACGCAAACACTGCGTGATCAGCAGGTGTAATTGAGGTGGGAAACACAGATTATTCCCATGCTGTTTTGTGCATCATTATTTTTATTCTATGTCTGTTAATTATGTCCAGCACAATTCTAGGTGTCCTCTCAGAATCTAGGTGTGCTTTTATACATCATGTAAACTTTGTAATTAAAACCCTGAAACCCTTGGTTGTGGTGGTAATTTGGAATTTTGCATGGCCAGTAGAGGGCCTCTTTGGACATTTTTTTTTACCGTCTCACGGTCAAGCAGGATGAAAATCAGCAGTTTTAAACAAATGTACAGTTAAACTTGTTTCAAACATGATTGCAAACCAATACATCCTTTTGAAACAGGAGAACATCAGGAAAACCTCCACTATTTAGTAGTTATGTAATATACTTTGCTCATAATCCCCACCTAGATAGCAACAGTTTTTTCAACCATTTAGTCTTACTTCTGTAGGCCTACTGTGTGGTCTCTTTAAATTGTAGGATAGGCCTTTATCTGCCTCTGCTTGGAGCCTAGTGTAGCCTGATCACAGTGTGTTGCTCAAAATCTCCATTATCCATCTTTCAGACTACTCAAATAAAAGCAAATAGATCAATTATGTCATTTTTTTTTTAATTCTACTGCTGTTCGAGTGTGTTTGCTTTTTTTTAAATGGTAAATACTGAATTTGAAACAAATGCAAAAATGAGTCAATATTCCAATTTTCAATTTTCGTGATTGGACTGAACCATCCACTCAAGGGGATGTCCCTGTCATTGGGATATAGTACACCAATATACACCAAGTATATACCATATCCTATACCTATCAGACCGACTAGGGGCAATTAGGACCGCTTAAAACCTCAGTCCCACTTAACCTGGTAGGTCAGGAGAGACCCCTTGATGTTAAGGCTACAGACATTTACATAGCCTAATTTGCCACTTGTACGTGTGGCATATTGCTTGGCCAAGGCTACTCTTAAAGTTGTTGCAAGGATTAATATTTTCATGTTTTGGGGATATGAGCATTACTAAAGGCTTTTTGAGCCATAGGCTACAGGTCAGACCACAGTTGAAACGTCTCAGTCCCTCGCACAATCAGTCTCAGGACTGTGTTAAAGGGGGGTAAAGAGAAGATGATGCTTGTTGGATGTAGCCATATGTGGCCGATATTTAGGTACTATGTAATAGTGAAACTGCTCGGTTAATGATTTTACCAAAGGTGCGTAACCCCCACCCACTGCGAATGAACAAAAAATCTTTTCTAAACTTCTGGGCCACAATGGACCTGTCCACGGTAACCTCTGGCCCTCATAGTTTAGTCCAACTCCAAGCGCAAAAACTTGAGAAATTTTAATCGTTGAGTCATTGTTTGACTTTCTGAACGTCTGAACAGAAAACCCCAAGCATACTTAATACAAAAAATAAACAACGGTAATCAATTTACTGACTAGTCTGAAAAATGGATAATTGAAGTTCTAAGCCAATTTTTCATACTTTTCAGGTAAAATCTTCAAATAGCATAAAGCACTACAAAGCGTTACACAGACCCTAGACCACTGGTTCTCAAAGTGGGGTCCACAGCAAACTGGGGGTCTGTGAAAAGTTTCAAATATAAACATGTCTTATGTATAGAAATATTCCAGAAGCATCTGGCCTATGGCCTACGGTTAAATCTGTGTTGAATAGTTTTCTGCTTCTTGAGGGGTCCCCAGCCCAAAAAAGTTAAAGTTAGACTAATAGTCAATGTCCTGAGTGGACTACTATGTCAATCAGGTGGACAATGGGCCCATTTGCAGCAGCCGTTTTTCCAAGAAGTGGGAAGGCTGGCTTCGCACAGTGTGATTAATGACAGCCAATACGATTCTGATTCGGTGTAGCAGAAAAGGATCCTTATTGGATATCATCAAGATCAGCAGGATCAGCAGCCCAACGCCTGTGCTTACCTTGCTACTTCCTGGAAAATTGGCTGCTGCGAAATGAGTCCATTACCTTACTCCAGCGCTGTGGCCCGCACACTGTTGTCTGAAGGGTGGGTACAACGTGGGCCACATGACTCGTTCCTATGGAAACAAAAAAAGCGTAGGCCTACATTTTACTACCCAACATGGAGGAGGACAATGCTGCTGCGGCCCTTGATAGCATTGTGACTGAATTTCATTCGTATGAAGATTTTCTTGATTCCAAGATTACTTCTTTGGATCTATACTATTTAGAGGTAATTCCTTGTCATTTACATTTGAGAATGCTGTTTTTGTAACCGCAGAGTTACTTAATCGTTGCAATCGTTGCCTAATCGTTGTTATGTGATAAGCTATTATCTGCTAACATACCAAAACAACACTAGTCTGTACTTGGAAGCTTGCTGTGCTGAAAAATTAAATGAATAAGGCTACAGTGTTTCAACGATGTTTGTGTACACCATCTGTGTGCATGAGAGTAAGCTCCTGGTCCTATTAGTCTAAAAACTTTGCTAATTAATAAGATAACGTCATGTTTTGTAAAAAGGTTGGTAAAACGCATAATTTTATGCCTTTAAAACTTAAATGAAGTTTGGAAATAGCATAAAGTTAACACTAGGTGGTGGTATAGGCTAACATTGTAAACCTGTTCGAAATGTTCAAAATGATCTCACCCGAGACATTAGGCCTAGGTTAGTCTTTGGGATTCATAGACTTAAAAAGAAAGCTATCGATATTGAATCTCTTTCACATAGTTGGTTTATTTGTTTGTCAGCTATAGGCTATGTATGGATAAATAGCCTATATAACATCTGTGAAATGACCTATGTGAATAGACCGGTCCACACTGTTTGGCCAAGGATTTACTGTGTAGTCCATCAGCCCTCTTTTTTTTTCCAGACTTTAAATTCCACAAAGCTGTCCCACGGTGTTATTACCTTTTTTTTAATTGTTCCAACTCTAAGCCAGAGTGGTGAGCATGCCAGCATATTGAAAGTCTGGTTTAACCAAGGTCACTGTATTTGTTAGTGCAGATATGAAGTATAAACTCAACTCATGAAATATGTAGATGAATCATCTTATCAGTGCAGTCAGGTAAACTGCTTCATGGTGGCCATGCGCTCATTGAAAACACATGTTGGTCAAACCTTCCCACACTGAACCGATGAAAAAATAATCACCTGATAAGGGTAATTGAACAAACAGCAGTCATTTACCAAATTCCTTGTCATTATTAGGCATAGATACATTACTTCAACAGGGCAAAAGGTATCTCTCTCTCTTTCTTTCTTTCTTTCTTTCTCTGTCTCTCTCTCTCTCTGGCTGTTCTGCTGATTCTTATCATATGTATCCTAGTGTGGATTTAAGCACCTAACCTTGGCCTTAACTTTCCTCTTGCTAAACGTTACATAACTGCCAGGAGTAAGTAGGCCAAGTCTATCAGTGAACCATCAGGTAGTAGTTGACATTTCGAGGCTGGAACCAAGGCAAACCGTAGGTCTGCACCCTGTCTGCACCCGGAACACCCCACTGCTAAAGTGTGAGGCTAGTGACCGCTTAGCCCCCACCCCCTCGAACACCACACACACACACACACACACACACACACACAGGGGACTCTGCTTGGATTTCCAAACAACATTCTTCTGTTTGACCGCTTGCTTACTCGGGATTTGTTAATGTGGTGCTCTGGAGATGGGGTTTATAAATAATTCAGACGTTAGGGTCGAAGGAGTCATTCATAACAGCCGGGCTTGTAGCCTAGTGTTTGCCTTGCAGGGCTGACCCCCCCTAGAGAGTTACAGGACGGGGATGGTGGTGGTTGCCGGAAAGGGGATGAGTGAGGGTCTTTTTTTTTTTATTTTTCGCTTTGTTTTTGACTGAGCCAACTCGCTTCCACAGGCCATGGAACACATGGACTGGTCACAGCCCTGTCCTAAAGCAAGGTGTCGCTGGATTACTTCCAAGCCAAGCCAAGACATTTCTCTATTTCTTTCTGTCACGGAGCCAGCACAAAGAGTGAGGCGCACATTGTTTAAAGGTTATTATGGTAGCCTCCTGTGGAATAGATAACACATTGTCACATCCTTGACCTGTTAATGGAAAAAATATGGAATAGTCTAAATTTAGCATGATGTAGATTAGACTAACTCTTGAGGTTTGCATTTTATTTTTAGCATTTTTTATTGCATAGGCCTAGCATTTTTTAAGTCTATTTTATTACCACGCCTGCTGAAATCCGTAGAGAAAGCCACAATTGAGCCATGCCAGGATGCTTACTTGCTCCAGAGTAGCTCTGCCTCATCCCGTAGGTTATGCATATTGGACCGCAGAATGGCTGTGTAACCACCTGAAGGAGCTTTGCCTTTATTACAAAGAAGGGCAGTCTTCCGTTGATGGCTCAGCGTAGCCACAGTCATTTTGGGGCCACTGTGTTCTCTGTATGTGTAACAAACCGCAGCCCGTCTCATCTTCCCAGTCAGTCACACCACTAGCCCAAAGCTAATTTGTCAGAGAAAAGCACAGTGAGTCCTGCTGCATTAAAATGGGGCTTCGGCGTGGTTTAGGAATGGGGGGAGGGGGTGGTGGATTGGTTGGGGGTAACAAAGCCAGGGCTCGACCCAGACTCCCCTGTCTCCACTGGCCACATGAAAGCCTTTGGTGGGCTTTGAAGGGGACCAGGGGCCTCCTCTGCTGCCCAGATGCTGGAGTCAGCCATGAAAAGACGCCTGAAGTCTGATGGTAATGGGGGATTGCAGGGTTTGAGTTGGGGGATGGACATATTGATCACAGGGCCACTTCATACAGCTGGGATACACCGGGCACGCAACTGAAGTGTTGGGGGTTTGCAGAGCGTATGCTGAAGTAATTGGAATCCACTATTCACACTGAAACTGGCTACAACAGACCTTACAGCAATGTGCTTATTGGAGCTGTTTGAATGGTCCGTGAATGGAACACTGCAGTTGCATGACGCTGGTGCTGCCCTGCTGTATGGCTTGAATGTGCTCTGGAGAGTTGGTCTGTATAGGATAGGAGTATCCAGTGGTATAAATAAATATTGGCTAGCACTTTGGCCTGCTCTCAGTTTGCCATTCCCGAGTCCTTCAGTGCCTTTGTGTCCTCAGCTTGCTCTTGCTTTTCTCTTATTTTGGTATTTTTCAAACATTTTTTTCCTCTGTTTTTATATATTTATATATATATATATATATATATTTTTTTTTCTTTCCGTGGTTTCATATTGGGTTGTTGGTGGACCCAAGGTTTCACATTTAATAAACAAGCATTCAAGCTGTGTATTTTTTCGCCGGTCCAGACAAAATATGGCCTCCGCCTGACCAACGCGCTAAGATCAAAAACAGCAGGGGCCAGAGCAGGGCCCTGTACGGCAGCTGACCCGTGAACTTGTGGTAACCTGAAAACAGAGGTGAACGGGACGTGGCGTCCCTGAAACTCTGGGTTCCTGAGGTTATTCATGTGGATAACCTCACTGAGATGATGTTGTTTCATCACATTGGGAAGTTTACTCAGCATGGACCTGCAAAGGGCCTCTGTGGTGTGTTAAATAAAGACTTTGCTAACCATGTTGGAATACGCAGCCACTTTTGAAGATGGTTGGGATTGTGACCTAAGGCAATTGTATTAGTCAACACCTCAGTTGAGGCCTGAGCAATAGGCTGAATGATAGTACTATCTGAGTGACGGTATTCTGAATGATAGGTTGAGTGATAGCATTCAGGCTGCTAAAGGCTGTGTAACATTCATTTGGCATCTTCATTTGCCTATGCCATCATGCCTAGGTTCCTGGAGATTCCGTGATGCTTTTAGGCTCTTCTACTCAGTAGTTGTGTTATAGACCTAGTTATCTCAGGCATTAGGCCTACATAGCTTCACATTTCGATTTATTCAAGTCCGCTTGAAAGAGAAAAGAGTTATGCTTTTCCAGAGACTTTAAACGAGAGCTTGGGCAGCCGCATGAGATTGCACAGCCACAGCTACAGGACCGCAAATGGGCTGATTGCTGTGTGAATGAAGCCTTAGAGTGGTGAACCCTGTGACAGCTGAATTTGGCAGTCTTGGGGGAGGCTGTCCCCAATATTTTGAAGGATAGCCTATTGTCTGAATCATAATGTCCTTGCTAACCCCAAACCCTGAACCATTGAAGAGCCATTGACTTAACTATTGACTTAAGAGGCTTGAATTAGCCATAATCATGCCAGTTAAAAGGATCCTTGACTGGTAAGGCATGTTGCCCTTAGAAGACTGATGTTGCTATCAGCTGTATGTAACAGGATTTAAAACACTGAAAAAGACCAAAACCAAAAACATTTTAAGTGTTTTTAAAATCACATTTATGTAGCTGACAGCAACGTCAATCTTATAAGGCCAAGTCTTTAAGGTTTCTGGGTGTAGGGTTTAGGAGGGACATTGACATTCAGCCAGTGCTTGTATGCATGTCGCTATGGCAATGTAGATGGTAGACTGTAGGATAAAATGATGTTGATGCCCTGACCTTTCCTCTCTGCCCTTTGACCTGTGAATACTTTGCTATGCCAGGATGAGGAGTTGGCGCGCCACCTAGTGGAGCTGGGCTACAGAGGCAGTGGAGAGGTGCTCAAGAGGGAGGAGTTTGAGACCAGGAAGGCCGCTGCAGAAGTGTCACGCCTCAACAAGAGGAGCCAGAGACAGTAAGAGAGAGAGAGAGAGAGGTGTGTGTGTGTGTTTGTGTGTGTGTGTGTGTGTAAAGATGTGATTATGGGGCTGGGATGCTGTGTGTGTGTTTGTGTGTGCATGAGGGTTTAGGGAATACGTGCTGTTTCTGTGTATTCTGAATCCCTTTCTGAACCACTTTGATGCACATGACATATCTTGTCAGTGTGCTGCTGTGTAACCCAGACTGTATGTATACCACCCTGTATAGATGGCAGAAAACGTAAAATCACAAAGCACAGATCACAAGCAAACAGATGGCAGTGCAACACAGACACAGACACAACATGGTGGGACGGAAAGCTAGCACGGTTTTCCAAAGTGCCTTGCCTCCTAGGCAGCTGTCTATATCTGGACTCCGAAATGTGTGGCTTTCCGGTGTCTTCCATGCCCCTGCACATTAGTGGGCAGTAAATGATAGGGGGGCTCTCATTGGGACTGGCGCCTGCACGTCACCCCTCCAGCAGCGACTGGGAGCTGCGTTGCAAGGTCCTCACAGCGAAGGGCCATAAAAGCGCCATCTCTGAGTGCGGCCAAATTCAAAACCACCCAATCCGTCTTGTAAAAAATGGGCAAAAGTCTGATGATCAAAAAGCGAGCTGAACGTCGTCTGCCAGCTGTCTGAGTGAACGAGAAGACTGTGATCATCCGAAAACTTTGATGCAGTGCAGCTAATCTATAAAGTAGAAGACTTGTAGATTGCAATGAATGTTTGGGGTATTTTCATCTGCTGGAAGTTGAATTCAACTTGAATTTATATTGACATTTTAAAAATGATGTTTGCTTTGAAAAGAGCAAATCTGGCTACCCTGTAAGAGGCTGGAGTATTAGCAGGGTGTCTGCCACTTATTATCCTCAGCATGTGTGTGTGCATGATCGTGTGCAGGCGTTTGGCAGGTGCACAAGCAGAGGGACATATTTTTGGACAAAAAATGACAAATTAGTATGAGATTGGGTTTTTATGTCAAAAACTGTGCAGTCACATGCAACCAACAGATTCTTATTCAACACATAACTTCATCAAGATGGGAAAAAAAGTCTGAAGTTGGCAGCTAAGAGACTCATCTGGCAACACAGGAAGGAGCGAGTCTGTTCTGCAAGACTTGTGTGCAGCCGTCCATGCAGTACACCATGGCTACCTCCAGGGGGAGGTGTGGCTCATGTATTCTCAGAATTTTGTCTTTGATTAACATATCATAGCTAGCTAGCTTGTCGAGAAAGGCAGGTTTAACAGAAATTGTTTCTGAAATATATTTATTATTGTCTCCAATTTTTAATTTCGGTCAAATAAGCGTATTGCTTTGCGTTTGCATCTCCTTAGGCTGTCTGACTAAAGTTCTTCCCCTAACTGTCATGTGAGTATGACAGTCATAAGTCAGTCACTGTCATGAGGAGTAGCTTAGCCTGGCTAATTTATGGCCTGTGTAAACCACCAGCTAATGAGGTGCAGGACTCTATAGCGACCAACATACCTATTTCTATCCACATCCACCATTGCCTTTTTTTTTGCTAGGCTAAACCTCAAGTCTGAGATTCCATTTGAGTATCATTAGGTCACATTAGTGGTTAGTGCTCACGTTCATGCTTACTCTCACACTGCTAGCTGGTGGCTACTGGCAGAGCTGTCTGTTCCCAGGGGAGGGAAGGGGGGGCTGTGTAGCAGTCTTCCATCCCTCTCAGTCTCTGTGAGTTAGCCAGGGTTTGCAGCACAGGCTACAGGCCTCTGTTATATGTGAAAAAGAGCTGGGCCTGGTTCATGGTGAATGGTTCTCAGTGCGGGCAGGGCAGTGGAGAGGAGAGACCCCACTGGCCCAGCGCAGAAGCGAGTTCCTGAGGTGTGCTCAGCAGCTCCAGGGCCCAGAGTGGGAAGCAAAACCGCCAGTTTTAGCTCTTTCCCACTCCTGCAGACTCAGCAAGCCTGTGTCCTCTCCAGCCCCCCACCCCACCCCACCCTACCCTCTCTACCTCCACCCCTCCGCCCCCGAGAAGTAGCCCTTGCCATGCTGGTTCAGGAATGCTTTAACCCCCTTGGGTACCTCTTCACCTCTCTCCCGCCAACACAGCCCCCCCACCCTTACCCCAAAAGTACACCCCCAAATGGACTGTCAGTATTGCATGTGTTTTTTTGCCTTCTCTCTTTTCTCTCTCTTTAGCTGTGTATGTGTATGTGTGTGTGTGTGTGTGTGTGTGTGTGTGGTGGATGTGTGTGTGTGTGTGTGTGTGTGTCTTTGTTTGTGTTCCCCTATGTGCATGTCTGTGTGTGTGAGTGTGTCCACAAATATGTGTGTGTGCATATGTATATGTGTGTTTGTCAGTGTGCGTGCATGTGTGTGTGTGTGTGTATGTGTACGAGAGAGAGAGAGAGAGAGTGAGGGGGGTTGCTTTTCATGTTCCCTGTGCTCCCCCAGACCTTTAGTGCCTGCAGGTGTATAAATAGTGCTGGTTTGAATTAAGGTGGCTTTCGCAGCGCGGCGGCGGCGCGGCGCATTGCAGTGCGGAGCAGTCGTAGCGTGCATCTGATCGATGAATGGGCCCTGCACCTGTGTTAATAAAGGAGGCAGGCGGAAAGGAGATTGTGTGCGCTGAATGCTGATCTCTGCCTGTCCTATTGTTGCCCCGCGTCACTCGACAGAAAAGCACCTCTCTCTCTCTCTCTCTCTCTCTCTTTCTCTCTTTCTCTTTGGTGGTATGGCCGCGGGGAAGTGGGAAAGTGTCCTGCCAACAAATCACACAATGTAGGCCTATACACAATGCACACTACACAGATTCTCACACTGACAGAAGCATGCAGAGAACACACACATGCACAAGTGCACGCACACACACGCATACACAAACACACACATAGTACACACACACACACACACACACGCACACAGTTGTACACACACACGCACGCACACACATACACACAGAAACATGCTCTCTCTCTGTCTGTCTGTCTTCCACACACACACACACACACACACATACACATATATGACACACACACGTGCACACTTGTACACACACATGCACACTGACACATACACACATATATACAGACATAAACATGCTCTCTCCCTGTTGACCTGTCTGTCTCTCTCTCTCTCTCTCTCTTTCTCTGTCACACACACACACACACACACACCCACAAACAGACATGCACACACATACATGGAAGCACACATACATCCTACATCATGCTAACACATTCCATGAAAAACAAGACACACAAATGTACAAGCCAAGAAATCATCTTTCTTTTTCAGGTTTGTGTCTGTTGTTTGCACATTGTGTACTCTCTAAACAATGGTCCTATATAGTCTTATATAGTGGCTGTTTGCCTGTACCAAGCATTTCAAGATGTCCTTGTTATGGGCATTCCAAGTACATGCCACTTACATTGAATGCCCTTCCTTGTCCCAAGAGCATCAACAAACACATACCCAACACTACACAGCACTGTGGTGGGTTTTGAGAGAACTAGAGTGACCCTCTGCTGGCCCTGAGCGCTGACTGACTGACTGACCGACCGACCCACCATGTGGTCAGCCCGAGTTTGACCCGTGGGACTCAAGCAATGGCTGGCAGGCCCCTGATGTGCGATTCCCGCATCTCAGCGCAGTGTAAGCACTCCGCCGGGGCCATGTTTTGCAGAGCGCAGCTTTTTGCCCCGGGGCGACTGTTCGCACTGTTTGGTGAATCCCACATTACAAACATGGGCTCCGATTTGCGGACACTCGTGAGGCACCTGCTGAATTCATCAAATATGTGCGCTGACCGGGGCAGGAGTTCACCCGCAGGGCTCCGTTCAAACCCAGGTCATGGAGCGGGATAGCCAACGAGCTGGACCGAAATAGGTCTTCAAAACTGAGTCACAGTCAACTGATCTCAAAAACTTCAGTGTCTAATATGATAAAGGATGATAAAGGATCATTCACAGATCAGTTTTTTCCCTTTTGATACAGGGACAAGGGAAAAGAGACTGGTGTTCAGGGAAATTGAGTGAGCTTTAGGCTCATAGTATGCAGATACCAAGACCTATTTCTTGCTAAATCCATGTCTGCACTTAGCTCCTTACACAGCTTTATATTGAATGAGGAGATAGATAGATTGGTAGATAGAGAGGCCTCCAGGCAAAGGAGGTCATTTTTTATTGAGATATCTGTGTCTCTTGACACATTAAAACACATTGTAACATTAAGACATTTACAGCCAGTTAGTGTGTCCCAAATAGCCTCAGCATATAAAAGAAATAAATACACAAGCAAGCATATCTCAAAGGCAGCCCACATAACAAACAGGACCCAACCCTAGGAGCAGACACTTAGCAGATGTGGAGACCTGCCTTCCACAGTCTTTCAATTAAACTGAATGTGTGCTCTTTTGTCTATTGTTCCTTTCTCTCTGTCTTTCATTCTCTTTCTCTTTTTGTGCCAAATTAGACAGTTCCATAACACTCTGTTCAGACCGAACACGGTTTTCACCTCCAAAAACACGAGTGTTCTAAAGTAGCGAGCGACAAAAACAAAAACTGATTATGTACATCTTGTTGCTATGACAGCATTGATTTGGCTAAACAGCTTACTCCCAGACTTCAGAATTCTGAATGTATTCACGTTGCACACATTTGCTAATCATTCTCAGACATCACTGAAATGACAATAAATCATTTAATAGATCATTTATAGATCATTTATGATCGTCTACAGTGCATCTATCTGTCGGCTAATCCATGTCAGCCTGGAGCTACACTACTACAGATTGCTTTATTGTATAGAAGAATTCTGGCCTGGACCTGGGCTAGATGCTGGAGATAGTAGTGTAATGTTAAGGGATAGTATGTTGGGTGATGACATTAGCACCCCAACATCCCCCACCACCCACCCCCAAACACACACACACACACACACACACACACACACACACACACACACACACACACACTCTAACAGACTCCAACCACCCACACACACACACTTTCACACTGTCATATGTTCAAATTGGTGCTTTTTCTACCTAGTGTGCTGCCAGGTGAATGTCCTCTGGCTTTCAGGCACTGCTGAAGTAAACTGACCAAGCACACACTCGCTTTAATCCGAGTTGACATCGGTGCGGTGGAACAATCCAGGACGGTCTGTTTCTGATCACAGTCAAACTCTGGGATCTCTGACTGGCCACAGTGAGTCGAAACCGCCGCAGCCTTCGCCACTGACTCTGACTCCCACCCTCACCCCCACCCCCACCACAGGCCTCCAAGTCTGTGTGTCAAAAGGATAAATCACTGAAACCGACCCAAAATAAATCACGCCCCAAGAACCCTCCATCACGCTGCCGTGTCGTCCATGCTTAGGTTGCACAGACCTTTCCGGACGACAGGCCCAGATGCTGTTTGTGTATCGTGTTGGAGACTAAGTAGTGTGGTGCCACATCTTGGAACAGATTCATCTGCTACTTCTGAATATTGTGTTTCACTGTTTGAAGTGACGTGTGCCAAAATCAGCTAAGCAAGCATCCGGGTTTTGGGCTACAGAGCTCCAACGTCAGGTCTCCTGTTAACGGAGCTAACGCTTTCGAAAAGCTGGGATTGGCTTGAAATTACACTCTCATTTCAACTTGCTTGCTAGAGATTTCCAGAGCATTTATCCAATCTGGAATTAATGTTCTCTTAACTGTGCATTTCTCATCTCTAAGCGCATTTGTACGCGTGTGTGTGTGTGTGTGTGTTTGAGAGTGTGTGCGTGACTTGTATGTGGTCAGCATATTGTGATGGTGTTCAGAGCCGAGCAACTGCTTTGAATCATTCAAGGCTTGACAGACTCTGGGCCAGGCTGTTTTCTCACCATGCTTTTAAGGTTAGGCAACAAATTCCTAATTCCTGAGCCATCATCTGCCGTTCCTAAGGAACTGTAACGAGAACAAATGAGTTTTAGCCTGGCACAGGTGCTCCAAGTGAAGTTCATCACTGAGAACCTGGAACCGCATAAAGGGCAGAGTAGAGGGCCACATGAGGGTGTTAAGAGGCAGCCATGTAGAAAAACAAAAAGCACAAAATGACAAATAACCCTGACTGAAAAAAAGTGCAGTTCACATCAGGAAGCCACTTTTAGCACCTTCTTCCCTTGCCCATCCAGGATTGCTGTTAGCAAAGCTCCTTACTGAGAAACTCAGTCTCCTTTTTCAAGAAATCGTGGTGGATTCAGCTATGACATTATGCTGCCTCTCTATTGATAGGGTGGATGCAAAGATGGTCAGTATGCACAAATACCTTCGACTACATCTTGAGAAGAACCTGGACTGGTCTCTTATCACTGATGCACTCTTCAAGAAGGGGCAGCTGGCTCTATTGCCTCAGGAGGCTGGGGTCCTTCAACATCTGCAGCAAAACTCCTCCTTATGTTCTACCAGTCTGTCATGGCCGGTGTCCTCTTCTATGTTGTCTTGTGCTGGGGAGGCAGCACAAGGACGAGGGATGCTAGACGATTAGGCAGGCTAGTGAGAAAAGCTGGCTCCATTGTTGGCATCAAACTGGAGTCATCAGTAGTAGAAAAGAGGACCCTGAGCTGATTGATATCTTTACTGGCCCCACAATGACCATCACCCCCTGCACAACACACTCTCTAGACAGAGGAGTATGTTCAGTGGCAGACTCCTGTCCTTGACACGCTCAAATGACAGACTGAGAAGGTCCTTTGAGCCATACAGCTCTACAACGCTACACAGAGGCGGAGTAAGAGAGACTTGGTCGGCCAAGCCAAGACTGGACTGGACTATTACTGGGCCATATTAGCCCACTGCACAGACCCCCCCACACACTTCCCCACCCACCCCATTCTATTACAACATCTTTTTTCAGTTTTTACTGAGTTTACTGAGTTCAGTTTTTACTTTTACTCTTTTGTATATATCAAGGACTGGACTTAGCTTTTGCACTGCTCTCTTAACTGATTATATATATTTTTTATATTGCTGCGTGTAGCCTACTTGTAACAGAATCTGCACTGGAAATGTACTTGCGCTGACACTTGTGTAATAGGGTTACCATAGCATCCTCCTGCACATTCCACACTTGCACTGACACTTTTGCACTAGGGTTACCATAGCATCCTCCTGCACATTCCACACCACTTTCACACCAAACAAATTAGTACCCCAAAAGGCACACATAATAGGATTTTATTCTCCCTATTTTTATAATGTATGTATGTCATGTATGGTTCATGCTATGTTGTGTATCTATCTATCTATCTATCTATCTATCTATCTATCTATCTATCTATCTATCTATCTATCTATCTATCTATCTATCAATCAATCAATCAATCAATCAATCAATCAATCAATCATTTTAGCTAACAAAGGTGTGTGTAGACATAGACACAAAGAGTCCCCCCCAAGCCTTATGTCTGCAACCCTCAGATTTAACTGGCACAAATCTGCTTCATGATTGGCTGATTCATGCCAGTTAAATATTTGAGAGTTCAGGCCTTAGCCAAGTTTGTTGCTATAGCGTACATGTCATACACAGATGTAGTTCATTGTGCCTAAGCATAAGTAAAGAATGGTAAACGCTAGAAAGTAAAAGCATAACGGGACAACAGCAGGGTTAGAGGGCACATTGGGATTCATCCATTGTTGTCGTCTTTCTTACTTTCATGTGCTTATGCCTTGACGTTAAGCTGAGGGAATGGCTACATAGGGTGTGTAACTGAAGCTCTCATTTGTGTTGAATAACAACGTTTTAGAGGACTGGTCTAATTCTTTCAAATGTGGGCAGCGCTTTCTACGTTTGATGTAGCCAGTTCCACTGATTACAGTGGAAGCCAGCTGTTTTAGCATGTGCAGCGTGAATGGAGCGATTCGGTTGCATAACCTGGTGTAGCCTCCTTGTTCTGTTTCTTCTTGTTTGTTAGTCTCAGCCCGTACATGTGCCGAGGCCTCCTGTGCAGGCTGATAGACTATTATGCCACATACAGAAAGGTTTGAATGTTCGCCAGATTGTAGTCAGGGATTGTAGTCAGTTAAAAAACATTTGCCAGCATCTTTTTGTATGCTTCTCACGTTAAGGACCTAGTGTGTCATACACTCTGTTATAATAGTTTACAGTACCCAGTGACTTGGCCAGATGACTGGCTTTCTGACTGTCACTCAAGTTGACGCTTCAAAAACTCTGTCTGGCCCCCACAGTGTGAATGCAACTCGGCTTGATTTACATGTATGCAAAGCAACACAAGGGGCTCTCTCTGCATTGAGCTACAGTCTTCACTGGCCTCCCTTTTAAATGACTAGTGACAGTCAGGATTAGAAGGTCTTGTTTCAGTTTTAAATCACTTCTAAACAAGTACAAAAGAGAAAAAAGACAACAACAACATGGAACGACCAAAAGATTAAACGCTAACAGGCGGGTGGGGGGTAGGGAGTTTAATGGCATTGCAGATTGGATTTCCTTTCGTCTTTAATGAAACCATCTGTTGGCTTGTTGTTGCTGCTGCTCTGCCGTTTCCTTTCTGCAAGCCATTTGTCAAGTGTGCCGTTCTCTAAGAGACCCCAATCCCCCCCCAACACACACACACACACACACACACACCCACCCAAGCCTCAAGAGTGGCGTCAGGGGCTCCTGTTCTTCAGCCCCGACCCCCACCACCACCAGCCCGCGGACAGGTTCTCGATCTGGATTATTACGAGGGGTTGGGGGATGTGTTGCGCTGTGTCTCTCACTTCCTTTACCCGAAGGCTTGGGGGGACTCCGGCTCTGATGTTTTGGTGCTGGTGGCTCCAGGGGCTCAGGAATGTGTTTTTTGCATTATCAGGCTACCGCTGTAAAGCTACACTGCTGCACTGTCATCGGGTGGCTTTGTAGTCGGGGGCCTTTTTTTGCCTGCAAGCGGCGGATGCTTGTGATGGATTCTACAGTCACCTGCGGTCGTTATGCGTGTGGTTATGGAGGTGCTAGTGGTGTTTGGTTGGGAGTCAGGTCAAGGAGGTGGGGCCAAGAGGGAGTGTGGATGGCAGCAATGGTGAGGATGGGAAGCTGTTTCTGTGAAGATGCACTTGGTGGGCCATCTGTTCTTAGACGTGGCCATGACTCATGTGGCATGTCTGCACCAGGGAATGACAGAGCAGCAGATGAGGGAAATGTGTCCACAAAGAGAAGATTAGTGTTTGTCCATTCTGGAGGAAAATCCGAATCAAAACTAATTCAGCTGGCAGGAGATGCTTTGTGGTTCTCTTTTTGGCGCTTTATATCAGAAGGAATAAGAAAAAAGTAAAAACTTTGTTTTTCTCATTAATCAATGTTTACAACCATGGTTTCTAAATGTTACTCATGCTTTTTAGTGATTGTATACAACACAAATAATCAGCAAATAAATTTAGTTTCAAAGCAACAAATTACAAGCTAGGTTTTTCACAACTTCAAATTCCCTTTGAGGCTATTCAGACTTCAAATACGGAATAGAGTCTCTGACATTGTGAAATTGCACGGGGCAGATAGTATTGCACAAAGTAAAGTTGTATCTCATTTACCCACTGTTTGTATGAAGAAATCTGTTCTTAAACCCCACTGCCAGTTTTCACAAAGACAAATCTTTGCACAGTGACTTGGTTGTGGTTGGTTGAGTTTTTTTTTGGCATTTTTATCAATTCTGCCATTGTTAAACTCTTATAGGATTTAAATCTTTCAAATGGGGCCTTAAGAACAAATGTAGGAAAAATCTTGATGATGGTGAATGAGGCCCGTGATTGTTATGGGAAGGAGCATGACCCGTTTTATCAGTCTGTGGTGAATGTTTGCTGCCATTGTGCTAAATGGTTACCTATTATGTTGGAATCCAGCAAAGACAGAAATTCCTACATTGTGTTACTTAAAGGGTAGGTTTGGGTTTTTATTATGCTTAAAGAAAGCCTTGTTTTCTGATGGTTTATTATGATGAAATTGTTAAGATTTTGACAAATATCTTGGTTGTTGCGGTAGCACCCCCCCTCCCCCACCTAAAGAATGGCTGCACAGGTGTCCTGCTGCAGTCTTTCCTAAAACGCATAAAACTTTCATTTGTAAAGACGTGAAACTCAGAGTGGTCAGTAATGTTCACTAATACCATAACACAAAAATCACTGCAAACTATGGTTTCCAGATTTTTGACTATTCATTCTCAATTGTGGACCTATTTTTTTCAAACCCATCACACCTGTATGTAAACCTCTCCTTAAAAGTTTGAAGCAATACAAGCTGATGGAGGTCACACTTTTTGATGATTTTTGTTTCAGTTTATCAGTCAACATTACTGACCACTTCACGTCTTTACAAAAAAAAAGTTTAATGCATTTCAGAACATCATTTCCAGATTTCTTAACCATTGAATTTCAAAGTCAAAGTCAAAGTCACCTTTATTGTCAATTCTTTACATGTACAAGACATACAAGGAATCAAAATTACGTTTCTTACTATCCCATGCTTAACAAGGACAGACATTGAACATTGAACATTTAAGACAACTGAGTTAGACATTAACAATTTCACAAACATTAAAGTGCCAGACAAGACAAAATGGAGTAGTGTAGGGTATTGGTACTTCATCATAAATGAAGTGTAAAGAACCAAACCTGTCCTTTAAATGTTTTTTAAAGATTGAAACAAGATGTCAGACTTTAAAAAGAAATAAAAAAACAATAATTAAAGGCCATCTACTGGTTTTTGTAATCAACAGGCTTAGTTTTAAGCGAAACCCAGATTTGAAGCAAGGCCAGTCTTTGAGGTAGGAAAATGTCAATTTGAGTCGATTGGGGGTCAAGCTGCCTGCTCAGCGGTGCGGGAAGTGATGCATCACATGTCTCTTTGTGGTTGGCATGGCTTCACATTATAATTAAAAGCCATTGGTGTCTGATGAGGACGAAACCACGGAGGCAACATGTGTTGAACAGAGATGCTTGGAGCGAACAGCAGAGCAGAGATTGTGGAGGGGAAGTCCTATAGAAGGAAAATCGAATGGCAAACAGAAAGACAACATCAACAAAACGATGAAAACAAACAAAAACAAAAGACGACTCTGACAAAAATGAGCACATCCTTTCAGGAAGCTACTTTCAGCAACATGTCCCCTCACACTCTGAGGAACGCATCGGAAACAAAATGGCTGCCACCTGACAGATGTTGCTCTGCGAGTGCAGACGCTGTGTATCTGGCGGTCAAAGCAGGGGCCGAACATCAGCAGGAAGGCAGCAGGAAGATTCGTATCCTGTTGGTGGAAGGCAGGACTCTTGTGAGAGTGCAGACATGCCAGAGTTCCTGTCAGATTATGGGCCTTACATAGGTTCCAGATGGATCACATACTTGCCTGTCTTTTTTTTCTATTAATGCTTATTTTAATAAATGCCCCTAACATGCATGTGCACACACACTTACTTTGACACACACACACACACACACACACACACACACACGTAAGGGTCAACAATAAGAGGTCTAGGTAGAAAGCGTGTGCAGCATGTGAAACTGATCCTTTTTACTCAGTGTAATCAGAGGTGACAGAGGCTTTAAAAAAGGAGCAAAGTAAATTGTCATGCTGTGTGGAATTTCCCTTGACGTTCAACAGCCCAAAATAATATTTTCCATAAGATTATTTTCCCCCCCAAGTACCCTAAGGAAAAATATGGCAAATACAGTAAGTGTTGATTTTCAGAAATCACTGTATTATTGAGAGTTACCATCTGCCAGGTACTGTAAGCTCAAAAAGCACAGAACCAGCTTCAATTACATAATGATTTACAGAGCTTTATCCAGACACTCATCACTATCATTGCACTTACAATAAGCTTTCAACAAGCCCCCTCTTTCGCTACCCCAGTCCTACCACCACCCCTTCATACAAAGCTTTTAAAGCCCTTTTGTAACATCTGTTGGTCTTTGAGATAGTTAGCGTAAAACTGTATTGTTCTGCAAGGCTAATTTAGCCAATTCTTGAGTATTTGTTTGCAGTGTGCTGGTCAAAGCCAAGAACTGAAAGACTAATGTTAATCTTCTCCCACCGAAGAACTTTTTAATGACATTCCATCAATAACGGCCAAAGTTATTTGCTGTAACCAATTTTGGCATGAGGGACAAGTCGTTGGCCCACCATTAATGATGATTACGGCCTGGTACGGATCAGTGTCGTTTGGCACACTTGGTTGAATAGCGAGAGACCAGGCGAGATCCGGATCGAGTTTCTTTTATATTGCATTGCGTGCGGTAAACACCTTTGCCCCTGTCACCTGTGCAAACAGACAGTAAAATTGAGTTGCTGTGTGGAGCCTGGCGATTGGCTAAGTCGTGTCGGAGAGGCCAGGTCACTCAACAGTTCAGTGCACACCTGTGGGAACCGCTTCTGTCAAAAAAAAGGTGTTTATTGCAGTAAGCTGACCAAATTCCCAGAAGCCATTTGTTTTTGTTGTTCTGGGGCATTGGGGAGGGGCAGTGCAATACAGGGATATAATTGATCTTGGTGTTTAACACCTTTGATGTTAGTGCTGCTGCTTCTCCAGGCGAAACATGAACGTATCCATGTGCTGATGAATTGACAGTTTCTCTTTTCATAGTTTCATAAGTGATGGTGCAGGCCAGGTGCCACGACAGCACTCAGCAACCCCCGGGTCTGCTGTGGGAATTTATTTAGTGTCGAGAGATGATGGAGTGAACAGGGCGAGCGAGCACCTCTCAAGGTATCAGGAGTTTTACCGGAGACTTCTTGGCCTCAGTGCGCCCGCGGTCAGCTGTCCAAAGCAAGCAGTTCCCTCCAATTCCTGTTATTCTTGCGCTTTCGTGAGAGAAAGAGAGAGTGAGTGAGAGGGATCGGGCGAGAGAGAGAGAGAGAGAGAGAGAGAGAGAGAGAGAGAAAGGATGGAGTGAGAGAGTGTGAAGACTATGAAGACTATGAAGAGCCTGCCTGACAGGCCTGTTAAAGGACGAGACTTCTCCAAGAGACACAAAGTGATATATATATATACATAGGTGACTGGCTCCTGATTGTGTGCGAACCTTCACTTGAACCTTGTCAGCAAAGTATTTAAAAGACAGAAAATACTTTTTTTCTTTGAAAAGAAATGATCACCCACATATTTTTTGTGTTTCTGAATGATCATGTGTCACATGTAGATTGTGCCGGTCCAAGGTGTGGAGGGGAAAAAAAGCAATGCATTTGTCACGCATTGTGTTCATCTAACATCATAAGTATTCCTTTCCAGCTGACCAGTGGTGGCCAAAAAGGCTTTGTATAGGTGCTTTTTCAAAACAACTGCCAAAGACTGTGTAGTATAGCTCATGATGCGAATCTCCCGCTAAATAAATTGTTTGAAAGACCCAACCACCCCCCACCCCCAGGAGGGAAGAAAGGTCCGGGACGATCCCGCTGTTGAGCTTCAGCAACTGCACACATCCATCACACTGTTTATAGATCTTCTAAACTCACAGCTCACAGAGGCTGACAGATGTTGACCCCCCCAGGAGAGACTTTGTACTCCATTCCAGGACAATAGCCTCATCTCATCTGCTTGCATTTTTTTGGGAGGTGCAGACAGAGGGGTGTGGGGTGGGGGGTTTGAGGGGTGTTCTGCAGCAGGCTTTTGGCCCTGGTATCACCTTTCCCCTGATACACCCACGGTTTGCACGTTTGTGTTTACTTTAGCCCCCCGACACATTGGCTTTACCTGCAGATGCTTCACTCGAGGACAGCTGTGATTGATGCGCGTCTCCGTCAGAGGTCTTTTAGTCAAAGAAACAGCTGAGCCAAAAAAAATGGGGCTCCTTAGCAAAAGAGACACCCAATGCTAGGCAAACATACTTGCTAAAAGTGATGTTAGCCCCCAGCCAGAAAAGTGCAGGTCATTAGTGCTCAACTTTGTGTAATTACTTCTTCAAGCGATCGCCCAAGGGCCCCACGGAAATATGACAGCTCGCAAGACAAACACACAACAGGGTTTGTGAGTTGAGCGATGACCAGGGAACAGCTGGGAACCACTACGAAGGGTGGGGGGGACGCCGTTCCGATCATTAGCCTTCGTAATTACTGCGTAAATGGCTAAAATCTCGTTAATCCACCTAAATGAGGCTCGATAAGAGCACGGCCCTGGCGGGGCTGAGGGCATAGGAACCAACACCCGGGGGTCTGTGGGGCGTAGTTTTGCGGAGGTGCCGCTGGTCCTCTGAGCGTGACCGTATGTGTTGCCGTAGCTACTGGAAGGGGTAACCCCCTCGCTCAATCCCAAGCCTCCCCTTGCACCTGTGTTTACTTTGGTAGCCTCAGCGCTTATGACCCAGCAGCAGTCTCTCACAGGCTGTGGAGAAAGGGGGGGTGAGAGAGAGAGAGAGAGAGAGAGAGAGAGAGAAAAAAAGAGAGAGAGAGAGAACTCCCAGCCTGACAAATATGTGCTGGCCCTGCAGTTTTAGCCTGGCTAAAAGTTGCTGTAAGGCTTCCATTGTGGGCTCCAGTGAGAGAGCAGTGTAATTTACATTCCACCATCGAAATTCTGGTATATTTGAACACACTAAGAAAAGAAAGAACAGCGAAGACGGGAGGAAGAGAGGAGGGAGAGGGAGTGGGGGAGAGGGGGAGGGTTAGAAAAAGAATGACAAGCTCCTGTTCTTCATTTTGTTAATTTAAGCGCGGTGAGTGGGAGATGGAACCTGTTGGTGTCCTGGCTCTCCTGGCTGATCGCTCTCTGCCTCTCTCCTTCCTTGGACTGAAGCTGGGAGTCAATGGACCATTATACTGCCTCTACTTTTCTATGCTACTCACATGAGGAGCCAGAAGAGGGCAAAACTACCTTTTGTTTCCTCCTTTCCTCTCTCTCGCTCTCGCTCTCGCTCTCTCTCTCTCACACACACACACACACTCACACACACACACTTTCTTGCTCTCTCTATAGCTTTTATATTCCCATTTGGAGGAATGGGACAGCCATTCCCTTTTTCTGAAAGCCGAACTTAGTTGTGTCAGTCTCTCCACCACCTGATATCTCTCTTACACACACGTTTTGTTTTTCTTCTCTTTCTTTTCTGTCTCACTCACTCTTTTACTCACACACATTCTTTTTCTCTCTATTTCTCCCTCCATCCCTGTGTGATTTCAGCTGTCATCTCCTGTGTCTGTCACCCTGAGGAATTGCTCTCCCCTTTGTTGCAGAGGATGTCAAAGATGCTGTAGCCTCCTGTGTGGGACACCATAACCCGTTTTGTAGTTTTTAGAGACTATGATTAGTTTCAGTTTGTCATCACTACCAATTCACGTCCCGAGTTGTGAGTGTGAGTTGGCACCCCAAATCGGCATGTCGTACTGTAGGTAAATTGGATTAAAAAAAACCTAGAGGGGAATAGAATGGGAAGTTGGGTGGGACATGTCGTAAGTCTGTGTGTTGTGACATGTCATATGCCTTTGGGAGTGAAAGGTTGACTGAATGACCTCAGCTCCGTGGCCCGGAGATATGATTATGATGTCACAAGAATGGACTGAGGCCTCAACAGTTCCCCTGCCTTTCTCTCCCTTTTGTACTCCCAGAGGAACCAGTAGCAAGAACCTTGGTGCCAGTGAGATCATTTGGGTTCTCTCATGATATAATGGCTTGAATCATGGGCTGGCTCCAATTCTGCTAGGACCCCGCGTCTGCGGGTGGGGAGTAGCCCCTCACAACTACAACTGCTACAAGTTTGTGTCACATCTACTTAGGGAAAGTGCTCTAATGTTATGCTGAAAATGACGGCCATATGTACTATGATTTCAGCTTGAAGCAACAGAACGGCAGTGACAGTGCCTATCTGGTCAGACCATATAGATTCACAGTGACATGGTGGGTTGTGTGTTTGTGTGTGTGTGTCTCTGTCTGTGTCTGTGTCTGTGTGTATGTGTGCAGGGCTAAATTGTGTTAAAGAATGATAATCGCCATTCAGAGTTATGCTTAGGCCTGAACAAGGCTTAATCAATTTCCAGGAAACACAGATGTGGGACTTATTTCTCGCTAATTTAATTTGATCCACTGCCATTTCCTCTATCCACCTCAGTAATTACGCACTCCTATTTTCTTGAGATTAGGTTCTCAAATGCTTTTGCTTGATGTCATTACGCCACGTTTATGTTGGCGTGTAAAAATAATACAATACTCAATGTAATCAAAGCTAGCATTAGTTTTGGCAGCTGGAACCAACAATTAGAATGTAGCTTATGTGCTTTCAGAGAGCTTCATACCACACACTTAGAGCACCTTTCCTTCAGTGGAAGTTGCAAATATGGACGAGTTGCTTTACACAGAAACACCTCTGAAAGGAGAATCTATGGAAAGGATGCTGCGTTGGCTGTGAGAACCAATTTCTAGTACTTTCCATCCTTCTTCTAAATATGTAAAAAAAAAAAAAAAATGGTCGGGGGAGTGGGGTGGGGGTGGGGTGGGGTTGGGGGGGTACTGTAGACGGCTCAAGGCTGTGTGCAAAAACAAATGTTCCATGCATACCGGTTTTCAGGAGCCCTCGAACATCTGGCATGTCCCGGGCTGGAGCCAGAGAAGGGTTGACATTGCTGTTATATTTCCTGACAGGGGTCGCATTCCGGATACCCATGTGAACCGGCGTTATGAGAGAGTATCGTGCGCGTTCGTGCTGAATGGAATGATCGCAACGCAGCTCCGGCCGCCAGCCTCTCTCCGGGAAGCGGGAAGCCGGTTGAAGCCAAGGCTGGATGTCTCGCCGATGTCATGGAGCCGAACCGAGCCGTCCGGTGACAAGTGTTTTCGGATGCGCTCCTGACAGCGTGGTGGCTGGTGTGTAGGCCGGGTGTTCCATGTTTGGGAACTCCTCCTGTCATTAACTCAGCCTTGGGCAGATGATTGCACATCAGGCGACATCTGATAGCCATTTTAAAAGGGAGGGGAAAAAAAGAAGAGAAAGAAAAAGAATGTCTTTTATTATTCTTCAGAGTGATTAAGGGCTTCAGTGGTCTCTCGGCTACTCCAAATGATGCCCCTCTATTGTGGTCATAAATTTACATTGACCAACACGTGTTCCTCAGCACATTTATGAATGAGTACAAACACATGTACATACTACACACACACACACACACACACACACACACACACACACACACAATATTCCTTCCCTTAACCCAAGCTCTGTGCAACTTTGCTTAATTTTAGGAAGCGTGTTTGAAATTGTGATGCACACCTGGCTATTCCAATGAGCTGACTACTGCAGTGGACACCATCTAGATGGTGTGTACTCCTGCTGTTAAATCTCATTGATTAACTGCAATTGCAGTAGCTCATTGAAAGCATGATGTAATTGAATCATGCTCGGTTACCGATATCCTAGGTCAACATGTTGAGCTGGCGCCCAGCTTTCACCTGTGCGAGAGCCAAGCCCACAGTAAACACGGAGTGTTACATCTAATAAAATCAGCGAATAATAAACAGCCGGAGAACAGGCCTGCCTTGCATTTGAAATGAACCTTAGCTGTGTGGTCAGTAAAAATCCCAACTCCACACCAAGCAAATACGGCTCTGTTTGCCCTTGACAAGCACCCTCACACACGTGTGTATACACACACACACACACACACACACACACAGACACAGACACACACAGAGATCGTGTACCGTAGGTCCGTGGCTAAAAATCTCAGCCTCTTTGCGTGTGGTTTAATGGCCCCTTACTTCGCAGGCATGTCTTGTGTCACAAACACCTGCAAATGGCAGCCAAATGACTGGGCCTTTTGTGTCGGTCGTGGGCAGTTGAGGCTTCTCTGTGCGGGAGTACGAGATCCCTCACAGGGCTGAGAAGCCAGACGCTTATTTCATGTGGGGTCGCCGTGCTTATCTTTGCATTTTTCATCTTCAGACGTATTTGGAGGTATTTGAAGGTAGCGTGCCAAAACACTGTAATCCATCTGTCTTTTTCAACACTTTGACCACATGTGGCACAAATAATAAAACGTGGAGAATAACAAGCCGCAGAGCTATTCAAGATATGTGGAACAGAACAATCAATTTTGTTCGACATGAAATGCAATTTTTCAAAAGCATCTCTCTGTCTCTCTCTCTGTCTGTCTGTCTCTCTTTTCCTCTCCCTCACTTGCCCTTGTGGCATCTGGCAACTGTGCATATGTGTGCGTTCCAATTTGGGAAAAAAAAAAAAAAAAAAAAAGTCATTAAATTCCATCTGTTAGACACTAGCGTTGCAACCTAAACATTGTGCAGATGTACGTCTGTCTCTCTACCCCCCTCTTTGTAACGGCGATGCCAGCCGAGCCTCCAGCACTCCACTCCAGTCCTGCATAGTGCTGCAGCTCCAGGAGGTGCTCTGTGGCACACGCAGGAAATTAGACCCGCGCTCACCCATCTGTGCCATTTAAACCGCAACGCGTCTTGATGGCAGGCTGCCCTAAAGGCCCTCTTTAATGCCCATGGCCCAGCAGCTCAGTGTGTGTGTGTGTGTGTGTGTGCATGCATGTGAGAGAATGCATGTGTTTGTGTATGTGTCAGTGTGTGTGTTAAAGTGTACGTGCATGTGTGTGTGTGTGCGTGTGTGAATGATTTTGAGAGAACGCATGTGCTTGTGTACGTGTCAGTGTGTGCATGTGTTTAGGTGTGGATATGTGTGTGTGTGTGTGTGTGTGTGAGTGTGTGTGTTAAAAGTTACACGTCAGGTAAAAAACCTGTAAAAGACAATAGTCTCTTCATTTCCTCTTCATTCCTTTTGACATATTAAGAAGATGTTATTTGATAGAGTTTCACATGTAGTTGACCGTGATTGCAGTAAAATGCCACACCGTCGGCCTGAAGAACTGCAGAATTGCAGAACTAAAATATCATCAGACTAAGCGGAAGAGAATATTAACTGTGGGAGCACACATTGCATTTATGTCCAAACATTTGTAAACCGAACTTTGAAAAATTCATACTGCAGATTGTTTATTTTGCTTGATTGGCAATTGAATCATGTCTTTGAGCAACCAAAAAGTAGCATGACAAAAATAAACCCCGGATATTACATTAGGAAGGTTCATGCTGAGTCTGTTCTCTGTGAGGGGCTGCCTTGGACAGGCGACGTTGTTATTATTGGATACTCAGATATTAACAAGCTGAAATACCACCCGCTTGCTTCCAATGTCTATAGTGGCACATTTTCATCCAGCGCAATTATCTGAAGTGCCCCCCCCAAACATATGAGCTGTCTGTCTGTCTGCTCAGCTTTTGCTTGTTTCACCTCAGTCTTGCCCCTATATAACCAGTCTGGCGGGCCTGATGGCTTGGGCTGTGCCGAGTACATTAGCCCACCGTGAACAATGAAGTTCTCCGTCTGCGCGTGGGCGGCCCGAGGCTCCCAGCACACGCCCCTACACCCTGCCTTTATTAGGCCTTACATAATTACGCCCGTTCACATCTGCGCGCTCTGACCCGCAGGCGCTGGCCACCTAGGTTGAGAGCTGCTCCCAGGGCCGCAGTCGGGGGGAGAGAGAGAGAAAGAGCGTGAGGAGGAAGAGAGAGAGAGGCACTGAAGTTTCGGGGGGGGGGGGGGGGGGGGACAGACACCAGAGCAGCCACTGATGTAATCTCAATGCAATTCATCGCCGACAGCACCAGTGTTGTCACCGCTGGCTCATCCAAGACCACATGTTAGCATGCTTTCGGTAAATAATATCACCCGCTGTCCTCGAAGGAATGGACACCCGAACCCCCTGCCCCCCCGGCACAACCCCCCTACTGGTGCGCTCCGGAGGAGGCGTTCTTTAAATAGACTGCGCGAGTGACGCTATCACGAAAGCGTGCCAAGCTACCGAGATAATCGTTTTCGAAAAACTTGACACTCGGGCTGTGTTGACACAAGACTTAGTTTCGACGTGTGTCTGAGCAAAGCGCCGGCCCTCTGTCCAGCTAATCTTTGCACGCAAAATGATTCCCCGCTGCTCCCTCATTGGTCAAGTCCACTAGTGGGTATTATCCAGAAGACATCCTCATTCCCTCACCTCGGTATTAATTTGAAGCTTTGCATCCCGAAATCGCACAACGCGGATGTAATGTCAGCCTGAGCCATCACACGCAATCTGGCTCCCAGTCGCTGAAAGCCCTAGCGCCTAATGGGAACATCTGATGTGTTCTCAACATGTGGATTTCATAACTAACATGGCTACGGTCATAAAGTTGTGAAGTCATGCATCAGTGTACTGTCAGGTATCTTGTGGTTTAGCGCTCTCTTTGACTGAAGCTGTACGGCACGGCAGGAGTGCTGTGAGGTGTGGTGCGCGCCTGCAGAACCTCACATTCAGTGAACGCAGTCCAGGAAGTTTGCCGGACCCGAAGAATTGTAGTTCCGACAGCCCTCAGCGTGTCTGGCACTCCTCAGAACATTAAGCACAGCTAAAGCAAGCCAAAGAGTTGTCATGGATAAAATCCATGTGTGGGTTCTGTTTACTCAGGGAGACACCCACACATACACACGCACACACACACACACACATACACACACACACAGGTTATAACATTGCAAAACACACACATAGACACACACACACATACACGCACACACACGCGCACACACAGGTTACAAAACAGCAAAACACACAGATATACACATACACACATACACACAGATTTAAATGAAGTTAAAAAACTTTGATCTCTTACAATGCCTGGATACCAACATAGTGGGGGCAGCCTGTTCCCCAAACAGCACAAAGTCTCCCAGAGCACTGAAGACAGAGGTGAGCTACTGACAGGTTTTGTTTACTCTTTGGTTCAAATACTGTATAATGAGGAGACAGATAGCTGGTGACTCTAGTTGTCGAAGTATATTCACCAGTGTGTTGTGTACTCTTGGGGATGTTGGAGATCAATCCATTTCAAGCAAGAAAGGTTAATCAGTGAAGAAAGAATTAAAAAGCCTTAATTATAACTTGGCTAGTTCGTGTTTAAAAAGCCAACATGTTTTGACCTCTCAATAGGTCTTCATCAGGGCTTAGTCTACCATGAACCAGTCAAGTTATAATAAAGGCTTTTTAATTCTGTCTTCTCTCTTTCCTCATTGTTACATTTTGGATGCCTGGATTAACCTTTCTTGCTTCGACTGTATAATGAAGGTTGTGTTGACGAAAGAACACATTTTTGTCCAGCTTCGAGGACGGTGCCTTTAGTACGTCAGTCTATGGCTTATATGTCCTTTACCTGTTTTCATGGCAGTCTGTCTGTCCATCCATTTGTCTGCCTGTGTGCAAAAACTACTGGCCCGTTTACAGTGGCCCTTGATGGAAAGGTGTTGCATGGTCCGAGGACAAATCCATAACTTTTTGGAACTCAGCCGACTCACAGGCCAACTCTAGATGTTTTCCCCCGCCAGGTGTCTGTTTGTCTGTCTGGCTGTTTGTCTGTATGTTGTTTCTGTTTGTTTGTTTGTCCGTCTGTCTGTCTGTTGGTCTTTTTGTGTACAAAATAACTCGTAAAGTACTCCATGGATTTGCATAACATTTTCCAACAATGTCGTTAGGACAAGGAACAGACGGTTACATTTTGGTGGTGATCCGTAACGCCATCTGAAGTTTGTACTGTGTCTATGACCCCATAGACCTAGGTCTGCGCTCTCCGAGTGCTTTTCTAGGTTTTTTTTTTTTTTTTTCATTACTCAGGGATGTTCACAAAGGAGTGTCAGGTCTTTGGACTGAATACATAACACAGTGCTGTGTGACCTTGACCGAGGTCTGCTCTCCACTCAAGATTTGATTTGATTTCATTTGATTTGATTTGTTCAGTTGTTTTGTAGAACACTAAATAGAGTGTCCGCATAACCCTGATCAGTTCTATTGCAGGTGCAGCTAGTTCACTGCATACAACAGGGATCAAAGAACAACAGTAGACCAACACTGCTTAATTAATGGACAGACCACTTCATTAATGAACCGCCATTTTGGTCAGTCAGACCATTATATAACAGCACCATTACCACCACTATTATCTAATATAGTGTGTGTTTGTATATGATGCATCTGTATTATCTGCCCTTTTAGCTTGAAGGAATTGTGTAAGAGTTAAAGGGGAACAAAAGGCCTGACACTGCAGTGGTGGTTCTTTAACGTGTGGGTCTCTCATTTCCCCTCTAAGGTTTCCAGGGACATTGCATTAAGTGAAACAAAAACATTAGCATTTTACCCTCATAGCGTTTCAAATTTATGGAGGCACGGAATGTGTCCAGTGATATTTTAAGTGATTTTGTGTGTGTGTGTGTGTGTGTATGAGAGAGAGAGAGACGTGCGACGAGTAGACGTAACTCATTGTACTTGTGCTACAGCATTCATCAGAGCCCGAGGTGCTTGGCTTGAGATTACTTTGAATGTCTGTGAGTTATGCGTATTCGACGCGGCCATTATTATATCATGCCGGGGTGACGTGGAAACCTCTGGTAACCGACCACACCCGGATCATTAACTCCTCTTTTACCTCAGGTCTCATTAAAAATATCTCCATCCATGCTGTGTGTGTGTGTGTGTGTGTGTGTGTGTGTGTGTGTGTGTGTGTGTGTGTGTGAAGAGAGGCAGTGAGTGGACTCACCTCCCCTTCCCTTGCTGGACTGTGCTGGGCTGGGCCGTGCGGTGTTGCAGTGGACCGTTGCCTTGAGGTCAAGGTTGCGGGTAACCTCTCCGTAAACTGGAGCAGAGTTCTCAATTACCTGTTTACTGGCAAGGGAGACGCTTTGGCAAACACGTCGCGGACCTTGGGAACGCTGAGCACAGCGAACGCTTGGAGGCCTGTCAAGGGCCGCCACCAGTGCTAGTGCTTCTCCATTAACGGGGTTTCAGGAGGTGTGTGTGTGTGTGTGTGTGTGTCTGTGTGTGTGGTGAGGGGTTGGGGTTGAGAGAAGAGTGCCAATGTTTTGTCAGGTGCGGAGGCTTCGGAAAGCGCCAAAAGTATGTTTCCATGGAAATGCGCCAACCTCGAGTAAAAAAAAAAAAAAAAAAAAAAAAAGTCATAATTTGAAAATAAAATCACTGAACTCTGATGGGACCGGGGGTCTGATAGGGTGTGCGTTTCCCAACGCGACCAATTAACGAGGAAAAGAAATGCTTTTGACGGGCAAGCTTGCTCCATTTTTCGCGTTTGAATTCGTTTGCTGGTGTGTTGGTCAGAGAAATGTTTTCTAAATAATTGTAATTTTCAGTCCAAAAAAGTCAATTGATAACTCTGCAAACAGAACAATGCTATTTGTTAGTAAATCCTAATGCACAACTAAGCTTTGTTGTTCTACAGTAATACAAGATGTTCTTCAGCAAAAAAACATCTAGTTTGTGTATCATCCATTACGTCACATAATGTTGTCAGGCTTCCGAATCATCTGATTGCCTTCCTCTTCACTGTTAGACTTGTCAAAACAGGATGACTCTTTGACCCACCATAGGTCATTTGAAGCATTTCTTTTGAAAAAAAAAAGAACCATGCTGTTTATAATGTGTAGCCATGTTTCAAGAAGAAAACAAAGGATCAGAAAACAATTTTATTGTATCTGTCGAGTCCAGTGAGGGGTTTCTATATCTCAGTGACGTTCCTGTAGTGGTGCACTGCAGTATGCTGCGTGTGGAGACGGGACTGAGAGGAATGGGGAAGTATCAGGTGGCGCGGACGGACCCGGGAGGACTGAGTCCGGCCAGTGGCTCCGCCGATCCATTCGCCATGCGAAAACACTGCGCATCTATGTGAGCTTACGTCTAAAGAAAATATATCTCGAAATGGTAAAAAAAAAAAAACCCAACCCCTTCCATAAAGAAGCTTTAATGCTTTCAAAGCACAGACCTCCCCCCTCCCCTATGCCTCGCCACCCCCTGTGCCCTCCACCTCTTTCCTTGAGGGGAAAAAAAAAAGAAGGGACACATTTCAAACCATTTGAATGTTGTCTTTTCCAGGACGTTGGCGAGCGCAGGAAAGGAGCTCAAAGATAACTTCCTGAAGGCTCTGGCGGAGCGCGAGGAGGCCAACCGCAGCGCCAGGAAGACTGTGAGTACATTATTGCCACCCACTGCCCCCCACCGCCCCCCAGTTGCCCTCCCCTCCCAGATCGCTACGTAATGGGATTCCCCCAGAATATTTCTGTGATTCCATAAGGGGACCTGTGAACAAAATCCGCTCTGTGTCAAGTCAGGCGGCACGGCCGCGTACCTTCTCTCCCCTCCCCTCCTCTCCTCTCCTCTCCTCTCCCCACCTCTCCTCTCCTCTCTCTTCCTACACCCATTTCCCTTCCCACCCCTCACCCCTCCTCCACGCCTGGCAGAACAAGCGGCCCCCTCCGAGCACCTTCTGCTTCATCTGAATGCAAAACGAGGGGCAAAGCCCACCCGGGATATGTGTATGTGTGTGTGTGTGTGTGTGTGTGTGTGTGTGTGTGTCTATGTATTGTGTGGGATACAAATGAGTGTGTGTATTTGTGCGTATGATTCTTTATATGTGTTTGTGTGTGTATGTTGTGAGTTTGTTTACTGTGTGCGTGCATGTGTGTGTGTGCATGTGAGTGATTGCATGATTGAGTGTCTGATTGTGTGTCGTGTGAGTAGGTGTGTGTGTGTGTGTGTGTGTGTGTATGTGTCTGATTACATGAATGAGTGTGTGATTGTGTGTGTGTGTGTGCATGTTTTTGAAACCCTCACCACACCAAAAAAAGTCCCTGCCTAAAGTGTTTACATCTGCCGCATAGAATGTCAAAGCAGGCAAACATCCATTTGCTGGACAAAAACACTGGAAGTTTCTATGTGTGTGTCTCCCCCCCCTCCATTTCCTTTTGATTAAAAAGAAAGGAACACATGCCATTTGTCAAAGCGCACAACACCCCGCACAGTTTGTGTTGAGCCTGTGCAGAGCTGTTTACTTGGCCCGCTGTTTACCCAGAGATCTCTAGCAGGAGCCCCTAAAAAAAGGCAACTCTGTTTAGGCACCGCTGGCATGGGGTGGGGTGCCAGGGAATGCCACAGTTTGCCCAGCTGTGGGCACCTGGCTGTGGGCAGCTGTGCCCGCCGCTTTGAGGGCGTCCCGCCTGAGGACCAGCCAAGAGGGGGGAGGAGAGATGGATGGATGGATGGATGGATGGATGGATGGATGGATGGGCCGTCTCTCTAAAGGAAGGCCTTGTTCCGTCGTTGCCTGGCCAGAGCGCTGGCCGGGACCTGAGTCCCGAGAGCCCAGGCATCTGCTAAACCCAGTGTGGCTGGGAGGAGATGGGAGACAGCATGAAAGGTCCCATTTTAGGTCCCGCTTGAAAGCCTTAGGCATTTGTGAAAAATTGTGCTGCAAATTTGACTCCGATGCGTGTTTCTGAAGGATCCGAGTTCAAAAGTGAAGGAGAATGTAAATATTCAAGACTGAAAATGAACGGTCATAGTGGACTGTTTTTACTGGTTTATATGATACATATCTGGGCAATTACATGAAAAATTAACTTTTTTGTCACGTCCGTGACGCCAGTAAAATGCGATGGTATGGTATGATGTGAATAATTACATGAAGTGTTTTTTTTGGCTCTAGAAATGACATGAAAAAAAATGTACAAAACATTTCATGCAATCATTCACATCATACAAATACCAAGGCATTTGGATGTGACCAAAAGTCAGTTTTCAGCAGAATTGCCCGTTGTTTCTGCCGTTGAAGACAGAATGAGCATTATGTGGTTTAAGCTACAAGCGATGCTTCGGTTCCAGTTGGATTTAGGAGGGCAGGGGGCAGTGGAGTCAGGGGAGATGGGTGGGGTGGGTGGGTGGTGGTGACCAGGCCTGACCTTTTGGATTGGGATGGCTGGATTAAGAGATCACACAACTTGCACTCTAGAACCTTTCACACCCCATCCCTCATCTCCTGTTCTCCACCTCTCCACTACCCTCTCTCTCACCTCACATGTTTGCTCAGTAAACAGTGTAACACACACACACGCACACACACACACACACACTCTCACACTGTGCGCCCACTCATACACATTCACACGCACACACACACACACCCTGTACACCCACTCATACACACACACTGAACCTCCACCCCCATAAAGAGGGGACAAATCTCGCTGTTTTATAAGACCAGGCAGAGAAGAGGTTGTATGGTGTTCCCCACCAATGGTCAAAGGAAGCACTGTAGCTGAGTCCAGCATGGATCAGGCAGTTTATAATATTACTCTTCCTGTGTTAGTCAGACAGAGGGATAGAGAGAGAGACGGAAAGGGGGGGGGGGGGTGGGGGCAGTAGGATAGAGGAAAAGAGGGACAAGCTAGTTTTATGTCACCTCCAACACACACACACACACACACACACACACACACACACACATGCGTGCGCACGCACGCTGAGAGTAACCTTTCTTCTCCTCCTACTGAAGTTTCTGGCTCCGATGAAAAATTGCATTACAAAAAATGTTTATTTTCCTCCTCTCGGCCCTCCCTCTCTGTTTAAACCTCAAGCCACATTTGAGCACTTAATACCTCTTCTCTTTACAAACTGTTTGAGCTGCAGGTAATCTTAATCCACGTTGACGAGCCCTGACCCCACTGGTATGTTTACGTTATCCAAATGTATTCCAGCCATCGTATTCCCCACCCCATGCCACTGGTAGGCCTAAGGGAACTGCTTGCATCCCGTTACATGAAGCCACACAGGCACCACACTTCTTATGCAGGACTATTTGTCTCCCTGGATGCAGGAGACAGAGAGAGAGAGAGAGGGGGGGAGAAAATGGAATATTTACTGGAGGTGTCATACGTGTTTATTTGTAGAAATTTCCGGATGGCTTGCTTTGGGTGTTCAGCTGAAAGACAAAACCTCTTGTAGTAGTAAATGGGTAACAGACAGGAGTGTGGGGTGGGTAGGGGTTGGGTTGGTGAGTTATAGCAGGCTGAGCTGGTGGTGGTGGTCGTGAGAGAGAGACAAAGAAAGAAACAGACAGAGAGAGAGACAGACAGAGAGAAAGAGAGAGTTAGAGAGAGAGAGAGAGAGAGACCGAGAGAGAGAAAGAGAGAAGAGAGACTGCAGCATTGCACCGCAGCCAGGTGCCGTGGAAGTGGCACAGTGGGGCGGGGGTTGGAGGGACACTGAATCCTGCAGCATTTACGCGATCTGGTTGCCAGTGAGCTGCGTCGGGCGGGCGAGAGTGTAAACGCCTCGTACCTGGAGCGCACAGCTGCGTCCGCTTGGGGAGAGAGCGGCCCGTCAGCCGGAGTGTCACGCTTCAGTGAAGACTGCAAAAAGACCACGCTTGCACTTGGCCAGTATCACTCTCCATTTC
>PYXC01000496.1:2472500-2480000 GCA_015244755.2 Tenualosa ilisha
CAGTCAGGCAGGTCATAGATCGAGTTTAGCTTTGAAATGGGAGAGGAATTCTCAGCCGTCTAGCCTTACAGACCTGTGTGTGTGTGTATGAGAGGGAACGAGAGAGAGAGACGGTGTGTGTGTGTGTGTGTGTGTCTGTGTGTCCACTCTGCTTGCATGCCCCCCACAGACCCTTTGTCCCCTGTCATGGGCAGTGAAATCACAATGGTGCCCACCCGCCCACCCCCCCCCCCCAGTTTTTCAAAGAGCTTGACCAAAGAGCAGCGCTCTCCGGTGGAAAGGGGAGAGTCCTGTAAGACTATCCCATATCTCCCCTTCCTCCTGAGAGCCAGCTGGAGGTGGGCTGTGGGGGCCGTGAGGACCAAAGCATCGAGACCCAGACACACACAGGGGGGCTCTGGCTCCTGCGTTCCCAAATTCACCCCAGAGACAAAAGCCATTTCTCTGTAGCCAGCCTGGGACTGGACAAAGGGTCGTGTCTCTGCCGATGAAACGTGATTTACTGTCATGCGCTCTTTACGACTGGATGTATACGTTTTTGTACACACTTACACGCAGTTTATATATGGCCGCTGTCAGAAATAAACAGAGCCGGCTAATACCCCGGGCTCCCTGTAAACGTGCGCACAAGAGGTTTTTACGGAACGTCCTGTTGGTTAACTTAGGAGTGAAATAGCGGGTTGCACCCCAATGATTCATTTTCCTTCACAGTAGACTGAGGTCCACTTGGTGAAGCCCCGAAGGTTTTGAGAGAGAGAGAGAGAAATAGAGAGAGCGAGAGAGGAGAAAGGAGAGAGAAAAAAAAACATGTCTGTGTCCATTACAGTCTATGAAATCCATCATATCAGATCCAGTTTTTAATGGTGTCTGCTGTGTTCATATGGAAAGCCATAACATAAGTCTAAATGGATGTGTTTTGGTTGGCAAGCAGCTTCAACAGGATTTCACGGATTATGCCCAAGCTCAGACATTCAGGACATATATATATGCTGTGTGTGTGTGTGTGTGTGTGTGTATGTGTATATATATATATATATATATGCTGTGTGTGTGTGTGTGTGTGTATATGTATATATATATATATATATATATATATGCTGTGTGTGTGTGTGTGTGTATATATATATATATATATATATATATAAAGAGAGAGAAAATACTTTGAGTTGCTTCAGTGTAAAAGCTAGAGGTCTGGCTCATATTGAAACTCTAATGTCTTCAGGGCTTTGACGTTTCAAAAGAAATCATGCGTGACAACGGATGAGAATGGAAGCAATATAGCAGTTGCTATTCTTTGTGGAAGTCACTTGATAGTTCCTTCAAATGGCCAGCCTGGAATGCGGATTCCTCTTCCCAGCCTGTTCGCTCCAATCGGATATTTGAGATTTGAAAAGAATACTTGAGGTGTTGTTTTAAGATGCAGCTGTCATTGTTTTTAACAAGCTCTTCCATCATCCTGTGTCTCAGACTCTTTTTCTTTCTTTCCTCTTTTTCAAATTTTTTTGTTGGTATTATATGTTATTATTTTCTGTTTTTGTTTTTATTTAGTTTTTCAGGCCATTGGATTTAAATTGAAATCTCTGGAATGTTCGTGCAGTTTACAGTATTACACATATGGAACACAAGAATTTTTTCACCATGTGCAGAAGACAACTAGGAACTTCCTTTGCCTTCCTGTCTGTCTCTGTTTCACCGCTGTTGGTCCTGGTTCTGTTTTCCCAGTTCTGTTTTCCCGGTTCTGTTTTCCCAGTTCTGTTTTTCAGTCTCCTATTTTTTCACCTCTTTTTGTCCATGTCTCTTTTGCCACTTGTCAAAAATATCTCCCTCTACACTCCTTTGGAAAACACACACACACACACACACACACACACACACCTGGGCTGGGTGATATGGCAGAAAATTTGACCACAGTATGTTTTTTTATATTGACCGATATCAATTTTTATCATGATCAGGGCTGGGCGATAGAACTTCACATCAAAATCATCTTTAATTGACTGATCTGGCCAGAATCACATGACCATACATGTGGTAGTGTGCTTTCAAGGAACAGTACATGAACACACACAGTGGGATGCACAGAATATAAAGAAAAACTTTACAAAATAAATAATAATAACTGTAATAATAAACAATTTGTAGTCATGTACTTGATCAGTCAGTTAACGATTACAATTGACGGTTCGATTCATTTTTTCAGTTCATTGCCCAGCCCTAACACACACATACACACACACACGCACGCGCACACACACACACACACACAAACTCCCACAAAGATGCAACCATATGCACATGCATCTACAAATGCCACACACACCACAATGGTGCACCCATACAGATTGACACACACATACAAACACACACCATCCACTGCCCTCTTTCATGAACAGCTGTGGGGACTCTTCTGAATCTCATCTCAAATATGCGCTGGATGATTTTCAGAGCCAACGAAAAGAGATCCACTCCTCAACTAATCAGCTCCATGACCCCTGGCTCAGTCGTCTGGCCCTGGGGCATTTTTGGCATACGTTCACAACCAACCCCCCTACACACACACACACACACACACACACACTCTACCCATTACCATGACTTGCCTATGTCACACAAACCATTTCTCCTGAAGAGACATGATTGTAAGCATAGGACTTTGGGAATCCCCAACCGACTCCACCAGGAGAAGGGGCCTAAGGAAAAGTCTGTGTGTCTGTGTGTGTGTGTCTGTGTATGTATGTGTGTGTGTGTGTGTGTGTGTGTAGATATGTGTCATGTAGGCAGTGTTTGAAGAAAGATAAGCAAGGCTCAGACAATCAGGAGATTTGGTCAGTTCTTTAGTTGTTGCTGTAGTCTTACATAGACTACACAAATAGACTGTGCCTTTAATTTGCAATTAATTTTGATTAATTAATCACTTGTCTAATCACTAATCACTCAAGCTTGTAATTAATTAGATTTAATTAGATTTAATTGTTAGACAACCATATTGTAAATATTACAACAGTTTTGGGTGTGGTTATGAGTTTGAGTGTGTGTGTGTGTGTGTGGTGTGTGTGTGTATGGGGTTAGAGCAACAGACATAAGGCATGCTGGGGAGGGGTCAGAAGAGCTGGCCTGGTGGTGTTTCACTGTCTACACCATGGAGGAGGAGAAGAGGAGGTGGTGGAGGAGGAGGAGTAAGATGAAGATGAGGAGATGATGAAGGAGGAGGTGAAGGTAGAAGAGGAAAAGGTGGAGGAGGAGGTGGTGATAGAAGAAGTGAAGGAGGAGGTGAGGGTAGAAGAGGTGAAGGTGGAGGAGGAGGTGATGAAGGTAGAAGAGGTGAAGGTGGTGGAGGAGGTGATGAAGGAGGAGATGATGAAGGTAGAAGAGGTGAAGGTGGTGGAGGAGGTGATGAAGGAGGAGATGATGTAGGTAGAAGAGGTGAAGGTGGAGGAGGAGGTGATGAAGGAGGAGGTGATGAAGGTAGAAGAGGTGAAGGTGGTGGAGGAGGTGATGAAGATGGTGAGGTGAAGGTGGTGGAGGAGGTGATGAAGGAGGAGGTGATGAAGGTAGAAGAGGTGAAGGTGGAGGAGGAGGTGATGAAGGTAGAAGAGGTGAAGGTGGAGGAGGAGGTGATGAAGGAGGAGGTGATGAAGGTAGAAGAGGTGAAGGTGGAGGAGGAGGTGATGAAGGAGGAGATGATGAAGATGGTGAGGTGAAGGTGGTGGAGGAGGTGATGAAGGAGGAGGTGATGAAGGTAGAAGAGGTGAAGGTGGAGGAGGAGGTGATGAAGGTAGAAGAGGTGAAGGTGGAGGAGGAGGTGATGAAGGAGGAGGTGATGGAGGTAGAAGAGGTGAAGGTGGAGGAGGAGGTGATGAAGGAGGAGGTGATGAAGGTAGAAGAGGTGAAGGTGGAGGAGGAGGTGATGAAGGAGGAGGTGAAGGTGGTGGAGGAGGTGATGAAGGAGGAGGTGATGGAGGTAGAAGAGGTGAAGGTGGTGGAGGAGGTGATGGAGGAGGTGATGAAGGTAGAAGAGGTGAAGGTGGAGGAGGAGGTGATGAAGATGGTGAGGTGAAGGTGGAGGAGGAGGTGATGAAGATGGTGAGGTGAAGGTGGAGGAGGTGGCGGTAGATGAAGTGCAGGAGGAGGTGGTGGTTGAAGAGGAGGCGGTGGGGGTAGAGGTGGAGGTGGAGGTGGAGGAGGTGGAGGTCAGTTTCGAGATGGAGGTGGTGGAGAAGGTGAAGCAGCAGCAGCATTGTGGTGTCTGGAGTGGGTGCAGCGCAGCGAAGCGCCCGCTGTCAGACACTTATCTGAAGGCGTATGTACACGGCTCTTCCGCTACATTCCTCACAGCTGACAACAACCAACACCACCTCTGCACCCACAACACACCACAGTTTCCACAGCCTGCACCTGCTTATCACACACACACTCTCTCTCTCTCACACACACACACACACACATGCACACATACACACACTCTCTCTCTCCCCTCTGCCCTGTTTTATGGCTTATCTGCTCAGTGCTGTCTCCTCTCCCTCCTGTCTGTCCTGTCCTGTCCGGTGCAGCTGAGGAGAAGAGGTCATGATGTTGGTATTCCTGCTGCCTCTGCCCAGCGCAGGTGCTTCTCCTCGGAGTGACACGGAGCAGATGGGCCTCTGACTGGCAGGTGTGAGGAGGTTGAGAGGAAACGAGAGGAGGAGAGGAGAGGAGAGGAGAGGAGAGAAGAGGAGGCCGGAGCCTCTCCTCTCCAGTCCTCTCCTCTCGTCTGTACTCTCCTCTCCTCCACTCCTCTCTTTTCTCCTCGCAACCTTATGTGCTTTCTCTTTTTTTTCACACATCCTCATATTTGGATTTTCTCCCATTTCTTTTCCCTTCTGCTGCTCTTTGCTGAGAAACTCTCTCCATGCTAGTTGGATTGTGCTCCTCTCTCTCTCTCTGTCTCTCTCACTCTGTTGTCTCCTTCTTTTCTCGCCTTTCTTCTTGTCTCAGATGCCCAGCTCTCAAAACATGGAGGTAGCTACCACCTGTCTTACCGTCTTCATTGTCAAACGAGTTGTCTCTTGTGGTCATTGAGGTGCCCATCAAAAAACGTACGTTCGGTTACGTAGTAAGATAGCTAAATTGAATGGCGTGATTTATTTCATTGTTGGGATAACGTTGCCAGGATAGAGACAGTTTACTTTGGACATTGAGAGCAGTATAAAGGATACGTCGATGTTGCCTTAAAAACTGAGCAAAGTGCAGGTGTTTTTTGGCAGAATTTTAGGCCGATGTTTGATTCAGACATGCCTGAATACCTAGCTGCTACCAAATGCTATCGTAGAAGGCAGCGTTCCCTTTGTTTCTTTTATTACGACAAAACTGCTTGGCTGTGCGTGTCTGTAAATAGCTCTGGAAGAGAGACTTCAAAGACGTTTCTATTTTGATGCTGGTGTAGCATTGGCACAGCCGCAACACGGCTGTGGACACGGCTGGGACTCGTCGGCTGCCGGGCGTTGGGAAGGAAGGGTGACTGGCTGTGTCAGTGCTGGGAAAGATTACTGCGGCTGACATCACACGCTTGATGACGGGGGCCATTAAGTCGTTTGGATTCCTCATGCAGGCCCAGTCTCTTCATCTGATAAACAAGCTGCTATTTTCTGACTTAATTTCGACAAATTACTGTGAATTGTACCTCCGAAAAAGCCACAGAGTGCACCTGCTGTTCCCTGCTAATGGCTGCGGCTGAAATGTTTCCACATTGCATGGCCACAATCATGTGTGTTGCACTGTAAAAGTGAACTGTTGGATTTAGGAATGGAGAAAGCAGGTAGGTTTCTGGCAAAGCTGCCTTTGGCAATATGTGTGTGTGTGTGTGTGTGTGTGTGTGTGTGTGTGTGTGTGTCTGTGTGTGTGTATTGCAGTGTGCAACAGCAACTGGTGTGTTCACTTGCTGGAGCGCTGAATGTGGGAATGGCAGGCAGAGAGACGCATTCTTTGCAATCTTCTCAGTTTTATCACCACTCACATGCACACACACACACACACACACACACACACACACACACACGCACACAGGGTGGGCAGGCCAGTGTGTGTATTATTTCACCTGAGTCAACACAGCTCGCCATTTCTCTCTGGTAGGTCAGCACACGCTTCACACGGACACAGCGTCCGCCTTTACATCTCTTTTTCTCTCTCTCTCTCTCCATCCTTTTCTCCTACACTTCCATTCTCTCTACATCTCTCCTCTATAATCTCTCTCCCTCCTCCTGGTCACTCCGTTGCTCTCTCTATCTTCCCTCCTCTGCCTTTTTCACACTCTTCAATTCGTACTGTCCAAGTTTTCCCTTTTCACACACTTCCTTTCCCCCGCTAGCTCAGTCTCTTGAGCTTCCGTTCTCCTCTTCTCTCACCCTTCTGCCTCCCTTCTTCTAAAGGGCTTCATCTTTTTTTTCTCTCTCTTTGTCTCTTTTACTTCTCTTTCTGTCTCACTCTTTCCTCATTTATCTTTTCTTCTCTTTTCATGTTCTAACGTTTATCCTTCTGTACTCTGCATATCTTTCTTTATCTTTTTCTGCTCCCACCCCAACACACACACACACACACACACACACACACACGCACACCTTCTGTGATTGTTCTGTATCTTTGTTTTGGTCTGCTGTTTTGTGTGGGTGTTCTTATTCATCTTTTGCCCCTTTTTTGTCTCTTTTGATTTTATTGGGCTTCCTTTTCACCCCTCATGAAGAAGAGAACTTTAAAGTCAGCCTCCGTCTGTCTCTATTTGTGCACATGAATGTTATCCCTCTGTTTTCATCCCGTTGCCCAGCTGTCAGCTCTCTCTCTCTCTCTCTCTCTCTCTCTCTCTCTCTCTCTCTCTCTCTCCGCCTCTCTCTCTTTCTTTCTCCCTCCATCTCACCACTGTCCTGGACATAATGTTTCTCCATGCAGTAGAGCCTGCGAACCCAAACAAAGGCGGCCCCATTGTCTCACCTCTACTGCAGTGTCTGAGCTCTGCACACTCGCACACACACACGTACACACACACACACACACACACACACAAACACACGCCAGATTCCCTGCATACTTTTCACCCAGCGTCACACACACAATAACAGGTGCACTGGGCCTCTGACAGCACGCAGTGTGTTTCGGGAGTGATGGCCTTTTAACAGTTATTTGAATGCTATCAGAAAGGGCTGGTGGCAGAGTGGTGCGATACAACAAGCAAAACAACTGGGAGTCGCTAATGCTAACAGCTGACAGTGAGGATGTTTTGGAGTAGAGGCTGAAATATCCCTTTGCTATGACATTGTCTGTGGTGCCGTTGCCAAAATTGCAGCTAGATTGACTGGAGCCTCAGAGCACACACACACACACACACACACACACACACACACACACACACACACACACACGAAGGTACACATGTACGCAGGCAGGCAGACACAGACACACACACAATAAAACAAACATGCATGCCCACTTGTTGAAAGCAAATCCTCGTTGTTTAATACATGTCTGTCTATC
>PYXC01000496.1:2492500-2495000 GCA_015244755.2 Tenualosa ilisha
TCCCCGCCCATGTGTGGTAAAGAAATCATTACGGAGGCGATTATGTCTACACCTGTGGCCCGCTCGCTTGCTTGCTGTCGGCCCAGCCCTGCTGTTTGCACAGCCTCTTATCTGAAGAACACCTTTTAGCAAGCCTTTCGACCCAAGGCAGACAAGAGAGATTGAGTGAGTCAGAGAGAAATGTGTGTGTGTGTGTGTGTGTGTGGGGGGGGGGGGGGGTAGTAAAGGGAGAGAGGGAGAGGAGGAAAGGAAGAGTTGAAACACTTCCCGGCTGCCACACATACGAGCTTGGGTATGTCAGGGCGACCGTGGCCCTGCCAGGCCTCACGGTCCAGTGCCACTAGAGTGTTCCACTGAGCAAATAGAAACAGGGCCACTCATCACAAGGCTCACGGCAGCAGTGCTGGGGCAGGAAGGCCTGTGCTGTGGACCTGTGCTAAATGTTGAGTCTCTGTGTGTGTGTGTGTGTGTGTGTGTGTGTGTCTCTGTGTGTGTGTGTGTGTGTGTGTGCACACGCTTTAACCCATGTCCAAGCTGTGTATTTGTGTATGTGTGTGTGGGTGTGTGTGGGCATGCTTCATCCCATGTCTAGGCTGCGTATGAGTGTGTGTGTGTGTGTGTGTGTGTGTGTGTGTGTGTGCGTACACGCCTTAACCCATGTCCAAGCTGTGTATTTGTGTGTGTGTGGGTGTGTGTGTGTGTGTGTGGGCATGCTTCGTCCCATGTCTAGGCTGTGTATGAGTGTGTGTGTGGGTGTGTGTATGCGTGCGTACGTGCGGGCGTGCGCGCCAGCCACACCCTCTCCCCACATGCCACCCGCAGCTTGGCCCCTTAGGGCCTTGAAGGAACCACTACAGCACAGTACGTCACTGTACAGGGCGCTGATGTATCACTCGGCCTGCACCTCATCTTGGCTAGCCTGGAATTCAGCACACACACACACACACACACACACACACACACAGATTTTTGCTTCAACCCCAAGGAGTGTTCACACACATTCAGATCTGGCTGTAAGTGGGTGGCAATGAAATGCAATGATGCTAATTGAACATTAGAAGAATGGCATGAACGTCCTTAGCAAGTGGCCACAGCTCAAGTCATTGTTTACCTTGCTATGCACGTATGTTTGCATGCCAGACATGTGGAACAGAAGAAAGGAATTCTGTCGTAATAAGAGGCTCTCCAGAAGGAGATTGAACTAGTGGAATGAAGCATCTCTTAATTTTTTGCACATGTGTCATTTGTGTTCGTTTGTGTGTATATATGTGTTTGTGTGTGTGTGTGTGTGTGTGTGTGTGTGTGTGTGTGTGTGTGTGTGTGTGTGAAACGACCTCATGCTGCATCCCATTTGGGGAGTTTTGGGAGTATGTTTTTTTTTTTTGTCGCTTGCATCTTTTTTTCCACGTCTCTGTGTTGTTCTTTTCTTGTGTACGGCTGCAAATAATGTGTGACATGAGAGCATCTAAAATGCATTAGCTGTTTTTCCTCTTCTCGCTCAGCTTGTCGAGATCAGACTACTGCAAACATTCTTGCGGCGGAAATTGCACCCCGCCTAGTGCTTTAAAGCTATGCATGCTCTTAGCTCCCTTCCAGGGAGCGCATTTCAGAGCAAAGCCAAGGAATGTAGCTCCAAACCAATAAAGCTCACTGTGTGTGTGTGTGAGTGTGTGTGTGTGAAAGGGAGAGAAAGAGATTATATGTGATTATCAGATAGAGTCATAATCTCTATTTGCTTCTCTCTCTCTCTCTCTCTCTCTCTCTCTCTGTCTTTTTCTTCTACTTTATCTCTTTCCCTCGTTCCCCATCTCTTTCTCTCCCTCTCACACCCACACACATACCATGTCTCATTTAAGCAGTCTGTGAATGAGGGCCTGACTTTTCTCACAGAGTGGACTGAGCGTTTGACCTCCTGTGTTTGTGTGTGTGTCTGAACCCCCTATTGCCTTGAGATACCCAGGCCTAGTGGTGTTCTTCCTCCTCTTCTTTCACTTCTTCCTCTTCCTTTTCTTCTTCTTCCTCTTCTTTTTCCTCTTCTTCTTCTTACTCTTCCTCTTCTACTTTCACTTCTTCCTCTTCCTTTTCTTCTTCTTCTTCTTTCTTTTTCTTCCTCTTCTTCCTCTTCCTCTTCTTCTTCTTTCTCTTCATTTCCTTCATCTTCTTTCCTTTTCTTCTTATTCCTCTTCTTCATCTTCTTCTTCTTCCTTTGCTTCCTTTTCTTCTTCCTTTTCTTTTTCTTCTTCTTCTTCTTCTTCTTTTTCTTCTTCCTCTTCTTGATCTTCTTTCTTCTCTCTTCTTCCTCTTTGCTTGTTGAATCGTTGCAGTCCACAAGTAATATGTGCCTGGGATGAATCTCATGTAGGCAACAACAGCCCCGGCATTCCATCGCCTTGCAGCAACAGAAGTTCTAAGTATAGCATCAACACGATGTGTTATCGCTCTCCCTCTCCCTCTCTCTCTCTCTCTCTCTCCATTTCTCTCTCTGTGTCTCCCTTATATT
>PYXC01000496.1:2500000-2520000 GCA_015244755.2 Tenualosa ilisha
GCTCTTTAGAATGGTTTCTGATCTAACACATAGACGCTCTTTAGAATGGTTTCTGATCTAACACATAGACGCTCTTTAGAATGGTTTCTGATCTAACACATAGACGCTCTTTAGAATGGTTTCTGATCTAACACATAGACGCTCTTTAGAATGGTTTCTGATCTAACACATAGACGCTCTTTAGAATGGTTTCTGATCTAACACATAGACGCTCTTTAGAATGGTTTCTGATCTAACACATAGATGCTCTTTCACTTGAAGCTGGTGCTCTTCATTTTGTATTGGCCCTCGGCAGCTCAGATTTTTCGGTATGCGGCCCGCAAACAGAAAAATCTGGCCACCCCTGGCCTAGAGTGTGTTTGCTGGGTTGATTCCCTGTGGATTCACACTGTTACTGGGGCTCAGCGGTGTCTAATTACCAATAATGGTCCTGAACTGCTCATAATTCCTCACTTGAAACAGATGATTGTGTTTAGCATTGTTCTCTCTCTATCAATTGCTCTCTCTCTCTCTCTCTCTCTCCTCTCTTAATCAAATTGAATTCGATTAAAGTACTTTCATAAATTACACAATCATATGTCATTTTGCCAAAACATTCACAGAAGTATTAGAAAATCACATCTCTCTCTCTCTCTCTCTCTCTCTTTCTCTCTCTCACACACACACACACAAACACACACACACACACTTGCTCAGTCGCGCTCTCCTGGCTGTAAATCTGACTCCAGGGCCGTCAGCAGGCTCTCAGCCTCTCCTTTCCTCTCCTCTCTTCTCCTGATGTGGTTCCCAATAATGGGAAGAATGTCCAAGGGAGTTGCCCTCGGAGTTGGCCAACTGCGCCAGACCAGGGCTGCTCTCTTTAAGGTCCTCTTCCAAAAAAACAAACTGGGGCAGAGTGTGGTAGCGGGGGGAGAGTGGGTGGGCTGAACGGTGGCTTGATGTGTTTGGGGTGGGGAGGTGGGGGGGTTGGAGGTTGAGGGGTTGGAGGGTGTCTCAGTATATTTGCGCTTTAATTACTTCCAACCAATAACTATGTGGGGCATTTATTTGCCCCCCACCTCCCCACACCCTGTCAAATTAAAACATCGCCCTCCAATAACAGGAAGGGAGGCACTCGAAAATAAAGTTGTTTGTGGCAAGCTTTTATGTCCGGCCGAGGAATTTGAGAGGCTTGGTTTAGTTTTTTTCTGTCTCGTTTTTTTTTTTTTTCTGACTAAACGTTACTTCTGGTTCTGAGGTTGGACAGATGTCTGGTCTGCGTGGGTCTAAGCACAGCGACTCATCTGCGGCTCTTTACGCAGAGTTGCGCTCCCATTTTTTTTTTTTTTTTTTTTTTTTAACAGCGCCGAGGACGCAGTTCACACTTCGCTGCTCTCGTTTAAACACTGTGGCCCAGTGACTCACACAGCCCTCTGCCCGCCCGGAAGATTTAACATCTTTCCCCCAATGGACTTCATCATGTGAGGCATCTTAAACTTGTCTGCTGCTTTTACAAAAAAAAAAAAAGTACCAAAAAAACACATTCTGGCCTAAGTCACAGCGAGGCACTTGTTGGATTGGATTGTGGCTCCTTTTCCCAGGCTGGTTTTAGTGGAATTTTGCCCGTTTTTCTCTCTCTCTTTCTCTCTTTCTCTCTCTCTCTCTCTCTCTGATCTCTCATCTCTCTCTCTGCTATGTCTTTCTCTCCCTTCGTTCTTCTCAGGCCAATCCTGAGGTGCAGTGTTGCGCTGCGAGGCATTTCTGCTTCTTGCCTGTGAGCTCTTCATTTTCTTAAGAGCCGCTGCGGCGGCAGAAAGGAAGAAGGGGGGCCGCGGCTTCTTGCGCGAGCAGATGTTCCGTCGGGGCACACGGAACCGGCGTGTTCTACCGCAGGACTCTGATTATTTATACTCTCTGGTTTCTCACAAGGCACATGTTCCGGAAACCTCCTGCCCAGCTCCGGTTACCCGCCTGGGAGGAATTGTGGGAGTGCTGGGGCCAACAGTGCCTGTGCCATCTCCCCACACAAAGCCAAGGTTGGAAATCTGAATCAACTTTCATGTGCAAAAACGCAGTGCCCCCTCCCCACCAAAGAGAGAGAGAGAGAGAGAGAGAGAGGGAGGGAGAGAGAGAGAGAGAGAGAAGAAATACAGACGGAGAAAAGAAAGACAAAGACAGAAAAGAATGAGAAAGAAAAGAAAAAGATGGCAAGAAGAGAAAAGAATGAAGGAAGGGAAGAAAAGGAAAGGAAAGAAAAGAAATGAAAACAAAAGTCCCACCCCAGAAGAATCTCACACACACACATAAAGAGTGGTGCTGGGCACATGCACCTGCACAAGCGCCACTGTAGTGCAGAGAGATCTCACCCCTTTTCCTTCTCTCTCTCTCTCTCTCTTTCTCTCTCTCCCTCTTTCTCTCACTTTCATTTTCTTTTTCCCTTTCTCTCATTCTTTCTTTCTTTCTTTCTCTGCTCCTTTTTCTCACTTTGTGCTTGTCATCCATCTTGCCATCTGAAATGTATTTGTAAGAGTGTTCTGACAGGTCAAGAAAGTAACTGAGATCCATCATGTCAAGACGGAACTCTCATCTCCCTCTCTCTTTCTCTCACTAACTCTCTTTCTCTTTCTTTCTTTCTCTCTCTCTCAGTCTTTCCTTCTGTTTCTCTCTGATTCACTTCTCTTTTGTCATCTTAGAGTCATTTCATGTCTTGATAATGCAGCTAAGAACAATAGCCCACTGAAGGAGGATTTCTTACAGTAATTCACTGCAAATGTTATGAAAAGCATCACCTGTGGTTCCTCTGGTTCCTCAGAGCAAGATTACCATTGCAACAACACATCATCAGCAAGGCAGCAGCAGCAGCAGCAGCAGCAGTCCTAGTTTGGGTGACAGGTCTATCCAGGACATTGTGCTGCCCATGGCCATAGCAGCATATGTAATTCGTATGCACACAAGAACATTAAATCAAATTGGAAACATTTGGAAAGTCAAGGTCTTGGAGAACTGAAAACAGGTCTGTGACTTTTTCGGGGAAAATATGGGGTCCATATTGCAGCTGTGATCATGTGCCCTGTGTCACGAACACCAGAACACACGCTCACTTACACATGCAGAAACACACACACACACATACATACGGAACACACACACACACACACACACACACATACGAAAACAAAAGGAAAACATAAGGCCGCAATTAGCATTTAGCAGATTTAGCATTTAGTGCTTTGGCATGCAGCGTGCTTGTGTTTGTGATCGGAGCTGGTTAACCGCAGCCCCTCCAGATAGCAGTTGCCTGTGGAATGCAGGCCCAGTTCGGGGCAGCGCTGAGACCAGAGTCAGGTGGCCGTTGGCGGGTGGTGCTACGTGCTCCTCAGCAGGTCACAGGCCTGCTGGAATAAGAACAGGCTTCACCAGTACTGGCACAGACAGCCTGACCTCACCAGCCTGCTCTGCATTTATTCACATACCAGTCTCTGGATTGCTTGCGGATGCACGCACACACACGCACACACACACACACACACGCATACCATACACACTCAAATATACACACACTATCACTCTCACATATACACACCATACACGCTCAAAAACACACACAATTGCTCTCTCTCACACACACACACACAAATAAGCATGCACATATAAAATTTTATGCATACACATGTAAATACACAAACTCTCTTGTTCCCACATTGGATTTGACCCAGGCCTTCCCGGCAGCTTTTGGATGCTGTGTCATAGGAGGGCGTGTGGTGTTAAACATTGTGGTCAGGATGACCTTTTATGAGGCTATTCCGCTTTGTGTGATGAATCTGATGTGCACACACACACACACACACACATATGCTGTATACTAACTTTTCTATTGTTAGCTGCTGTCTAGCTGTCCTGCATAGAATTTTTCCGGAATTTTCTAGTTCACAAACGCACAATCGCACGTGAACACACACACATGGGTACAGACGTACACACAGACACACATGCACGCACACATACACATGCACTCACACACACACACACACACACACACACACACACACACACATGCACAGCATATGCAGCAGACACACACAAGCCTCACGCAGGCTTTCCTGGGTGGCTTTGCCTGTGTGATGTGCGTGCTCTTGTCACAGACCTAGAGGGGACATTGTTCTGTGCAGTGTGGTGTGGCGTGTGATGTTCGCTCGGTGTTGTGCGAGGTCGTTTCCGTTGATGTCCTCCGCAGCACAGCGCAGCGCCGAGCCACTCAGCAGGCATGTCTGTCCAGTCCAGGAAAGCTGTTGTTTCACTGCGAGTCTCTCTCCACCGGCACAGGGTCGCGCAGGACGCAGAGCAGGACTCCGCAGACATTCATTACAGATGCGCTCGGCACTGCTGCTCTTTGAAGTCTCAACTCTAACACCAGGCCTCGGAACAGAGGAACATGCGAAGTTACACACACACACACACACACACACACAAAAACACACACACGCACACACTATAACCTTCTGGCACACACATACAGTATACAGTACAAGCTTGCATATGAGTAAAAATCTCTCACGCGCACACAGACACACACAGACACACACACGCACACACACTTGGAAACCCTAATTCTTAGAGCCTGGATATAAAGAGTCTGCTTCTTGTGTCTTGTGTTTTTAAGCATGTTTGCAGAGCTTACAGGACTTGTGTATTCTGTTCCCAGCCTCCCTCCTTCCCTCCTCTCTTGATGGTGGTGTATGGTGTAAATCTGCAGGGGTGCTGACACAGATTGTTGTCTTTCTCTGTGATATAAAACATCAACGCTCAAGGGAGGAGAGAGAGAGAGAGTGAGAGAGAGGAAAAATCCAGAGGGTGTCTGGGAGAATGGACAAGATCGCACTCCCAAGTCTCACAAATCAAATTCTGGAAGCCTCTTCATTTGGATCCCAACTGTGGACAGACACCCCACTTATTCTCCCCTCACCTCTCCTCCACACACACACACACACACACACACACAGGCAAATCACACACACACACACACACACACACACACATAAACATCCCCTCAGGCATAGGCTGAGGTCTGCATGCATTTTCAGCTCAACTAAAAATTCTTCATTGCCACCAAGCAATTTGGGAGCCCAAAGAATGTGGAGAATGAGAGCAGCAGCTCCAGGTCCAAATGTCACAGGACTGTCTCTTGTCACCACAGTTCTCCTCAGATAAACCTGTTTCTGGTCACCATGGTTCCCCTTGGATAGGACTGTCTGTGGTCACCATGGTTCCCCTTAGATACGTCTGTGTCTAGTCACCATGGTTCCTCCTCAAATAGGACTGTCTTAGGTCGCACTACGGTCATCCGTAGATTCACCTGTGTCTGGTCACCTGGACATTTTTTTTAAATAAACAAGAAAAAACACTTTACACTTTGTGTTCTGCTTTATTTACCTCACACCCACTTTCCCGAGATCGTGTGCATTTGCTCATTCATACAAACAGTCTATTCGTCTGATCAAACCTCTTTATGCACATACCAACAGTCCATTAATTTTGCATTAACAACAAAGAAACTTATATAACATGTTTTCTGTCATCATTTAAAATAATCTCTAAATTTACATTTTATGCATTTCGCAGACGATTTTATCCAAAACGACTTACAACTTGTCAAGTTGGCAACTTAGGGTTAAGTGCCTTCCTCAAGGGGACAACGGTGGCAGCTGGGATTTGAACTCTGAACTTTTCAGACTACTTGCACACTAGCCAGATTCCTTAACCACTGCACTACCACTGCCACACTGTTAATGATGGAAAACATTGAAGTAACGCGCCTACAGAAATGGGGCTGTCCTCTGGCATCTGTGGTTGTGCTGCTAATAGCACTGTAGTAGTGATGGTGTGTAGGCCCGTGTGGAGGCCCGCTGTAAGGTAGAGTTTTATGATGGGGTGTTGGATGGTGGTGTATTGGAGACGGAGGATATATATAAATAATTATATGTTGCTAAAACGGGCTGGTTTTTGTGCATACTATCAAATCAGATTCTGCCGGTGTCCCTGCCCTCAGATATGACTGTGTCTGGCCAGTATGGTTCTCTCAGATACCCTGTGTCTGATCAGTATGGTTCTCTCAGATAGGGCTGTGTCTGATCAGTATGGTTCTCTCAGATAGACCTGTGTCTGATCAGTGTGGTTGTCTCAGATAGGGCTGTGTCTGATCAGTGTGGTTGTCTCAGATAGGGCTGTGTCTGATCAGTGTGGTTCTCTCAGATAGGGCTGTGTCTGATCAGTGTGGTTCTCTCAGATAGGGCTGTGTCTGGTCAGTGTGGTTCTCTCAGATAGGGCTGTGTCTGGTCAGTGTGGTTCTCTCAGATAGGGCTGTGTCTGGTCAGTGTGGTTCTCTCAGATAGACCTGTGTCTGGTCGGTATGGTTCTCTCAAATAGACATGTGTCTGGTCAGTATGGTTCTCTCAAATAGGGCTGTATGGTTCTCCCAGACAGACCTGTGTCTGGTCGGTATGGTTCTCTCAGATAGGGCTGTGTCTGACCAGTATGGTTCTCTCAGATAGGGCTGTATCTGGTCAGTATGGTTCTCTCAGATGGGGCTGCATGGTTCTCTCAGATAGGGCTGTGTCTGATCAGTATGGTTCTCTCAGATAGGGCTGTGTCTGATTAGTATGGTTCTCTCAGACAGACCTGTGTCTGGTCGGTATGGTTCTCTCAGATAGGGCTGTATGGTTCTCTCAGATAGGGCTGTCACTGTGTCCTAACAGCAAGCAATGCAAGTGAGTGTTGATGACAAAATCAGTTTGATTACTGACTAGAAACACATGTAATAGATTCAGTGTGAACAGAGTATACATTCTATGGTAAATCAGATGATGCTCTGCATGATGTCTGATGCTCACATGCAGTTAGCATAAGGCGTGCGTTAGGTCACCATGGTCCCCTCACATAGGACTGTGTGGGTCCTTCTTAGTGAACCTACAGTCCCTCCAGTCCCCCTCAAACTGATTTAGACCTCATAGGCTTCCCAATACTAACCTTCCCACCAAACATGTAAGAAACCTGAGGAACCAAGTCAGGTTCCTGTCTAATTTGAGATGGTTGCCATTCTAATGTAGGCAGTAACTGATCTTTGATGTTTGAGTGTGTGTGTGTGTGTGTGTGTGCGTGTGCGTGTGTGTGTGTGCGCGTGTGTGTGTGTGTAGGAGAGTAGGAAAGAGCAGTCGCTGTCGTAAACTCCACTTCGTCCAGCACTTGCTGGTTCTCAGGCCAAGAGTCTGAGAAAGCAATATGGCCGCAGATGAAGGGAAGGTGCAGATTTATGGGTGGACCTCCCTTCCCCCCGGAGGACACCGGCGGTCCACCACAACAATGGAACAGCCAAAAATCATTAGCGTCTGTTTGGACCATCAAAGACACAGGAGCATCACGGCCACGAGAAAGAAAGAAAAAACCAAAAAAAACCCACACACACATCTGATAAACGTGCTAATAACACACACACACACACACACGCACACACCTAAAGATATACAAGTATATATGTATGCACATTAGTTCCACACACACACACACACACTTAAAGATATACAAGTATATATGTATGCGCGTTAGTTCCACAAACAAACATACACATACACACACATTCATAAACACACACACACACACACACACACACACACACACACACACAAGCGCAGAAGTGTGTGCACTTAGAGCATAATAGTATGCAGACTCATGCACATGCACGTCCCCAAACACACCATCTCTATTTTCAACCTCACAGTTAACGTCTCTGCCCTTTAGCTCCACCAGTGATTGCAGAGGATGCTAACCGCTGTCGCTAACAGCTAGCATGGCTTTGGAGGGGAAGACAAGAAAAGGATAAATAGAAATAAAGGAGGGATGGTTGGACTTTTTATTGAATGAGGCCAATTTAAGGAAATTCATTTTCACATTAACGAGGTCAGTCAGAGAGTGGTGGTGTGATTGTGAGTGAGTGAGTGAGTGTGAGTGTGTTTGTGTGTGTGTGAGTGTGTGTGTGAATGTGAGTGAGTGAGTGAGTGTGAGTGTGTTTGTGTGTGTGAGTGTGTGTGTGTGTCTGTGTGTGTGAATGAGTGACTGTGGTCTACTGATGACGGCCACTGCTCCAGCTTTAAAACTTAATCACATGGGGAAGCCTCTCAACCCCCCCCCCCACACACACACACACACATACACACACCACACACACCCTCTGCACAGCTCCAATCCATTCCACACCCAGCCAAGGGCTGCCCACCTTCATATGTGTGTGTGGGCTTGCTTGTGTGTGTGTGTGTGTGTGTGTGTGTGTGTGTGTGCGCGGCACCACCATATGGCTGAGTAGCCCTGTTCTTTCTCTCTGCAAACCCCTTTACCTCCTCCTTCCTCTCAGTGGTGTTGCTCACATGGAGCTTTTTATGACCTCTCTTCCCATTCACACACACACACACACACATACAGTTACATTCTCATGCACTCGGTCGTAGAGATACACACACTTACATTCACACTTATTCACACACTCACACACACAGATACACACATTTACATTAACATATGTGCACACTCACACACACAGATACACACATTCACATTAACATATGTGCACACTCACACACACAGATACACACATTTACATTAACATATGTGCACGCTCACACACACATAGAAGGAGGGCACATAACTCGGCATTTGAAAGAAATCCATTTGCATTTACAGAAATATCACACATTCCAATCGACATGTTACTCTAGTATGTTAGCAGACACTAGGCAAACACACACACACACACACACACACACACATATCTAAGATGAGGACAATGTCCAGACCTTCTGTCACCCTCTGAGACGTCCTCTAGAACTGCCATATCACACTTCACATGCTGTTCATGTCCAGGTGTTTACAAGCAGACATTAACCCTCCTTCCCCCTCAAGCACACCCCCCCCCCCCCCCCCACACACACACACACACACACACTTACTGACAAACACATACACACACATAGACACAGAGCTTTGTAATGACCCTCTCCACATTTTCTGGTAGACTTAAACAGCTTGTCACCCCCACTTATGGAGGCCACCAGGAAGGAAAAGATACCCACACACACAGACCAGAGCGAGACACTTTAATAGATTTTTGAAATGCAGTTTTGAAGAGGAAAAAAAAAGATGGGGAAAAAAACGGAAAAAAAGGAAAGAAAAAAACGAGGGATGGCATTTTGTGATTTTTCTGCGTCCCCTGTAATTTAATGTATGTGGGCTCAAGGCTCTTATTTTGTGGTTTGGGGCTTTTCTAGTGAGCAGGGGCCAGTGCTGCTCTGTGATGCTGGCGAGACAAATCACTTGTCCTCTCGCCTGCGTCCCCTCGCCTGCGTTCACCCGCCGGCCCGTCCACCCACTAATCCACTCATCCCACCATCCGTCCACTCACTAATCCACTCATCCCACCGTCCGTCCGTTCACCCACTAATCCACTCATCCCACCGTCCGTCCGCCCACTAATCCACTCATCCCCCCGTCCGTCCATCCACTAATCCACTCATCCCACCGTCCGTCCGTCCGTCCACTAATCCACTCATCCCACCGTCCGTCCATCCACTAATCCACTCATCCCCCCGTCCGTCCACCCACTAATCCACTCATCCCACCGTCCGTCCGTCCGTCCACTAATCCACTCATCCCCCCGTCCGTCCACCCACTAATCCACTCATCCCACCGTCCGTCCGTCCACCCACTAATCCACTCATCCCCCCGTCCGTCCGTCCACTAATCCACTCATCCCCCCGTCCGTCCACCCGCTAATCCACTCATCCCCCCGTCCGTCCACCCACTAATCCACTCATCCCCCCGTCCGTCCGTCCACCCACTAATCCACTCATCCCCCCGTCCGTCCACCCACTAATCCACTCATCCCACCGTCCGTCCGTCCACCCACTAATCCACTCATCCCCCCGTCCGTCCACCCACTAATCCACTCATCCCACCGTCCGTCCGTCCACCCACTAATCCACTCATCCCCCCGTCCGTCCGTCCACTAATCCACTCATCCCCCCGTCCGTCCACCCGCTAATCCACTCATCCCCCCGTCCGTCCACCCACTAATCCACTCATCCCCCCGTCCGTCCGTCCACCCACTAATCCACTCATCCCACCATCCGTCCTCCACTAATCCACTCATCCCCCCGTCCGTCCACCCACTAATCCACTCATCCCCCCGTCCGTCCACCCACTAATCCACTCATCCCCCCGTCCGTCCGTCCACCCACTAATCCACTCATCCCACCATCCGTCCGTCCACCCACTAATCCACTCATCCCCCCGTCGTCCGTCCACCCACTAATCCACTCATCCCCCCGTCCGTCCGTCCACTCACTAATCCACTCATCCCCCCGTCCGTCCGTCCACTCACTAATCCACTCATCCCCCCGTCCGTCCGTCCACTCACTAATCCACTCATCCCCCCGTCCGTCCGTCCACTAATCCACTCATCCCCCCGTCCGTCCGTCCACTAATCCACTCATCCCCCCGTCCGTCCACCCACTAATCCACTCATCCCCCCGTCCGTCCACCCACTAATCCACTCATCCCCCCGTCCGTCCACCCACTCCCCAAACCCTGCCTGCCTCCTGGAAGAGAGCAGTCATACCAGCCTGACCATCATCTGTCAGCAGGTTAGCAAACTTGGATCCAGCCAACCACTTAACAAAAGTGAGGGAGCACCATCACAGTGTTGCCCACAGCCCTGTCACCCTGCAGCAGTCACTCTGTCATACTTCCACTCTGTTACACTGTCACAATGTTACACCATCACTCTGTTACACTGTCACAATGTTACACCATCACTCTGTTACACTGTCACAATGTTACACCATCACTCTGACCGTTTGAGTCCCATCCTTGGTCCAGTCTCAATCATGGAAAGAGGGAAAATATGATGCTTTACCCCAAACACTGGAAGCTCAGAAGCTGGAAGAATAGAAATGACTCATGTAAACACTGATTGGAATATAATTTCTGATCCGATTAATTTTAATCGCAGTCAAAGTGGTGAAATATTCCATTCCAATCATGTAAAACACTCAGTCGCATTGAATTTTGTTCACACTGGCTTATCGCTCATCTTTCAACATGAACAAACCTGTATTTCTTGGAAATAAACACATTGAACACATTGCGGACAACCATGGGACCATGTAGGCTGGTGCTGGTCTTTGCCAAGGTAACAATAGTTTTTTTTTTTTGTTGTTGAGACAACTGACAGCAGTTTACTGTGCTCACCTCTCATGTAAAATTCACTACTTCAGTGTGATGAGTTACCCTCCTTTGGTTACCTCCTAGTCGCACCGAAAATACGTCTTTGATTGTCATTTTGCTGTGTCATTTTAAAAACAGGCTAATTGTGCGCCTATGTCACATGACCACTAACGGCTGATCAGAATAGAATGTTGCTGCACGAAAACAGACGACCCAGAATCTTTTTTGTCATAATAGCTTCATCGGAATGGCAGAAAATCTGTCCATGTAAACAGGGCTAATGTTACATGCTGTTGCACGACCACTACATCATAACACTATTACACACTTTTCCATTATTACCCTGTCAAAATGTCACAATGTTACACCGTCACCCTGTTACACTATCACGTTGTTACACACCGTCACCATGTGTCACATCATCACCGTGTGTTTGTCCAGCTGCATGGCCGTCCAGTCATCCACCCGCTGGCTGCCCTCTCCACGCACACCAACTCGCCTCCACTATATTGCCATGTGGCTGCAATTGCCCACGCCAGCCAGAAGAGCCGGAGGCAAGAGCAGCCCTCTGCAATGAGGGGGTTGAGGGGTTTGTGTAGTGAGGGGTCGTGTGTGTGTGTATGTGTGTGTGTGTGTGTGTGTGTGTGTGTGTGTGTGTTTGGGGGGGGGTTGTTGGTTGGTTGGATGACGGGACACCTGCCTTGAGTTTATTTATTTTCTTACACAAACACCCCCACGTTCTGTTTAGAGATGGAGAACGGCAAACACATGGGTAAACACTCTCTCTCTCTCTCTCTCCCTCTCCCTCTCTCTCTCTCTCTGTCTGTCTCCCCCACTCCCTCCTCCTCTCTCTGTCTGTCATTCTCTCTCCTCTTCCATTTCTCTTTCCCTCCCCCTCTCTGTTCACTTTTTTATCCTCCCTTCTTTCTCTCTCTCTCTCTCTCTCTCAGATTCTCTTTTTTTTCTCTTCTTCCCTCTGCCTTTCTCTCTCCCTCCATCCCTCTCTCCCTCTCTCCACTAGGCTGTGTTATAGTCTTGTTGGGGATGCGTACTTGGCTGGCCCTCACCACATGGCAAAGCGCGGTGTCCCTTTCCTGTTGTTTTGAAATGGTTAACCAGCGCTCCCGCCACCTGCTTCAAATCTACTGCTCTCTCGCTCTCTCACTGGGCCCACATGTCTGCTTTTTCCATACCAGTGCTCCCTCACTCTCTCACTCTCACAGTCTCTATCTTTGTCTTTTTCTCTCTTTCCTCTCGTCTGTCTTACTCTGTTCATTTTTTTTCCTCTCATTCTTCCCACCCTGTCAGTTTCTCTCTTTTTTTCACCAGGATGCACAAGATACGTTTGTCTGGTGCACCGAATGTCTCTTTACTTCCTCTTGCTTGTTCTCTCTCTCTCTCTCTCCCTCTCTCTCTCTCTTTCAGACTGTGTGATGGTGTGTTGAGATCTATTTTTATAAGGCTGTTGATCGTACAATGCATTGAAACCCTGTGAGTAAATACAGATTTCTCAGCTGACCACAAAGCAGCCCAGCGCAGCACAGAGTCAGAGCAGAGTAGAGGAGTCTAGAGCCCAGCAGGCTTTTTGGGTCGGTGAAGCCGTACATGTTTTTAGTTCCCTGGGCCAAGACATCTGTCTGCTGACACACCCTGCAATTATGAGTGAAAGGAAACAGCATCTTTTGATTATACTAAATCTGCGTTGCATACATATGCCGATTATGACAGAAAAAAAAGGACGAAAAGCAAAAAAGAAAAGAAAAGAAAGACAGAAAAAAGGGAAGGAAGAAAGGAAGGAAAGAGGAAAAAGGCTGTCCAGTCTGTTGTAGACGGAGTGATGAGCGGGCCACAGAAACATGGCGATCAGCAGGAAGTTTGATCATGTGTGGAGTCTGGTGCAGACAGACAGACAGACACACACACACGCACACAGACACACACACACAGACTCATACACACACACAGACACACACACAGACTCATACACACACACACACACACACACACACACAGACGTTGGCTGCCACATCTGCTTGTGTGAGTGGAGGCTTTGACCATATGTATGGATTATAGGAGTCTTAATCAGCTGACTGTTTAAGTCAATTTACCATCTTAATCTTTCACTTGATTGACTTGATTGACCTCATTAGGCAGATATGACCCTGCTTATATTCAAGAGAGCTTTAGGTCTGCAAAGCCATCAAACACACTTAACTCTGGAGTTCCAGAAAGCTTCCCAAGTGTACAATGTTGTCTCCCTGCATTGTTCAGAGTTTTTCAAATTGAAAATGTGCACATTGTGTGCATGTTTATGTCACATTTTATCAGTGTTATGGTGTTTGTGTGTGTGTGTGTGTGTGTGTGTGTGTGTGTGCTCACGCATCCTTCACTCACAGAGCTCTAACAGTGAACTTCACAGCAATAGACTGTCTTTCAGTGCCATAGAAGCCCTGTAGTATTTTTCCCTCTCTCCCTCTGTAATTTCTAATCCTCCTTTTCTAATCCTCCAGAGTTGTGAGTAGTGGGCTAATCCTGGAGTGCAGAGCAGGTGTGGAGCGAGTGCGGATTGAGTGCGGAGCGAGGGCAGAGCAGGTGCGGATTGAGTGTGGAACGAGAGCAGAGTGGGTGCAGATTGAGTGCGGATTGAGTGTGGAGCGAGGGCAGAGCAGGTGCAGATTGAGTGTGGAGCGAGGGCAGAGCGGGTGCAGATTGAGTGCAGATTGAGTGTGGAGCGAGGGCAGAGCGAGTGCAGATTGAGTGCAGATTGAGTGTGGAGCGAGGGCAGAGCGAGTGCAGATTGAGTGCAGATTGAGTGTGGAGCGAGGGCAGAGTGGGTGCAGATTGAGTGTGGAGCGAGGGCAGAGCGAGTGCAGATTGAGTGTGGAGCGAGGGCAGAGTGGGTGCAGATTGAGTGTGGAGCGAGGGCAGAGTGGGTGCAGATTGAGTGTGGAGCGAGGGCAGAGTGGGGTGCAGATTGAGTGTGGAGCGAGGGCAGAGCGGGTGCAGATTGAGTGTGGAGTGAGGGCAGAGCGAGTGCGGATTGAGTGTGGAGCGAGGGCAGAGCGGGTGCAGATTGAGTGCAGATTGAGTGTGGAGTGAGGGCAGAGCGAGTGCAGATTGAGTGCAGATTGAGTGTGGAGCGAGGGCAGAGTGGGTGCAGATTGAGTGTGGAGCGAGAGCCATTTTGTGGTCCCTCGCAGATACCTGAAATGGATCTGATTGTGACCTAGGCCAGAGGCTCAAGTGCAACAGCTGAATGTCATTGCAAGGAGATTCAGACCCATCGTGGGTGTCTGGACTCAGGCCATCATATGAGAGCTAGAGAGGGAGAGAGAGAGAGAGAGATGTGCTTGTGTGTGTGTGTGTGTGTGTGTGTTTGTTTTGTGTTTGTGTGTGACTGTATGTGTGTTCTGGCTCGGTTCCGGAGTAGTTAACTACTGTAGGCCCTCAGCAGCAACAACAGAGGTGGAAAAATCGGGACGTTCACACACACACACACTGGGAGTGACTCAGAACACCCACGTCTCAGAGCACAGTGTCCATGGAGTGGCTCTCTAGTTTCACAGAGCGCTTTATGACAGACCTCAGATGTCCACGTGTGCTTTACGGGCCCGCCGCCATCTGAAGGGATTCCGTCATTGCCATGGTGATTTTTTCCATCGCTCTCTCTCACCCGCTCGCTCGCTCACTTGCTGTGGCCGTCACAGGTGGAGAACAGCAGGAGGACGACTAGAGACACAGCTCCCCTTTACTAAACCCCAAGAAAATACTCAATGCTTAGCCTGTTGAGAACCTGTGTGTGTGTGTGTGTTTCTGAGGGTCTGTGTGTGTTTGTTTGTGAGGGTGTGTGTGTGTGTGTGTGGTGACATCACTCTCAGGGTGTTTTTGCCTGGTGGTTGACCTTTGCCCTTTAGGTCGGAGCTGCCCCAGCTGCTGACGTTTCAGAGCAAAGCTGTGGAGTGACTTCAGAAGTACACTAATCAGGACTGGGTAGAACGCAGGCCAGTATGCCAATTAAGGGCTCCTGGTACTGTTATGGTTGTGTGTGTATGTGTGTGTGTGTGTGTCTGTGTGTGTGTGTGCTTGTAGTACTGTGCTGCCATCAGACCTCCACACACTCCCATCAGCAGGGAAGCATGTCCAGTTCAGTCCATCTGTGTCCACAGGCAGACGAGCTGTGTTCACAGCATAGGTCCCTCTCTGTGTGAACTCACATCTAACACAAATAAGCACCCTCTCCACTCCTCTCTCTCTCTGTCTCTTTCTCGGTCTCTCTCTCTCTCTCTCTCTCTCTCTCATTCTCTCTCTCTTAGCCCTTTTCATTTTCTGTCTTCATTCCACTTTCTATCTGTATTCCTATCTCTCTCTCTCTCTCTCTCTCTCTCTCTCTCTCGTTTTCCTCCTGTTAGTCTTTCTCTCCTTCACTCCCTCTCTCCACTCCCTGATTCTGTTTTCTTCTGAAAGAGGATGGGGTGTGTGTAGTGTGTGTAGTGTGTAGTGTGAGGACCTTTGTGAGCTCTCTTGGCCTCTCCTGCTCTTCTCTGTCCTACCCTCCCCTCCACTGCCCTCTCTTGACCTCAATCAGGCTGCCCTGTGTTTGCCTTGTGTTGTGTTGTGTTGTGTTGTGTTGTGTTTGTGTTGTGTTTGCCTTGTGTTTTGTTGTGTTTGCCTTGTGTTTTGTTGTGTTTGCCTTGTGTTTGCCTTGTGTTTTGTTGTGTTGTGTTGTGTTGTGTTTGCCTTGTGTTTTGTTGTGTTGTGTATGTGTTTGTCTTGTGTTGTGTACGTGTTTGCCTTCTGTTGTGTTGTGTTGTGTTGTGTTGTGTTCGTGTTTGCCTTCTGTTGTGTTGTGTTGTGTTGTGTTGTGTTGTGTTGTGTTGTGCTGTACTGTACTGTGCTGTGCTCTGTTGCATTGCATTGTGTCATGAAGCCCTGCTGTGCTGCATGGGGGCTGTGCTCTCCCTGGCCCTGACACGTTCACCCACACAGGCAGGCAGTGAGGGGATTCCTTCTCCCCCCCTACCAACACACACACACACACACACACACACACACACACACACACACACACATACAGCCCTCTCGTCCCAACCAACTCCAGCCCCGCCAGCCAGCTCCCCCGGCTCCAGCTGACACCCACACACACACCTGCACCGCTTAGGCCGCACACTGCAGGATTGTTCCCAAGCGCTGGGGGTGGATCGAGGGGCGAGGGGTGAGGGATGTGTGTGTGTGTGTGTGTGTGTGTGTGTGTGTGTGTGTGTGTGAGTGTGAGTGGTGTGTGTGTGTGTGTGTGTGTATGTGTGTGTGTGCAAGGGGTTGCCCAGGCTGTTCCTGACGCATGAGTACTGACTATAGATAAACAGAGCCCTGGAAAGTCACAGGAGAGAAAACAACCGTGCCGCCTGACGATGGAGGAGTTTCCTCCTGCTCGTTACCTTCTCACCTTCTGTTTGCGTGTGTGTGTGTGTGTTAGTGTGAGTGTGTGTATGTGTGCACATATGTGAGTGTGTGTGCGTGTGTGGTGTGTGTGTGTGTGTGTGTGTATGTGTTAGTGTGAGTGTGTGTATGTGTGCACATATGTGAGTGTGTGTGTGTGTATGTGTGTGTGTGTGTGTGAGTGTGTGTGTGTTTTGTAGGCTCCAAGGCACACACTGGGCCTCTGTCATTTTGTAGATCACTGTAGACTGTGCCATTTTTCCTCTAATTTTCCGTCTTTCTCTCTCTCTCTCTCTCTCTCTCTCTCTCATCATATGGAGACCCCATATTACCTGACTGCTTTGCAGTGGAACACGGCTCTCTGGTCAAGGTGTGTAACCTAGGCTGTCAAGCACTCATCAGATCTCACGTAATGTACTGGAAATGCTTCTGGAAGTGCTTCTCTGATGTGCATCAAGTTGGTTGTTTAGATTGTGCGTTCTAATTTGTTGGACATGGTAGATGCAATGACTTCATACCAACAGCATGACAAAAATGCTCTTGGTTAATCGATGGAGTCGATATATGCAACACAACCATGTGCAATTTTGTGTTGCCCTGAGTCATGTTCATCTCAGAATCATTTCTTAATTCCTTCTTGTCCCCTCTTCTCAGTGTTTTCCATTGCCAAAGCCACGTCTCCCTGGGACACAGTTTTATGGTTTTTATTTTCTTCCCCTCCTCTATCCTTTCTTCTTTTTTCGTTCCTTCCGTCTCGTACAGACAGGTAATCTGAGCGCTTCTCTCCACCTTCCCACTCTGATTCCGCGTCTCGGTGGCGCGGTGATGTCTTTTCAAGAGCGCGGGATTTGAGCATAGGCGATGGGAGTGGGGGGTTGGGGTTGTGGTTGGGGGAGGGGGGGGTATGGGGATGTGGCACTGGGGACTCAGGAGCAGACACGGAGAGCAGCAGCCGCATTAGTTCTGGACTGCACTGTCTTTAGCTTTGATTTATCCACGGAGCCACTGCACCTGTGAGAATTTCTCCCTGTCTGAAGGCACTGAAGCAGGAGCCAAGGGCTCACTGACTCCCTCCCTGTGGAGCACCACTGTGCTCTAAACCTGGTGAGGAGCTGGAGGTGGAGGTGGAGGAGGACAGGAAGCTGTAGGTCTGAGTGACTCTAATTCCAAAAATGGTTGAATCCTCAACTTCAGGGTATGGCTGATTCGCACCAGTTAACCCTTTCAGGGGTTAGGGGTTATGGGGGGCATTGTGATTTAGCCACTGTCTCTCAAAGACTTAGAGAGAGGCTCAGAGGGGACGGAGGAAAGGAGAAGGCAGGAGAAGAGATGAGAAGAGAAGAGTAGAGAGAAAAAAAAAGAGAAAGGAAGAAAAAGACTTCAAAAAAGACAGGAGTTTAGAGAGAGGGAGATGAGGGTAGAGAGATGACAGGAATCAGAGTTGAAAAGAGAAAGAGCAGAGCAGAGGAAGAGAGAGATAAGAGAGGACAGGAGACATCAGAACAGCCTGGACCAGACCAGACAAGCAGACAGGCTCTTTAAACTGGGTAGTTGTAGCGCTGCCTCTTATCTCAAAGCCCGAGATAGACAGACACACACACACACACACACACACACACACACACACACACACACAGACTCAGATCAGATAGGAGCAGGCACATCTATGATTTGTGTGTGTGTGTGTGTGTGTGTGAGACATGTTTGTTTGGTATGGCTTTTGAAAGTGTGGCCCTATTGACTTTAGTTAGAAATCTCTCCAGATGAGTTGTTTAGTCACCACCAGCATGGCTGTCATCATCGTGACCGGTGCCCAGACATAAACATTTACCCAACACCAACAGTGAACCGCTGTGTCCTCATCGCAAGAGAGAGGGTGCACTGTGTGCGTTAGCACTGTGTGTGTGTGTGTGTGTGTGTGTGTGTGTGTGTGTGTATGTGTACGTTAGAGGTGTGTGTGTGTGTGTGTGTGTGTGTGTGTATGTGTATGTTAGAGGTGTGTGTGTGTGTGTGTGTGTGTGTGTGTGTGTGTGAGTGTGTGTACGTTAGAGGTGTTATCTGCATGATGGCATCGGTGTGAAACCTTTCATCTCTCACACAAACACTCTTTCCTGGGAGTCCCCTCTTCAAACACACACACACACACACACACATCACCCACACACACACACACACACACACACACAGACACACACACATCACCCACACATCAACAGCCCTGCACACATCACATAGGCATTTCATGTCCTGTGAACAAAAGCCCTCCAGTGTGTGGGTTTCTTTCATGCGGCCGAGACTGAGGCTGTGGCGGCAGCGGCGTTGCTCTGGGCTGCAGTCCGGCGTTGTTGTGCTGCGGGCCCATCAGAGGGGCCCATCAGAGGGCCTCCGCCTGGCTAACGCCACTGCACCTCATGCACAACACAAACTACTGCCTGTTTGCTTTGGGTCTGGAAACACTCCTCTTGTTTTCCGTCTTTTTTTTGTTAGGTCTTTCTTTCCATCTTTTTTTTCTCTCTCTTTCACTGTTCATTTTTTTCTTTTTCTTTGTTTCTTTCTTTCAGTTAGATATTTGTTCTTCCTTTATTCTTTTCCCCTTATTTTTTCTTTATCCACCTGCCATCTTTCTTACATCCATCGCACTCTATCCCTTTTTCTCTCTATCTGTCTCACTCTCTCTCACTCTATCCTCCTATCTCTCTCTCTCTCTCTCTCTCTCGCTCTATTGCCCTCTCTCTCTCTCTTTCTAACTCTACCCCCCCCCCCCCCCCCCTCTCTCTCTCTCTCTCTCTTTTCTCTCCCTGTGTGGGTGAGTGAGTCCGATGGAGCTCTTTCAGTGTTGCTAAGGTCACATGCAGGTTCGTGTCTCCTGCAAAGTCACATGTGTCCTGCTCTCCCCATACGGTCCGCTCATATACCCCGAAGCCATCTGTTAAACGACTAGCGCTCCCCGTGTAAACGTAGAGGCCCTCGCCTACATCAAAAGCGTTGATGGGAGCCCAACTCAGGCTCTGGCGCTGGTTCAGGACGCCTGCGTGAACGAGGCGATGGCGATGGCTTGAGCGTATGGGGAATGCCCCCCTCCCCCACTCCCTCTAGCCTAGTGCATCTGCTGCTGTGGCGGCTGTTGTGTGTGGCACAGGAGAGCATGTGTGGGAGCACCTGTAAGGAAAATCCCTCTCGGGACCTTGGCCAGGGATGATGGATATCGCTCCCTCACTCCCTCGCTCCCTCCTTCTCTCCCTCCGTCCCGCCGATCGTTCACTTTCTCAAGGTAGCAGCCATCGCCCCAGTGATGACTTACCCAGGGTTTTCAACTC
>PYXC01000496.1:2525000-2527500 GCA_015244755.2 Tenualosa ilisha
GTGTGTTGTGTGTGTGTGTGTGTGTGTGTGTGTTGGGGAGGATGTATCTGGCAGCTTAGGTGTGCACAGGGCGATTTCAGCCTTCCGGCTGATTTATGCGTCCTGGACTGTCTCGGTTCAGGCCGCCCTCTCCAGACGCTGCCGTTGCGGGGAGACTGGTAGCAAACACACACACTCCTCCACCACCACCCCCCCTCTTTCTCTCTCTCTCTCTCTCTCTCTCTCTCTCTCTCTCTCTCTTTCTCTCTCTCACTGTAAGCATCCATGAAGCGCTGTCGTCTCCACATCTGCTGTAAAATGGAACATAAATGCTGAGATTTGTTTTTTACTGGAGGGCTGATCTTGAAGGCTTTACTGTGCACGGCGTCGATGTGTTTGTACATGATTTGCAGACACCCTGCAAGCGCCGGCCTAGTGGCCGCTGGCCTTTATAAGTCATCTGGGCAGGCTACTGACTGAGCCGCAGTATCCCCACCGGTGGGAGCCTACCCAGGACAGAGCCATGGCCTTGTCTGGAGCCACCCCGCTGAGCTCACCCTCCGATTTATCGCGAAAGGTCATGACCCCAAAAAGATTGGACAGTATCCAGAAGCAAGCCATCCAGAATATACAGTATAGAGGAACGAGAATGAATAAAACACGTGTAAATATGTGAACGCCTTTAAGCTCTTAAAGTCCGAGTGTGTGTGTGTGTGTGTATGTGTGTGCTTGTGTGTGTATGTGTGTGTGTGCATCTGTTTGGTGCAGGAGGGTGAAGGGTGCCCAACTGCTATCATGTGTGTGTGTGTATGTGTGTGCTTGTGAGTGTGTGTGTGTGTGTGTGTGAGTGAGTGTGCGTGTGTGTGTGTGTGTGTATGTGTGTGTGTGCGTGTGTGTGTGTGTTTGGTGCAGGAGGGTGAAGGCTGCCCAACTGCTACCATGTGTGTGTTGTGTGTGTGTGTGTGTGTGTGTGTGTGTGTGCGGTGCAGGAGGGTGAAGGGTCCCCAACTGCTATCAAGTCAAAGACTGTGAGAGCCATAAGCACAGTCAGCTCAGCTGTTGGGCTGTGAGAGTGTCGTTATGAAGGCATACACAACGAGAGAGCAGCTAATCTAAAGGCGCTCAACTTGTGGCACAACAGCAAAACATCTTGGAACATCAAACAAAAAATGCCAGGCATTCTCCTCCATGGGACAGAAATACAACTTATTCCCTTATGTTTTGTTTCAGTTGTGTGTGTGTTGGTTTTGTGTAGTTGTTTACACGTATACTGACTTGTGTATGTTCGTGTGTGAGAGAGAGAGAGTGTGTGAGCATGTGATTGTGATTGTGTGAGCATGCAATAGTCTGTGTGTGTATGTGTGTGTGTGTGTTTGTGTGTGTGTGTGTGTGTGTATTTGACTACTGACCCCGTCCATTTTCTTTACATTCACATGGACCTCCTCACCTGCTCCTGATTTCTTGTCTTGGAAAAAAAAAAGAAACAGAAATGTGTGTGTGCGTGTGTGTGTGTGTGCGTATATATGCATGTGTGTATGCGCGCGTGCGCGCGTGTGTGTGTGTGTGTGTGTGTGTGTGTGTCCGTGAAGAAATAGCTGTGAGCTTATGGAGACTCGTGCCTCACTGTGAACAATGAACTGGTTTTGGTGCACTGATCCCGACAAGTCAATCAGCACATACGGTTTGCATTTCGCCCTGCTAGGATTTCCCTCCTGTTAGCTTTCCTCTCTGTACCAGCGCTCTCACATGCTCTCCATAATACACACACACACACACACACACACACACGCACATGCACACACACACATGCACACACACACACGCATGCGAAATGCAATGCACATGCAGACACACACAAGTGCTAAAGTGCACATAAATCCACACACACACACACACTGTGCTTGTGTCAACACAGCTAAGTGGGAAAGGAAAGGTGGATCCAAACGGTTGCCATTGGCTAATCTGTCCTTTATTTTGGAATCCAACACTGAGAATAAATGAAATTCCTGAGGATCCACAGCTCTGTCAGCGTAATGACTGTCCTTCAGCCACCCCTAACATTTATCAAATTAGAAACAGATCCCTCTTCTCTCTCTCTCTCTCTCTCCCTCCCTCTCTCCCACACACTCTCTCTCAATTTCTCTCCCCCCTCCTTCCAACCTGTAACTGCCCCCCCCCTCTCTCTCTCTACCACAGCACCTCAGGCTTTACTTTTATTATTGTGAAATGTTCACAAAAATAATCCCTCCAAAAAAGTATCCAAAGTGAAGGTCTTCATTTAATGCACCGCAGTTGCTGGATGTGGGCCACAAAGAGTATGTGTATGTTTGTTTGTTTGTTTTTGTTTATGTGTGTTTGTTTACTTTCTTTGTGGATTGTTTTGCATGTCCCAAAGCTAAACCCTTTCGCAATGCTGAACTCATTGCCATTCTAGTTTGGGTTTTGCCAGCCTTGATTACATTCTTTGGGTTTTTTTAAGATTGTTTGTTTTTGTTTGTGTGTGTGTGTGTGTGTGTGTGTG
>PYXC01000496.1:2532500-2552500 GCA_015244755.2 Tenualosa ilisha
AGGGCGGTGGGGGGAAGTATTTAATTAGACAAGAATAACAACGAATGAACGATCTTTTAATGGGTTCCTTGTGCAGGCTCCTGTGTGTGCGCTAAATGATTTTGTCCAACAAGAAACTGCCTGATGAATAATTAGTTGCTGTTGCGCACGAACAAGCACACATACAGATGCTGTCACGGTTCTGGAACCGGTTTGTTGGCATGTTTGGATCTGTAGGCTATGTGTCCCGAACTCAGCTGCTATTGAGGATTTCATCCTCACCCTTCTTAATTGCGAGCCCACCTCAAAATTCTTACATTCCGGACAGGTTACTCAGGACTCAGGACTCAACTCATCTGACCGCCTGATCCGCCCTGCTGGCAAATGCGTCCCACTCCCTTGCGGCCCGGTGTGGACTGGAACAAACCCTCCGGTTGGAAGGCTATGTGGCAGTTCACTGTAAAGGGTCGCTCCGTCAAACACGTTTTTAAACTCGTTTGGCCTCACACAGCCTGAGCTTACTGATGGGGTGAGATGGAGGTACAGAAGCTACCTACCGCAGGAGACACTCATACTGATGAGCGCACAGAAATACACACACAAGGCAAACATCCAACATGCGCCAGTTACCATGATGGACGTGTTCATACACACATGCAAAGTGGTTTAATCTTTAGCTTGACACATGCCATAATAAATGAACCACAATAATTAAAACAAAGGCAGATGTTTTCCCTCACATGTGGTCGTATTTTCCTTGAAATAAACATAGCCTGTGCCTCGACTGTTCTGTAGATAGAAATGTTGAAAAAACACTAGAAATTAGTATGCGCAAGGTTTGAAAAAGAAGACACAAACTTCATGCATGTAACTCCCAAATGGCGAAACGAATCAAAGTTTCACTACTCCGTAGCCTATTTGAATGACCGTGGTCTACGATAGCAGATCCGTGGTGTGAGTGGGATTGCTGTAAGTCAAATAGTGTGTGAGAGGGGCCGTATTTAAAGCCTGCGCATGGATCTGGCGTGTTGGGGATGCAATGGGGCATCCGGATCAGACCGTCACGTACAGGATGCGTGTGCTTAACTCTATTGAACTAGAGTAAATAGGAGCGAAAGCCGTTAATGCCGCCAATAAGCCGCGGCATTCAGCACGGCACACCAGACACACTGCTTTGCTGCGAAACATTTCACGGATCTTACCTTCGACCATTCCAAACAGTAGAAAATGAGTCATGCCATCGCTCACTGGGGACGTTTTAACATATGTCTGGTCTGGCGCCAAGACAGCGATAAACAAATGTTACCTTCCTTAGCCAGAAACGATTTCAATTTCAGATCTTTGCCCTAATTATTTTAGTCGTTTCTTGTGCATCACAACTACATTTATTTTGTATCACCATAAACAATAACATTCACCCTCTGAATTCTTACAGAACAACATTACTGCAGACGTTAGAATCAACCCAGAGATGACGGTGTTAAAGTGTTAAACCATAAAGCCTATTGTAATGCAATTTCTCTCTCTCTCTCTCTCTCTTCTCCCTCCCTCCCTGCCCCACTGTTGCGCGGTTTCCGTGTTGGAGAGGAATACCCAACAGTTCTCTCAACCCCTATATATTACAAGCACAACGGGCTTTACTTTCTATGAAAGCTGAGAAGGGGTGCGATTGGCTGTCTGTTCCGACATCAGCCCACAGTTAAGATACAAAACCATAGGGACTACCCCGCTGGACCCCTACAGTCAGCTGCAAGGTGGTGGACCTCAATTTGCACGAACATCCCCCGGCGCACTGACGGTCTCAGGATTTACAACACTTGTGTTGGAGGAGAGTTCACCGCCTTCACCCCAGTGTCGTGAACGTAACTTTCCGCTGCTCTCTCCCTGGACGGGTGATGGTTTCTCACACGACAAGCAGCATTTCGGGGACAATCTCTGCAGCCTAGAGGAACTCTTATATTCGTCAACGCTCTGCAGTCGGACTGACACCGAAGCATGGCGAGTTGTCAGCGTGTGTTTGTCCTGCTTCTTGGATGGAGCTATCTGTACCTTGGATACTGCGCTCGCTTAAAAGACCATTTCACGGGACTCAGTAAGGACCTGGAGTTGGGGCTTTTCCTGGACGGTCAAGACAATGACCAGCACGCCAAAAAAGCAGAGGACGACCTGAGTCCACAGGACACGGTGTCCGAACACATGCAGATGCTTTATACCAAGTATAACCAGGCAGGTTTTCCATTCAAGGACGGGAATACTGTTCGAAGTTTCAGAGCGCACTTGGGTATGTAACACTTTGTTATGAGCTTTCCGGTGAAGTTGTAAAATGAAGTTTAAGACTTAATTTGTCTTGGTACCTATAAAATCTGGTTGCGACATGTCGTTGTCTAGTTGTTTTACGGTTGTCCTACATTGAAAGGTTTGTATGACACTGTTCGCTGTAGAGCTGCACTTGTTTGTCTGCCGCACAAGTTGTGGATCCACCTGTTGATCGTCGAAGCATGGGAAACTGAATGGAATTTACAGACGCATTCCTTCAGCAGCTTGTCTCTACCTCTGATCCAAACATTAATTTAAAATTTAGTACTGTTAGTCATATAATCCATCGCACTTTAATTTTGTTATTACACAATGATCAATCAGTTGACCATTTCTATGCGTGAGCACATTACGTTTGCATCCTTGTAAATTACATTCATTACGTATAGGCTTTTTAGTACATGGATTTAAGGTATTTCTATATTAAAACGCATTCAGCCACTGCAGTTGCAGTAACTCAGTACTGCAAGCACTTTGTTTCAAACCCAAGCAAACTCACCAATATCTTAGAAAGTACTGCTCTCTACCGGTGGTCTTTGGCAACGCAGATTGAAGGGCGCACATTTGTTTGAATCTGAGTGTATGTGGAGTGACCTGGTCAGCTACTTTTGGAATGTCTTGATCTTGCAGAATGATTAATGTAACGTTTTCATCTTCCCAACAGGGAATATCAACAATAAGCATTTGCAGATCTTCAACTTAACATCTCTTACAAAGACAGAGAAAGTGCTTTCTGCCACTCTGCACTATTACATCGGAGACCTCCACAACCACACTCACGACTGCGTGCGGCCGAAACACTGCCCTCGCCATGGCCTCCGGCAACGCGGGCACGTTCAGCTGGGCATTTGGAGTTTTGCCTCCGTTGCAAACAACACCAGAACTCTCGGTCACTTCCTAATCAATGTTTCTACAGTGTACAGGGATTTCATCTCGTGGCAGTGGAAGGACATTACACGCGTGATTAATCAGGCCAAACACCACGACGAGCTTCTAATAGGTGTTGATATCAATTCGCAAGGCAGAAGGCCTTGGAAACAACTACTGTTAGACCGTACACCTTACATTTTGGTCTATGCGAATGACTCCGCAATTTCCGAGCCCGAAAGCGTAGTATCGACCCTGCAAAGACACAAAGCCACGGTCATTCCGGGACTCCACCGGCTGGGACTTCACAACCGGAACGCCACGACTCATGCCAGGAGGAGACGGTCCGCCAACATCCTCTTGCCTTTACAGAACAACGAGCTGCCAGGCCCGGAGTATCCATATGATGCTAATGGATGGGACGAGACGAGTCCGTACGACCCCGTCGAGAGCAAACCAGCCAAAAGGCCACGTAAAAAGACGCGAAAAAACCACCGGCACAAGAACCCACTCCTACAGTTTGACGAACAGACCATCAAGAAGGCGCGTAAGAAGCAATGGAATGAGCCGCGTAATTGCGCGCGCCGATACTTGAAGGTGGACTTCGCTGACATTGGCTGGAGCGAGTGGATTATCTCCCCGAAATCCTTTGATGCTTACTACTGTGCGGGCTCCTGCCAATTTCCAATGCCAAAGGTTGGTAAACATCAGTCTCTAGTACATAAGTCAGCTTGTCCCAGTGATCTCTCTCTCTCTCTCTGTGCGTTTATGTATGAGTTTGGATCAGTTGCTGTCATGCTGTGTCTGCTGTTATTGCATGGTTATTGACACTTTAATGACAGCGTTAGGGCACGGTCTCTGACTGCGCAATCTACAAAGTAAGATTAAAGCGCCGCCCTGTGGGGTCAATGGGTAACGTGGCAGCGAATGAAAACTCATCAAATATATAATAATATATAAGATTTCCCATTTTTTTTACGTGTAGAGACCATGTTGAGTATACCATTTAAAATTTCAATGAGATCAAATGTTCTCATGTGTACTACATCAAAAAAGGGGCAGCGGATCAGAGCATTGCAATTTCATATTGTCTTTGTGATGTTCGTGTTCGTTCATTTTTTATGTTATGTTATGTTCGATACGTTTTGGGTATCTATAAGGTTAAGGTTGTTATATTATCATAATATACATTTTACTGACGTTAAGGGGACCATTTCCGGACCCCACTCTGAAAAGAGCAGTTTTATCAACTATATGTATTCTAATTTTTGTGCCACCCTTGCGGTATTGGCAGGTGTTTTGTCAAAGCAGCTTTACTTATAAATTGAGTCAAAGAAGCTCAGTCAATGTGTTTCCCTCCCTACAAGGACCCTCTGTGTGCTGAGAGTTTTGTCATCTTCATTATGTTATTCACCCTCACAATAGTGTTGCACAGACTGACCTGTGATAGGAAACAAAGCAGATTTTTTTATGTTTTTGCAGAAACAAAGCAGTTGATCTTAACATTCCCGTCCTCTTTCTTTGTTTCTGTCTTTCTGTCGCTCTCTCTCTCTCTCTCTCTCAACTTTCTCTCTTTCAGTCTCTGAAGCCCTCCAACCATGCCACCATCCAGAGCATTGTGCGAGCAGTGGGAGTGTGCCAGGCATTCCTGAGCCCTGCTGCGTCCCTGAGAAGATGTCTCCCCTCAGCATCCTCTTCCTGGACGAGGACAAGAACGTGGTGCTCAAAGTCTACCCCAACATGACCGTGGACTCCTGCGCATGCAGATAATGGACCACCACCAGCCCCCGTCCTCCTCCTCCCCCTTTTCCCCACACCTCTATTTCTATTTCCAATCCCTCCGTCACACACCCCCTCCTCCTCCACCTGAGACCCCTCTGGATCTTCAGCCTTTCCTGTGATGCCTTTGGGTTCCTCCATTGGTGCCATTTTTTTTTTTGTTGGCACCAACGGGATGTTCACCTCAGTGTCGGGGGACCAGAGAGACTGCAGCCTGCAGCCCACAGTCCACCCCCCACTTCCTCCAGCAGCCTCCTGAGACTGACCCAGGTGTGCTCTGTGGAGACTCAAAAATGGACCGGAGACTGTGTTGACCCAGTTAAGATATTGACTCGCTTCAAATCAGCATGGCCACAAGTGCCAGTGGGAAAAACCATAACAGACTCCTTAAGAAAGTGCCTTTGGGTTGGGAGGAGATGCCCAATGACTTGAAGATTCCTCACCCATTGCAGCACCTATTCAAACTGGTAACCGCTGCAGTACTATGATCGATGGCTTCAGCAGTGTAGTAGGACATGTTGTCTTTCTGATGGAGAGGTCCATGAAAGTGGAGATCAGGCGGAACAGTGGTGAACCACAATTCCACAGCTTTCTTCTGTATTTATAATGTTGCCTTGACAACCTCTTACGCAAGACCTGATCCCAGTATCCATACGGCTGCTATATACAGCATACACAGTTTATATGCATATATTTAAAATGAGAGGCCAAAAATATGTGTTCTATGGCTGTTTTGTTTCCTGTTGTGTGTGCTGTCATCTATATACCTTGCCTGGAACATGTGCACACTGTTTGCTATGATATTATCGTCACACAAAGTGACGTAAACATCACCACATTGCTTAGTGTTTCCAAGTGGTCTTCAGTCTCATCTGTATATGCCTTTGTTTTGTTTCTATTAAGAGGTTACCCAGTTGCTTATGGTGGTAAGTTCATAGGGGTACAGTCACATATGATTTGTACTTAGTAGATACAGGGATGGTGTATATCAATGCATGTGTATAGAGAAACTTGCAGTATAAATGAAATGGATCCATACAACAGTGATGTACCTGGATAATGTAAAGATTATAGGGAATTGTGTATTATTTTAGCTCTAATAGGAAGTACTCTTAATCCGCCATCTCTGTGTCTGTCTACTGTATGGCTTTGAATTTCTGTATGTATGGTCAATATTCAACTGCCTATTGCATAGTTCTGTGGCATAGTCCCAGGCTTGAGTTAAGAGTGCCAGAGCTGATGTATGAGTGTAGTGTTTAGACTTGCTTGTAATTGGGCTCTCTCAGTCATGCAGCCTGCAGTGTTGTCTCACCGTTGCGGTTGTGTGCTCAGTATCCCGCACTGTGTAAGACTGCAAACCGTTCCATTCCAATATACCACTATCACAAAGCAGCAGAGCAGCCGCTGAGGCCAACGCAAATACGCAGTCGTGTGTGCCAAGTTTCATATCTAGGTTCTCTATCATCAAACATGGCGAGCACGCGGTTAACGGTTTCACTGAACAGGATTCTCATCTGTTTACGTAGTGCTGGAAGGAGACGCTGAGAACTGACCAGCACTTCTACCAAACGCCAAACCAAAGAAATACCGTATGCAGGAGTTTATTAGAAAACAAGTCATACATGCGTACACGAGTGAGACAGGTATTTATTCAGAAAAGGAATCTAGATGCTAACACTTTCTTTATTGTATTTGTATATTCGAACTGTACATATTGTCAACTACATTACTGTGATGTAACTGATGTTTTCTAAGAAAGTGCCTTTAACAGATGAATATGTCAGCCATTTTAAAGCTAGGTTGTATTTCTAAAGCCACTTACAGTAGATTAGCGAAATACCTTTTAGAATGATAAAGAAAATGAAATATTTATTTTTGTTTTCCATTTAAAGCCGACATAGCATTTTTCAAATATATGTCAAATATTTGTTAAGTTAAAAGAGGATGACATTGGTCCTCTGTCTATATAACTGACAGCATTTTAGAAAACACATTTGTAGTGTATATGGAGATTCGATTTCTGTTTATAGTGAACTATTTGCCACTTTGCTTGGGATGGCTTGCAGTTATTCTTGATTAAGTGTGGTATTGAGTGGACTCTGTTCTACTCATAGACTGGCATAAGCATTCAGAACAGAACTCTCTATGGAAAATTATACGACTTTATTTAATATATAAATATATAAACGTCACATTATAGAATAAGAAATATAACCAGAGCACTCCTCTAATTTGTATATTTCTATCAAAGAGCTTCCTATCACATAATGTATAATCTGTTTTGTAAATGATATGTCCAAGGCAAAAGGATTTGCTTGTATCATAAGCTTCATAAGAAAGTATATTTGTATATGGAAATGACCTTCAAATGCATTTATTTATTTTCTGTCAATTGCATAATTCCCTTGTCTTGTTTTTTTCTGTCATTACATTGTCATGGGACATTGTCATGTCAAGATTTCTGACATAAGTCTTCCTGTTAGACATGCTCACATGAGGTCTATTCCAGGAAGCCTACAGAGCTAAAGAGGAAACAGGATGTACAACCTATGACCTTTAACCTATGATACCATAGAAGTCAGCTCTGTCAGTGAACACCTCTGTGTTTTAGTCCTCCTCATGTAAGAGATCAGCCCTCTGCAGACTATTCAAGTCAATACATTCAAATCAATAAAGTTATATATGAATAGGCTGCTGTCCTCTTGTTGAGTTTTTATCTGGGTGTGAGACATGGAGCCTCCGGTCTTGAATCTTATTTACGTGTCGCTCTGTGGAGCTCCATGCTGCTGGACAGCGCTCTGGACCAGAACAGGGCCATCACTGGGCCAGATCTGTAAGAGTCCTACTGTGTTTTGGTTCTACCTTTGTACTTGACACAACAGCTTCCACAAATTAGCTGATCTACCTGGCTGAAGGGTTGCGTTCAACAGAACCAGCTGGTTTAATAAAAGGGAGAAACAAATTTGTGGGACTTTTGTTGCCACTTCACTTGAAGGTGTCTACATAAGAGTGATGAGCATATCATTAGCATGACATGTATCATGAACATTAATGTAAAATTGACACTGAGGTACAGATACAAAAACTGAATGGCACTTGCACCGAATGACAAAAGTCATAAACATTAATGAAGTCAGTAAGGGCCATGTCATGTTAATGACGCCTTCAAATGAAGTATTACTGGACTTTCATCTTCTGAAACTGGAATATTATACGTCCTCTCCCGAGTCTCCTTGTCTTGACCTTGTCTATACACAGCTCCACACTCTCTCACACACACACACACACACTCACTTTCTCTCTCTCACACGCACGCACACACTTCTGGGATTGGTTAGCGTAAGCACAACCATCCATTCTACAGAGCATAATACTACTCATTTAATCATAAACTAATGCACTCAAACAGTCATACACACACTAGATAGATAGATAGATAGATAGATAGATAGATAGATAGAAAGAACAAGACCTCATAAGTAGTTCAAGGACACACAGTGTTTATTGTAAAAACATTTACAGCAAGGCTATAGCATGTTCACAGCTTTCCTTAATTTAGTGTTTACATACATATCAGTGTGTAATACCTCAAAAACACAAAATCTCAATTGATCACCATCATCAAATCACTAGTGGGGTCATTCTGTGTGTGATTTGAACATTAGACAAGATCTTAAGGGAGCACAACTATTGGCACAGACTGGCTTTTAATAAACCCTTAGCACTGGTAAATACAGAGGTAAACTGGACAAATTATTGTGATCTGGCACAAAGACTGTGATGTTAAATAACATTTAAAAAATATAAATGAAACATAAGATCTGTGGCACCACTACTGAAGTCCACCTAGGGAGCTCAGAGAACCATGAGGTGAGTAGTTTTGCAGTGTTTCCAAAGTACAAAGAATTCACCAAATACACATTTGCCATGAATATGGCATAGGTTCTATGTGTCAGACGATTCCCGAGAAAAACCTGCACACTTATCGTCATTTCGCACAATGTAATCAGAGTGTGCAAAAGATCATTAGTGAGCAGGTGAATTCCCTTGGGGAGAAGTGGACATACTTTGCTCTGCACCTTGAAAGTGCACAATGACTTCCTTCAGCTGAGGCTCTAGGTGCTCTTAGCTTGTTCCACTCGTACCGTGCTGTTCACTGACTGGTGAGATAACCCTGCACTCTGGGTTCAGTGTTGGTAGCTGTCGGAGAACATGAGGACCCTAAGAACTCCAACTGCTGAATGAGGATTTCAATGACTTGGGTGAGCAACCCAAGAACTAGGCAGTAGAACATGCTGTTCAACTGTTTTCTTACTAAAGTCTAACCTTCTATCCACAAGCAGTCAAGATTGGCCCAAATATTTTGCAGTTGTACTCTTTTTTTAATCGTTTGACTAAGGCACGCTCAACACTTTCCATGGAGCAGAAAAAAGTCCCTGGAAGAGTTCAGCTGGGTTTACAAATACTCTATGAAAACAGTAAAGAGACAGAGACACACAGGGTGTTTCCAGACCAGATGAGGCTCGGCCCAGCAGAGGGGTCAGGTCCTGATATGAGCCCTGTGTGTGTGTGTGCATGTGTGTGTGTGTGTGTGCGTGCGTGCATGCGTGTGTGTGTGTGTGTCTGTGTGTGCATGTGCGCGTGTGTCTGTGTGTGCATGTGTGTGTGTGTGTGCGTGTGTGTGCATGTGCGTGCTTGTGTGTGTGTGTGTGTGTGTGTGTGTGTGTGGTCCTTTTTTCCACCATTACTCCCTTCATTCAGCTCTGAACTTCATCGCTGCTGTTCTCAACACATGGCTACATGTATGCGCGCACACACACACACACACACACTTTGCATGTACTGTGTGTGTGAGAGAGAGAGACAGACACACACACACTTACACTCTTCCTCTCTCCCTTTCTCTCTCTCTCTCCCTCTCTCTCTCTCTCACACACACACACACGTACACACACACACACAGAATACTCTAACGTTCTTAATGTCTATTCTTCTTTCCTGAGACAAAAGAAAATCATGCTGGATAACATCCAGTATACTGTCCATAAACCACCTTGACTTAAACTCATATAGTACACGACATGATTGTATGAACTCCTGACCCCAGCCCATTATTATGGTCAGTTCTTCTTCACTGGCTCTGTCAATGTACTCATCTAATGCCTAATAGACCCCCTCTCTTCTCCCTTGCCACCATGCTCTCTCCCTCTCCCTCCCCTCTCCCTCTCTCTCTCTCTCTCTTCTATCCAAATGGGAATGCACATGCACATGAGTTGTTGTGAGATGACTGGCCTCTGAGAGTTCACTGCAGGCTGAGAGGTGTCGGGTGGCTCTGGTTGATGACTTTAGGCTGACTCTCTTTCTCTCTCTCTCTCTCTCTCTCTCTCTCTGTGCTCCCTTCTCTGCCTCTCTGGCGTCTCACAGAGGACAGCAGTGTGACTAAGAGCCACCGGGACAGCGCACACTCCACATTACCAGCCGACATGGCCACTGGTGACACACTTAAAACACACGCCCCACAGGACTCGCTGACGCGGTCTCCGCTGACACACTCGAAACACACCCTGTAGGCGGCGCCAGCTGTCAAGGCCTCTGCTGACACACTCAACACACATCCAGCAGCAGTGCTATCGTGGCCCCCCTGGTGACACACACAAACACACACACGCCACAGTGCCAGACTTCACAGCCACTACTGAAACACTTTGTTCAGAATGGCCAGACGACACTCATATTAATCCAACTCAAGGGAGGAACAGGGGGAGTGTGAAAAAGAGAGAGAGAGAGAGAGAGAGGGACAGGCAGAAAGAAAGAGAGAGAATCAGAGAGCCACACACTCAGAAGTCGATATCCCAGCCTGACACCTCGTCCGGTGGGATGTCTTCGTCTGGTGGATACGTGTCGAAGTAGCTGTGGTCTGTGGGTCCCGCCAGCTGGGGAAGACAGAAACAGAGAGAGAGAGAAAGAGAAACAGGTAGATATAGAAGGAAACAGTGGGAGGGAGAGAAAGAATAAAAGAGAAGGAGAGACAGACAGAGAGGGAAACAGAGGGAAGGAGAGAGAGAGAGTAAGAAAGAGAGACAGAGGTCCAGACAGACGGAAGATGAGAGAGTGAGTGAGTTACAGTAGCATAGCGAAGCTGCAAAAACAACAGATGTGTTTTGATGCGGTGGGAGCGCTGATCCACAGACAGCTGGCGGCCGGCCCACGCTGGGCTGCTGTACTGACCTCCCTCCTCAGAGGGGATTTCAGACTCCGGTTCTTCAACCCAGACCAGCTGAAGCCACTGAACCACCTGAAAAACAAACACAGACAGGGGCTTGCTTAGGCTGACATGGGGTCAGTGCAGTACATCCTGTGTGTGTGTGTGTGTGTGTGTGTGTGTGTGTGTGTGTGTGTGTGTGTGTGTGTGTGTGTGTGTGTGTGTGTGTGTGTGTATGTGTGTCTGTCTGTATTGTGCGCACGCATGCGTGTGTGTGTGTGTTTGTATGTTCGTGCGCCGACGAGTGTGTGTGTGTTTCTGAAGTTGATTAACCGTCTACAAGACAAAACCACTGTCACTCAGGCTGACTGGGGTCGGGGCACTGTGTGTGTGTCTGCGTGTGTGTGAGACTTGGGGTCAGAGCAGACATGTGGACATTAAGGCGGGGAGATCAGGCTGCCGGCGTGACGAGCGTGACCCCACATGTGCAGACTTATTTGGGATGTATTGTTGGGGTGAGCCCGGGTCATGGGCATTTACATTTCCCATAATTCCTCTCCAAATAACACATCAGCATTCCTTCGCCAGCAAGCAGCCAGGGGAACACAACCGCAGCCACAAGCATTTAACTAAGAATCAGATCAACACCGCAACCAAGATATACAGCAGCAGCTATGGCCAGATGCCTCACTATGTGTGTGTGTGTGTGTGTGTGTGTGTGTGTGTGTGTGTGTGAAAGAAAGAGAGAGAGAGTTTTGTGTGTGTTGGGGGCAGTGTTTGTGTATGGGAGTATGAGGGTTGTTTGAAAGAGAGAGAATATGTTGACAACATTGCGTGTGTCTGTGGCAGCGTGGTATATGTGTGTGTGTCTGTGTGTGTGTGTGTGTGTTTGTGTGTGTGAGGTGCATGATCAGGGCAGGTGGAGGTGAAAAGGTGAATTCTTGTTAGCAAACACACACACACACACCACACAAATAAAACACACACACACACATGCACACACACAACACACACACACACACACACACACACACAACACACCCACACACACAAATACAAACAACACACACACACACACACACACCACACACACACACACACACACACATACACACACACACATACACATACACTGGCCCCCAGTGGCCTGAGGGCTAGAGAACTTAAACACAACAAGATGAAAGGAATAAGACGAGAACAAGCAGAGAAGCGGACAAGCAGAGAAGAGAAACAATGAGAGAAGAGGGAAGAGAAGAGAAGAGAGGAGAGGAGAAGAGAGGAGAGGAGAGGAGAGGAGAGGAGTGGGACACATGCAGGTCAAGATCATTATCTGTCCATCTGTTCACTTTTAGCCCATTATTCAATTACTGCCCCTCTGTGTGCCACCACACTAATGCAGCCCAGGCCCAAACACCAGAGGAGAGGCCAACCAGGGGAGAGAAAGAAAGGGAGAGAGAGGGGGGGGAAAGAGGGGGAGAAAGAGAGGGCGAGAGATAGAGGGGGGGGGGGATGATGGTGAGAGGGGGAGAAAGAGAGAAAGAGAGGGTGAGAGAAAGAGAGGGGGGGAGGGGGAGATGATGGTGAACAAGCATAAATAGTGCTATATATTTAAGAGAGAAAAAACACATGGAGAGAGAGGGGGGGGGCATTTTCTTTAACAGGGAGAGGATTGTGGGGACATAAATGTGGTGAGAGAATACACAGGAGAAATGCGAACAGATTGTATGTGTGATTGAGAATGTGTGTGTGTGTGTGTGTGTGTATCTGTGTATGTGTGTGTGTGTGTTGGTATGTGTGTGTGTCTTCTAGCTACAGGGTTGCAGGGCACTCCTCAGCTCACAGCTTGGGGCCAAAATGCAAATAATTGTATTACTGTAGCATCGGGTTCCCAACTGTAACACAGAATTCAACCAGACACACCTGTCATTACCTGCTATATGTAGACTTGGAAGAGTTAGATTCAGGCAACCGACTTTACAGTTGGAGCGACTGCTTGCGCCACTGTGGAATCACAGCTGCTGTGTTTCCCCACAGTCTGCTCAGTGAGTTCGGACAAACAACTTGGAGGAGTTGGATAACACCAGCCGTGGCACGTTATCCAGGCTAGCGCCGCCAAGTTCTTTCTGCTCAGTTTCTCATTTAGCTACACCACTGTGTCAGGGATCAACCCGTAGGCTTGGGTTTCCACCGACTCTGGGCTTTTGCAGACCAATCAGAAAACAGAGGTAGGACTGAATGTGAAGACGACGAACTCAAGTGGTGCGCTCCGGCACATAACATACGTCACGAACAAGCAGCAGTGATTAGCTGAAGCAGAAAGCATCTGCTCAGCAGGAAGCAAACGTATCCCAGTGGATAGGCTTCAGACGCTTTGCACTAAGTGAAACGATGTGGAAGCGTTTGGTGCTTTAGATCAGTGGCACATAGCCTACCCATGTCAGTGCACTGACTGTATACCCCAGGTTAACCCTTAGCAGCCAGGCCTGTGGGATGCTTCCCTAAAAAACACTAGATTAGATTATTTGATTGTCATTACACATGTATGAATACAGAGTAACGAAATACAGTTTAGCATCTAGTGTGCAGTATGTTCATGTCTGAATGTTAAGAGCAGTTATGTACACATAAGAGCAGTGTAAAAGTGGGAATAGATATATGCAGATTATGTACAAATAAATTATGGTGGGAATAGTTATGTGCAGATTATGTACAAATAAGTTATGGGAGCACTAGCACCCATTCAACGGGATGTGACACCCGTGTGTCTGTGAAGGAAAAACGCTGAGATGAAAAGGATCTAAAGCAGGCTGACAACTTTACAGTTGGTAGGACTGCTTGTGTCACTGTGAAATCACAGCTGTGGTGCTTCCCAACTTTTGCTTTTGCTCCTGAGTTCGGACAAACAACTTGCTCATCCTTGTTTATGTCCTTGGTTCTGACCACATGCTTTCAGCAGAGCACATTTCAAAAAGCTACAACAATGCCATCTCCAGGGCAACTGATTAACCAATTGATTGATTTCACTATTGATTTCAATGGCTTACATATGTCAAAAAGCTACAGAGAATAGCTGACCAGCAGCCTGCAGGCCATGAAGTTTTTTGAATCAGGAACTTAAAATCTTGATTGCCTGTGTGAGCAAGAAGGAGGAATGAAAGGAAAGCTCTCTCTCTCTCTCTCTCTCTCTACCTCTCTCTCTCTCTCTGATTTCAGCCATCTCACCTGTGCTTCTTGATATCTGTGATTCCATTCTTCAGGTTGCCCAGACGCTCAGATGGGTTCTGCCTGCAGTCAGGGTGGAGGAACACAGACAGACACAGACAGACAGACACAGACACAGACACAGACACAGACAGGTCCATCAGACAATCATGTTACTCCATCATAGATGTACATGTATTTGCTGTTGTAGTGTTACAATGAGGAGCAAAGCAGTAATTCTGAGTTAGACTACAGTGACATAACAATTCTACTGTGGTGTAGTCCATGTGTAGTTGGCCTTGCATGTGTGTATGTGTGTGTGTGTGTGTGTGTGTGTGTGTGTGTGTGTGTGTGTGTGTGTATAGTGTAGTGTGGTTGCATACTTGCACAGCTTGCGGATGAGGTCTGCTGGCCTTTTGGTGATTCTCCTGGGGAAGTCCAGAGACTCAATGCCCCTCAGTATGAAGGTGTAGGTGATCATCTGGTCTGAGCCGGTGAAGGGGGGGCTGCGGGGGGAGGAGGAGGGGGAGGAGAGGGGGCTCAGGACGCACATGGATCAGGAAGGAATCCTGGAATCCCCCAACCCTTGGCTATTTTCAGTTTATGGTCTTTTTGAACCAAAAAAATACAATTGACTTCCTCTCCATCATTATCGTTGTCCACATCACAATCATCACCATCACCATCACCATCACCATCACCATCACCATCACCATCACCATCACCATCACCATCACTATCGTTATCATCATCACCATCATCATCACCATTACCATCATCGCAATCACCATCGTCATCATAGGTTTATGTACTGATATATGTGCACTGGTTTTCCTCTTAATTGATTTGACAGGCCTTAAAGCATCTTATTTCACAGTTGTACACCCAGTTGAAGTAATGTTTCATTAACGTTATTTTTGAGTTAGCATACTGACTGCAGGTCTGTTGGAACAGCTGGTTCCTCTAACCCACACCCTATCTCACCCTTCCTCATAATTACTGCATGTCTCTCAGCCACTGACCTGAGTCCACTGGAGCGTAACAATGCCAAGAAAGGTCTCTGTGAAATATTTAAATCCAAACTGAGAGAGTCACCATTATGTAAGAAAGTTGGTAAATACATTTAGCAAAGAATGATGTTGTCCAAAAACACACAGCACCACGTGCCAAAACCACTCTAGTAGTGGAGAGAGGTCTGATTGTTTCTTGTCTTACTGCATATGGCATATAGCTCTTTGAGAAGCTACACTTCTTAAATGAAGGATCTATCTTGGTTTGCATTTGTTTCCAGTGGATGGAAGTGCCAAAGGAAAAGTGTGACAGTGTTTGAGTGTGTGTGTGTGTGTGTGTGGGAGGGGGGATGGAGAGAGACTAGGACCACTGACCTTCCAGTGAGGATCTCAAAGACCAAGATGCCCAGGGACCAGAAGTCAACGCTGAAGCTGTGGCCCTTGTTCAGGATGATCTCAGGGGCCACATACTCAGGCGTGCCACAGAAAGTCCACGTCTTCTGGCCACACTTCATCTTCTTCGCAAAGCCAAAGTCCACCTGAGGAGGAGGAGGAGGAAGAGAAAGAGAAGAGGGCTGGTAAAGATGGAGACAAGTGAGACCCAAATAAGCTGCTTTCAGGGCTTTAGTAGAACTCCCATGGATGACTATAATGTCAAACAAATAATCTGAGCCAATGTCTGCAAGCTCTTTAGAAAGGATAAATGAGCATATGCACACACATATGTAAAAAGGAGAGTCGAGAAAGTTGGTCTGCCTCAGGTAGTATTCAATGAGAATCTGTTTTACAATAACTTGAGCACCATCTTGTGTATTACAATGGTGGTACATCAGATATGAACGGAGATGTACTATATGGATCTAACCCATAGGCTACCAAAATGAGTTTGCCTGTTTTGTGTCTGTCTGTCTCATAGGGTTGATTATCTTGCTCTGGTAGTTTATCTGGTTAACAAGAGCTGCTCTCCCTTTAGTTTAAAACAAAGTTACTTCAAACAAAATGACTTTTGTTTTATACCACTACACTTATCCTCGTGACATTTCCTCTCTTTGCTGACTTTAAAAGTTATCTTGACTTTAGAAGCTATCCCAGTGTGGTTTCCTTTCATGTTGCTGAAACAACCGTGATTAATGAATGAAACAATTTGTACATAAAGAGATGAATCCGCTGAGGGGTTAGTCGTATCAAGAACCACGTGATTTATCTCCACATGGGAAACGTGCAATGATTCCATAAGCTTACTGCACTCAGTGACAAGGACAAATGACTAACCAATCAGCATAGAGGGAGCAAATAGCCAGTGCACCAACCAGTTTGATGTATCCCTCTGCGTCCAGCATGAGATTCTCGGGCTTCAGGTCTCTGTAGATGATTCCCTTGTGGTGGAGGTAGTCGAAGGCTTCAGTCACACAGCCCACACAAAACCTGGCTGTGTGCTCATCAAAGTTTCCCCTGGGCACAGACGGGGCCACACCAGCATGAAATCCATCAACATGAGCCTGACATTCACGCTAGCTAGTGCTCTATTATGTAACACCAGACACACATGCGGGCAGTGTAGCGGCTTTCCCAAGAGCATCCATACAAAGAGGCGGAATTATGCATGCATGTTTCACAATGTCATTAAAACAGCAGCTGTCAGGTCACATTATGCAACATCTATAAAGGTGGGAGAATTACTCAGAGAGGTAGATGACTGGGCTGGTCTGTGAGTCCCTTTACACTCTAGGCTAAATTGCTAACTGCATACCCTCACTGTATCACTGTAACTCTGTAGACTGTTGCCTATTCACTTTGCTTGATGTCTGAAAATTAGATGTTGGGTTTGGATGCAAATAATGTAAACTGCTTGGATAATCCCTTTAACTATCAACTTTGAGTTGTGCTGGGTGTGTGACTAACCGGTCCCTAAGGAGACTCCAGATTTCACCTCCAAGGCAGGCCTCCAGCAGCATGTAGACGTACTTGCTGTCTCTGTAGGTGCCATGGAGCCTGGGGGGATGGACAGATAGATAGACAGATAGATAGTGAGGGTCTTGGAATCAGAATGTATGTTTTATTATTTTCAATATTTTGCCGTTTATGTTGTTATGTCTGAGCTAGTCCTGACTCAACTGTCGTTCCACATATGACATATGACATTTTTATTTCATTCTGTTCCTGCTAAGGTGGAATATTATGTTCTTGGGTTGTTTTGATGTTTGCACTGTCTGCGTTGTTTGCACTGTCCCCTGCATCAGTAGCTGACTGCTCTAGTGCACGCTGGCACTAATCATGCTCTGATTCAGTGCGGCCCACGTCAACTGGGTGACCAACGCCATCTTCCGTCGACCTGGAACTGTACTTAAAGTCAGGCTATTTCCTTGTCTAGTGAGAGCGGCTGGTGGATCTTTATGTGAAGCATGCTGTCTCTTCCTTGATATGCATAATTGTAAATAAAACTCTTCCTGATTTTTATAACTGTCTTCTGCTCTACTGATGTAACCTAAAAATTTGTATCTATCTATCTATCTATCTATCGATAGATAGATAGATAGATAGATGAGAAAATGCAGACAGACAGACAGACAGACAGACATACACTACACACACACACACACACACACACACACACACACACACACAGTTATTTCCACATTTATCTTTTCTCAACTGTCTCAGCAAGGCCAGCTGGTGCCTCTGTCTGTAGTTCAGCTTAAAGACATTATTTGCCGGATGAAGATAAGGAGGAAGACAAATGGATTTAATATGTGGTCTGGATGGCATATATGAGCTGAGAATTCAATAAGCACACCTCACTGTCAGATAGCATGGGCCCCATGAATGCCATAAGATGAACTAACCCAATGGACGAAGACTCATGATTGACTGCCCAGTTTGTGCAATGACTCTGTCTCATTGTCCATCAACACTGATCATATAGCTATTGTTGGCAATAAGCCATTCTAAAGTCTGGGGAAAAGTGCTTCTAGATGGGATACAGGGGCCAGACTGTACAATCCACGTTCCATGGTTGGAGAATTGACCTTGGGGAGATAAATGCAACTGAATGCTAAATGGTGTGTGGTAGCGTGTGGTTGTGTAGTGGTTAATTGTATTGAGTCTAGTGAATTGAAGCATTCAATTCTCGGTTCCGCTCAATTTCCGGATCTCGATCCCCACCCCTACACGGGGTGGCTTTTTGAGTGACTGAATGTCATGCTGAGGGAGTATTTCACCAGATTAGCAAGACAGTCCGTACTAACAGACACACAAAGAAACCTGTGTGTCAGTTGGGTGATAGAGCATTTAAACCATACGCCAAGTTCCTGCACAGAACACTACACCAAATAGGCCACCTCAACATTTAGAAAATCAATATTTCTTTAAATGGACTGCTATGCTTCTAATTTTGAAGCATAAAACCTATTTAAGTATCTTATATATTAGGCTGTTTTGCATTCAGTCCTGCATTCATGCCATGGAAGTAGTGAAATTATTAAAATAACATTTCATTTCCTTGCTGGTCAAGGTTGGAAAATGTAACCCAGACAAGGCAGACAAACAAGCAGCACATCTGAATTCAGTGGGTGATCCCTGGGGTGCCACAACTGGCCACTGGACATGAGCTGTCTATTAGAGATGAGATAAAGATGACACTCACTTGATGATGAAAGGTGAGTTGACCTCCATTAGGATCCTTCTCTCAGAGTGAATGTGTTCCTCCTGCTTGTTCTCCACCACATGGGCCTTCTTGATGCGCTTCAGGGCGTAGGTTACATCCTCGTTTTTCACTTTCACCTGTGACACAGACCAACCCGCGTCATCACACTGACCAATCAATCACTCTAAAAACTCTGTAGGTAGTTGTCTTTTTAGGAGGCACCCCACAGTGCTGCCACGCCGCCCCCCCTCCCCCTCACAATATCCAACAGCCCAGTGTCAAATTTGGACTCATTCAAGTTTCTGCGATCCATAATTTCCCAGGATCTGAAGTGGGAGTCCAACCTCAACGTCATCCTTAAAAAGGCTCAGCAGAAGATGTACTTCAGCTGTGGAAGCATGGCCTATCACAAGAGCTGTTGGCCATCTTCTACACTGCATGCCACTGCGCTCATACATTGAATCCATCTTCTGCACATCCATCATAGTCTGGTTTGAGGCAGCAACAAAACTGAATTTAATATGTGGTCTGGATGGCATATATGAGCTAGGAACTCAATAAGCACACCTCACCATCAGATAGCATGGGCCCCATGAATGCAGATCACAATGCAAAATTCGAACAGCTGAAAAAAACATTGGTGCCCCCTGCCCTCTCTTCAGGACTTGTACTCTGGTAGGACCAGGAAGCGGGCAGAGAACATCATTAAAGATCCCACACATCCTGAACACCCTCTATTTAACCTCCTTCCACAGACGCTATAGATCACTGCACACAAAAACAAGCAGACACAAGAACAGCTTCTTTCACTCTGCCATCACTCGCCTAAGCTGCGGATAAGTTGGGTCAGCCCCACTTTGGTGATCCACCCACTTCTCCTACACATTATTGCATACTTTATTATTCCAGTGGCCTCTATTGTACAGTATGTGATTATATTACTGTTTGTCTACTGAATGTACTGAATGTCTGTTGAATGTATAGAGAGTTAACACATACTGAA
>PYXC01000496.1:2557500-2582500 GCA_015244755.2 Tenualosa ilisha
TTCTCTCATGCAGCCCAAAAGTATTCTCTCAATCAACAGATTCTCTTCAGCGTTCAGTTGTGGATTCGATTATATAAATAAACCTTCTTCTCTTGAGATAGACTCCCACAATGCCCAAACAGTAAATATGATGCAATAAAGTATATTTATTTTAATACAAGAAAACGTGACAAAGTGCTTCCAAGCGCTACTGGGTGTAGACGGTCACTGATTAAGGTTTGAGAGTGAAATGGTATGGTATGGTATGGTATAGCTTTCTTGTCAATTTCTTCACATGTACAAGACATACAAAGGAACCGAAATTGCGTTTCTCACTCCCCTGTGGTGGGGAAAGCAAGGGGCCGCTTACGAAGTAATACTTCATAAGTTTTATTCTTTCTTTTATTAAAAAATCTACTTTATTGAATCAACAGTGTTTGGCGTGCAAGTCCATTTCAGCTTTGTGTCAGTGATCAGCTTGGAACTACCACACACCCCTGACCCGTTTGGGGTGTGACACCTATCTGACCCACAATCAGAACTATTAGCAAATAGTCACACTATGACAAAATGGTGTTAAAATGACTCCAAGACTCAATTCCTCCTTGAGGAATGATGGTTAATAAAATAATTTTCCAATCATGCTCGATCAACGACAATCCAAACTGCACTAGTGTCCCTCTCAGTCTCCCATCACAGGGTCTTCAGTGGACTCGAAGGAAAACACGTCTCAAAATCCGAGCTCTTATCTTATGGTATTCCGATCCTCAGTGGATGATGGCAGCGGTTCTGCATGGTATCCGGTGAATCTGGCCCTAACATCTGTGGCCACTATTAGGTTACACTCACACACTGTCCCCCAGAGATGAGTTCAAGCCTTGTGTTCACCACCATCACAATGACTGAAGAGCTGCATTCTCCACTTCCTATTCTTCCCTACCATGTGTGTGTGTGTGTGTGTGGTAGTATGAGTGTGTGTGGGGGAGAAAGCAATCAAGCCCAATGTCCTTGAAGAACTTAACTTCTTTTCTCTTTTTTTGCATAATGGAGTACTAGTTGACACAGTATTGCTGAATAAAACACTATGAGAAAGCTTCACTTCAGCAAAAAAAGGGGGCTTAATAATTGATGGGATGTCTGGGAAGAGGCATCCTGGAAACTCCATCAGTCAGCAACACTTCCCTGGTCTGTCGCTCCGGACCCTAACCCTGGCCAATCACAGGCCTCACTCTAGATAAACAGGACTCTTGGCCTCAGTGAAATACTTATGGCAAGAACATGCTTGACTAACTACCCCCTAACCCCCCACCCTCACCCCCCATCTGACACACACACCTCCTTAATGACAGACAGTGCAAATGTAACTATGTTCAGAACTAGACAAAGCAGTAGGCATGGGAATGTGGTTGTGAGTAAGACACATATATGTACTGCCCCACACACACACACACACCCACACACACACACACACACACACACACACACACATTATTCACAGCACACTCTTCCATAAATCTCATCATTGCTCACCGAACACATATGAACCATGTCCAAATGCCTTTTGTGATAAAGAAAGTGAAGCAAAAATGAGGAAACACCAAGCAAATTACAACATGCCATGGTCTACTTACCACTTCCAAGCAATCCACAATTTTACTAAGCTTGTCCTCAGGCAGGTTTGCCAACAGAGAAACACTACAGCAGAGATAAACAAAACGGATAAAACCAGCCTGTTAGTCACATAAGATGCATGAAATTCAGATAAGAGCAATGAATGAATCAGTGGATAGATGGATGATGGATGGATGGATGGATAATGGATAATGGATGGTTGGTTGGATGACTGGATGGATGGATAATGGATGGATGGATGGATGAATTTCCCTTTCGTTTTTGGCTGGGTAAGTAATCCCATAGAATATCCAAAAGTAACAAAAAGATGCTTGCACTCCAGGTTAATTAGCTGTCTTTTGAGATTTTTCAATGGCTGCAAAGAGTTTTATGTAACCTTTGCTGCAAAAGATGAAAAAAAATAGAAATAAAAAAATACTGAATCAACGTGGAGTGCTGCAGCAGATAAGAGCCATAGCACAAAACATTTGTTTATATTTTGCAAATGCATCCCTAATTTCATGGAAAGAACATCGTACTAATTTATGCTGAGTGAAAGAAGACAAATGAAATTTGCGCAGTAATGGGTTAAATGCTCGGCATATGTGGCCTAGCTGGAGGAAGCCAGCAGGGTAACAGAATTATGATCATTTGTTTGCTTGTATTATCTGCTCTCGCTCTCCAACAGATGTAAATCAGTCTTCCAGGCTCCATGCCCTCCACTGATCAAGTTTAAAGAGTAAACAGAGAGGTCCCTTCGGTTGTTTGGCCGTTCTAGCAGAACATTTCGTTGGATCTAACCTTGACTCTTAATGCATACAAATGAATGGCAAATGTGAATCAGCAGAGGTATTTTCATTTGTTTATCTGATTGCGGCTCGTGGGGATTCCTTGTAGGGAAGGTTGCGCTGTTTGAAGTCTGTAGGGTTCAACCACTAGAGGCATTATAAGATAGAAATCTGTAGGGTTGAGAGTTTAGTATGGAGGGTACGCTTAACAACATTTTTTCTCATTAGGTAATTCCCCAATATGACATACAGCAATTACACACAATTGCGTATTACACAATAAACAGAAGGCAACACTATATACTTTTCAGAGCGGTACTAGAATGAACGTTGCACAATGAAAGTGTGTAAGGTAGTGGCACATTGCAACTGCAGAGTGTTTCAGTGTGCATGATGTTGGAATATGTGAACTCTTTCTGACCTTCTGAGGAAGTTACGGTGCTGTTCATGTCGAGTCTCTGCAGTCATGCGCATGATGTTATGGAAGACCTCTCGATCCAGAGCCCATGTCTTCACACTCGTCACGGCTGACACCAAAACACACAGGTCAGGTGAGGCACAAAACAATAGCTGGGTTTCCATCCAACTTGTTGTTGTTTATTTGTGTTTAAGTTATGCGAATATGAAATCCTTGGGCTGCAACTTCGCATTAGTCCTCTAATGCAAATATCAATTGAATTTGCTCGAGGGGGGAGGATTAAATAACAACACAAATAACGGTAATGTGATTAAAGTCGATAGAAACAGTTTAATTTGTGTATATTCGCCCATAGACCTGTCCATAGATGTTGATCTCACCGCAGGTCAGACCACGTCACTTGATTAGCCTAATGTTTATTTTTTTATATGCATTACACAGTTGATGGACATGCTCGCAGAAGTGCATATGCAAATATGAAACGTGAATAAGTTGAATGGAAACCCAGCTAATGACAAGCGCCAAATTATTGTGTCGACACATACGCACACATATTCAAACGCATACAGAATACAAACACACATAAACATACGCAAAAACACAATCACACACACACACACACACACGCACACACACACACACACACACAAAGAAGTCAGGAAACACATACGCAAAAGGCTATTTAGGTATAAAAGAACATACACACCTGGCACATTGAAACACAAACACCACAACATGACCACTGATCCCCTAAAACACAACACAGCACCAGCCTAGCCGGGAAGGAAACAAGGAAACGTCTTGTCGCACACCGCACGAAATCACATCACCTGACTCCAAACCAACCAAACAAGTAAATAAATAAACAAAACTAACATAAAACACAACTAAAACCCAGCAGATGTCCTGTGAGATAGTGCCTCATGTCACACCCGCAACAGCTTTTAAGCTCTAAGACATATTTGGCTTCAGGATTAGGACAGAGTGTATTTTAATGAGGTTGCCGTGAATATGAGCATCATGAGCACATGGAGCCCTGACGCTCAAGGCTAAAAAGAATTAGCCTAGCCTGTGTGTTAGCCATCATGGAGGAATGGGGTTTAAAACTTCCCAGCAGCACTGGCACACTAACCGCTGAGTCACCTCTGCTCTCACACACTCAATACCTCAAAAACTGATGACACAGGTGAAAATGTCTAAAATTCACACAACAGAATATCTGTGGCAAACATGCACACACACACTCACACACACACAGCAATAATTATGGTACAATTAAGGGAAAGTGTTAAGGTTTTCCCACATTCACTAATAGTGCAGAGCTGTCACCCAATGCTCAAGAGTTCCCTCTTCCAGCACCAGTCATTCTATGATGATTTTAACCGTTGTGTGTGTGTGTGTGTGTGTGTGTGTATGTGTGTGTGTGTGCATCAGTCTGTGTGTCTGCAGACCAAACCCCTAAAGACTGATGGGATTTGTTGTTTTTTTTTTTTTGGAGCAGCTGAGTTTATGTCTCCTCAGGATCCTCAGGAATGCAACATCCTGCAGTCATGTCCTATGTCCTGTGTCCTGAGCCCTTTTAATCTGCTCATGGGCCCTGAGGAATTAAGGGCTAGGCAGGACTGATCATGAGGTCTGGGCACTCAACAACAGAGCAGTGCTGAGGGGCAGCACTCTCCTCTGATCCCAGACAGACACCCTCCAAGGGGCCCCCCTTAAACAGCCCTTGACATTAGAAAGCACAGCTTTCTAATGTGAGTCAATCTAATCGTAATCTGTATTTGGAGCGAATGCAATCCCGATCTGTGGAGAGTTTTTACTAAGTCCTTCACAGTCTTGATCAATAATGAAGCTAGAATTTGGCCAATTTGTTTCAGAGAATAACCAAGAGTGCAAAGGAAATTTGCGATGATGCTTTCAAGAGACTCATCACTCGTCAAGATCTGCTGCAGATCTCATCTTTGTCTAGTTCTTATCCTGACTGGATCTGGTCCTCCTGACCTATCTGTGATCTGACTTTTAGTGGGTCTGCTCAGGAGTTTGAGAAGATCTTGCCTTGGTGTAGTAGTGATATGAATTATATTTAGCCTTAATCTGATTCATATCTTGAGTGGCTATGGTTCTTGTGTGGTTCTGATGTGACAATAATTTGGATTTGACCCAGCCCTGAATCAGCATAGATCTGGTTGTGATCTGAATGTGAGCAGGAATATATCTGATCTGTGCTGAGTTCTATTTTGATTCTATTAAATGAAAATTTTGGGGGGAAAAAGCACGAGACAACATGATACAGTTGTCTTCTCCAACAGTTAAGCATTGAAGGTTTAAAGCAACATTCGATTCCAAACAAGATATAAAATAATAACAAATCATATCTCACTGGTATATTATTATCTAATTATAGGTTCTATTTTGATTCTGTTGAATGAATATTTGGAGGGGTGGGCACAAGACAACATATCTCATTGGTATATTATTATCAAATATCCATAAACAGACATTAAGTAGAACAATTGTGCTAACTAAGTCCAAAACCACCAAATGAGGGCTAAGATAGCATGCTTTCTGCTTCTCTGGACATGTTCGCATGTCCTCTGAAATTAACTCTAATAGGGAGTCTTCTAGCCGAGTGGATGGCATGCCATGTTGCCAGGGCTCTGATCTCAGCACAGTTCATTAGCTGACACTCGTGATAAGTCGCACACACTGAGGACTCTGGCACGATCAGTGCCTAGCACTCTAAAAGGGCACGAGTGGGGGTTGTGGTTAGGGGTGGGGGCGTATGGATGGAAATCTGTCGAACCAGGTTACGGCTCGTGCCACTCGTCACTGTCCTGGGTCCACGGCACACATCACATCCCTACCGCTGTACTCGCTTTCGCTGAGTCACAGCCAGACGAGCCATCTAATGAGGTCAGCCGGGGTTTAGCAGCACCATGACAGCCGGGAAACACACAACCTCGGGAAGAACGGAACAGACGTCTCCTGCGCATCGCCATAACTTGTAAAGATGTGCAACATAAACACACACACACACACACACACACACACACACACACACACACATACACTCAAACAAAATGTATCAGACATCTCCTGCACCTTACTGCATACACACACATGCATACACACATAACACACACACACACACACACACACATGCCCGCACACACAGCCACACACAGACAGAATGGAGCAGCGTCTCGTTGCTTCGCCGTCACTGGCTTTGTCATTGAATCCCACAAGGGACAAATATACTCCATTAGATTACATTAGATTAGTTTCTCCCAGCACAAGCGCTGCTTAGGAGAGACTCTTCGATGAGGAGTCATCAGGGAGTGTCACTTTGAATGAGAAGACATCATTTATACTCCATGCAGGGCTCGACAAGCATCCTGTCCTCAGGAAATGATCATCCACCACCTACCAACCAAAGCTCTTCCAGGAGCCAAACACACACACACACACACTAACACACGCGCACGCACACACACACACACACACGCATTCACATTAATTACATATAATATTCATCCAGATGCACTGGATCCTTTTCACTCAAGGGTTAATTATCCAACAATGGGCTCTAACAAACAGATATTCCACTCTGATTGTGGTAAGTTAGCTGCACTCAAATATGAATATGTATCAGTGAAGGACTGTGAAGGAGCTTACCTCAGCCTGAGGCAATACACACACATATGCACACACCAGACACACACACAAACACACATACACACATACACACACACACACACACACACACACACACACACACACACACACAAACACACACATACTTTCACATGAACTAATACTCTAGATCTAGAAAGGGTGGTATACACACACACACACACACACACACACAGCATGAGAGCTCACCTTTAACTGAAGCGGTGCGGGTACAGTTGTAAAGGATGGCCAGCTCTCCAAAGGTGCTCCACACTGGGATGACTGTCAGCAGCTGATCATGCTGGTAAACCTCCAGACTGCCGTCTGTAAGAACACACACACACACACACACACACACACACACTTAAGTATGTTCATTCAAACACTTACACTCTATAACTATTCACAGTGGTAGTTTTTTTGGACAAAATGTACTCAGTCACCCCCACAAGCACACAGAGAACTTCTCTCTGTTCTCTGAATCTGTGATTGAACTACAGCTAATGTTGCAAACATTTTGATAACAGCAAGAACAGTCACAGCATCTTACATAATGTAATGTGCCAACGTGGAACCCCAGGGGGCGCAAGACACCCTGAGCCCTATACATTTCTAGCTCTGTGCCAGGCTCGGTGCTTGCTGCCCCAGTCTACTCACTGGCCTGGAAATACATCTCAGAGAGAGAGGAGAAGAGCCTGTGAGTGCAGTCAGTCCTCAGTGAAGCATAACGATTTAAAATATACAATAATCACATGGGAAAAAAATAGCTAGACAGCACTCTGTCTCTCTCTCTCTCTCTCTCTCTTTCTCTCTCTTTCTCTCTCTCTCTCTCTCTACCTCGCTCTTGATCTCTGTGCCTCACTCACCTGACTTCCTCCTGAGTGTCTAGTCTAGTGAGCTGATGGGTATGAGAGAGTCTGACTCCCGGAGTGCCAAATTTAGGCTGCTGGGTCTAGCACATAGTCTGACAAGGCACAGTGAACTAGCCTGCTGCTCTCTGCCAAAATGTTTGGTATTAGGTGAAGTTAATATAACAGATCGACTGATAACACACAGTAAAATCAAATAGATTTACTGGCAGAGAATTATTTCCTAATGGAATTTACCCAGCTACAGTGAATGAGTAGGCCTTTCTGTGCTGGTGCGTGGATGCACACACAATTTGGAGATTCTCCAGATGTAGAGCGAAAGAGTCTGTGTGTGTTTGTCTGTGTGTGTGTATGAGTGTGTGCGTACGAGTGTGTGTTTGTGTGTGTGTGTTTGTCTTGTGTGTGTGTGTATGTGGACGCGCACGCATGCTCAGGTGTATAACTGGGTGTGTGTGACCCTTCTCACCTGCCAGCACAAACAGGTGATTTCCCTGTTCCCCCTGCTTGATGACGAAGTCTCCCTGCTGGAAGCTCCTCTGGTACATGCATTCCACCATGTCTCGGATCTGAGGCGCCTCCAGCCTCTTCAGGTACAGGTTCCTGTTCAAGGAGTCCGTGATCATCTTCTTCACACTGTGGGGGGAGGGGACACAAACACAACAGCAGGTCATTGGAGGACCATGTTCCCAATGGCAACAATGACACTGTTACTCTAACTTCTAACAGTTCTAGCTACTGTGGAAGCTAACTGATGATGAGAACACACAGTGAAACTTTAACAGCAATGTTGCACTGGCCTTGGATACAGGAAAACTGCAGCCTAGAGAACCTCAATCATGCATGGACAACTTGCCCAATTGTTCAGTCAGAACATTACGATCTGGTCATGTGATTGCCGAGAGACACTGGTCTAAAAGTTGTTTCCAAACATCATCATCTGTGTAAAGTGGATGGAGACCATAGTCAGGACCTGATCTGTTCCCAAGTCAACTTGTTCAAAGATTAGAGGCGTGGGTCTGACAGAACCAACTCCACCACCATTTTTCCACCATCAGAGGTGTAAATGGAGTTGATTGTGCAGGAAGACGAAGTTTCATCCTACAGTTTCAGAAGAGACAAGATGAGTGGGTGCATAATTAGAGGTTTCTCATATTACAAGAGCGCTATTAGCACTAATGCTAAGACAACAGCGCTAATTTGAGCTAATCAAAGTGTGTCTGCGCTGAAGTGTGTCTGTGGGAGCACGCGCCGGCTGTGTGTCTCTGCAGGGGGACTGTGGGTGTTTATGATTCAAGACGACAGACTAATGAGAGTGCAGTGGTGAGCGTGCTCCGTCTAGCCCCAAGGGAAGATGGGAAAGGGGGGGGGGCACTTCACCAACATTTCATTAGCGTGTTCTCCGCTAACGTCTCATTAGCACGCGTTCTCCAAGACACTGAAACGGGCTTATGAATCACAGAAGGGTCATGGCAGCTGTGCGGGACGGACGAGCACAGCGCAGACACAACACTGGGCCCAGCGTGGGCTGGCTGCTTCAAGGAGGCGGCCAGCATGGAGCAGATCGGATCGGACTTGCATGCCGCACCGCGGCTGGGATACATCTGCTCGCATTTCCATCTCAATGCTGCGTCCTAATTGGTGACCGAGCCAGGCGTTATCCTTACACACAAGCACACTGGAGAGGAACATCAGAGGAAGACACAAGGGCTAATCAGTGCTCTAGTGGTGGTGGTGGTGGTGGGGTTCCTTCCAAGGACACTGGTCTCTAGAGATATAAATGGCTTTTGCATCTTTAGTATGTGCCTGGCTAAATGGATTCCGCCCTCATTCTTTTAAGTCTCTTCTCCTTTCATCTCATGTGGGTGTTTAAAAGACAAAAGCTTGCTAATAAATGAGGAATGCAGTGAATTTGTGAGTTTAGGTGGTTTATCATCCACTCTTCCCTGTAGTGATATCCCACAAGAAAATGTTAACCGACTAAATTAAACTGACAACAGCTGGCGAGCACTCTATTCTTTCTTTCTTTCTTTCTTTCTTTATCTATCTTTATCACTATCCTTTTTTCTTTCCCCCTTATTTCTCACTGTCTCCCTCCCTCTCTCTGCCCTTCTCCCTCTCTCTTCTTTCTCTTCCATGAAAAAATCTGTCTCCAACACACCTGGCCTCTTTCCACACACGGGCTTTCTCTAGATCGAACTGGGGCAGCGTGCCCGAGTCGTAGGTCCTAGACGAGGGTTCGGCCGACACGCCAGCCTTGGCACCTCTCCTGCGGTCCAGGGCAGCCCGCAGTGGGTCGGGCCGGGACCGGGGCGGCGTAGGGGGGAGCTGGGTCCCACTGCCCGTGGCGCCAGCGTTGTGAAGGCGTCCCAGCTGAAGGCTGTGGGCCTGGAGCTGCTCGGTGAGCTCCCCAATGACGCGGCCCTGCTGGAGCAGCTGCTCTTGAAGGCAGCGCAGCTGGAGACGCCGCGAGTCCAGCTCCTCATCACGCCGCCGCAGCTCCTGCTCCAGTTCCTCCACCTACACACACACACACACACACACATGCACAGATGCACAAACACACACACACATACACGCAGATACACATGCGCACACACACACACACCACACACATGCAGGCAGACACACACACACACGCGCACAGATGCACAGATGCACAAACACACACGCACGCACGCATGCAGGCACACACACACTCACACACATTCACAAACACACACACACGCCAGACACATGCACAGAAACAGGCACCAACATTCACAACACTAGTATGTATATATATATATATATAAACATATATGCATGTATGAATACAGGTATGATGTAATAGACACACAAACACACAGTTTTCTTGAGACACACACACACACACCAAACACAGACACACGCACATTCACTTCACACACATATGCAAAAAGGCTCAGAAGTACATGGTTTTCCACTTTGTTCTGAGTTAAACCCCTGCCTCAGCAGACCAAGTTTATTGCTAGACTACACCGTATGCTCTACTGAGTCAAGCTGCTGGAGGTCCTCTTCTCTTTCTTTCATCTCTCCCTCCTCTCATTTCTCTCCCTTCCCCCACTGTCCCTCTATCCATTTTTCTCTATCCCTCTCTCTCTCAGTCTCTCTCTCTTTCTCACACTCACTGTTGCAGATTTTTCCCACTGTTGCCTTGACAAGTTGTGTTACTGTAAGACGATGGAGTTACGTGTCTATTTCTCTTTCTTTTCTTTCTATCTATTTTCCTACCCCACACACACACACACACACAAGTTGTTTGTGGCGCTAAGCGCTCTCTATCTCTCCCTCGACTCTGCTCGAGATGTTCTTCACCTTTGCTTTGAGGAGCAGTATGCTGGCATTAGAACTGAGCCCACCAACCAACTCCCTGCAAACACACACACACACACACACACACACACACACACACACACTGTCTCTGCTGGAGGTGTTTGCCCACCTTTGATTTTAGGTGCTGATTGGTGGTCTTGGAGCCTCTGCTGGTGCCCTTTCCTCTACAGCTAGAGCCGTGGGCCCCGCTGGAGGACTTCACAGGTTTCGCTTTTACCGACCCGTTACCCATCCTGGGCAGTGCTGGATGAATGGAGGAACACACACACACACACACACACACACACACAGGATTATTGTATTACACACATACAAATTTCATGCTGTGACCCTTTTAAATCCATAGGCATCTACATCAGCTTTGACTCTTCAAAGCATGTTGTCTATAAGCTGTCAAGTGTGTTTGTGGGATTGTTTGTGCATTCATCGAGAAGAGCATTTGTGAGGTCAGACAGTAATGTCAGACTCTGTGCTCTAGTCCTTCCCAGTGGTGTTCAATATGGTTAAGGTCAGGGCTCTGTGCAGGTCACTTTATTTCTTCCACACAAACTCACTCATCCATAGCCTGGTCATGCCTTCCTAGAACTTCCGCTTGATTATCATCTCCCTACAGTGCTAGTCTGGATTTGACCCCACTGAGCTCTCAAGAGGCATTTTAACCTGTCCAATCAGTGAACAGGGGGAGGCGTTGTGAATGCAGGGCTAGAATGCTATCAGTCAAGGCAGGTTATCAGTCAGCGGCTGATGCAATCTTAAACACAATCGAATCTCACTACCGAATGTCCAGACCCTCTGTACAAAACGAGAGTGTAGAACGAGGGTCTGGTTTTACTACCAGGCTAACTCATCCATGTCTTTAGGGAGCTTTTGTGTGCTGGTGGTGAACAGTCCTACAAAGGAAGGAGAGAATTGTTCAAAAATGTCTTGTTATCCCATGCAGAGTAGTTGACAGATTGCACAGATTACATCTGAGTACTTATCTCGTCCCTAAATTATTCTGTCTGGACATACAAGAATCATTTATGTTTTTAATAGGACTTTTCCCCATGGGATGCCTAAGTCATTAAGATTTCTAGTCACTGGAACTAGGGGACCAAGTTCTACCCCTGAAGAAACCCATACCATCATCCTTCCACCACCAAACTTCACACTAGGAACAATGCAGTCGGGCAAGTACACACTAATTCTCCTGGCAACCGCCAAAACCCAAACTTGTCCATCGGACTGCCAGACAGAGACATGTGATTTTATCACTTCCTAAATCCCATTTGCACTTATCCAAAATCCAATGGCAGCGTGGTTTACAACACTCCATCTGACGCTCGGCACATTGGCACTGCATTTGGCTTGCATCCATGCTTTGTCATGGAGCGCATAGTTCTTGGAACTAATCCTAATGCCGGAGACTGAAGTCTGGAATTGTGCAGTTATTGATTCTGCAGAAGGCCGGCATCTTTTGCACATTGTGTCTCAGCATTCGGTGACAATGCTTTGTGATTTCACAATGCATGTCGCTTCATGCTTGCGATGCTGTTGTTACTCACAGTGCTTCCACTTTATAATCAGTAATATCAATAATGCCACCTATAGCTCAATATCTAATAGGGATGAAATTTCACAAATGGATATGTGAAGATGAGCTCAAGCTTGCATTCACCAGGCTCACGAGATCAATCCATTCTTTAATAAAATGACACACTCTCAGATTGCATGACAAGGTATGATTTTATACATGGCAATGGGACACAATCAGACACTTGAATTCAGTGACTACACACACACACACATGCATGCACACACACACACCTACGCACGCACACACACACACACATGTACATACATACACACACACATACTGACACACACAAACACACACACAATCCACACTCATAATAACCTCTTCCCAGAAGTGCGCTGCCTGACATATGAATGACATGAAGAGGTTAGTGAGCTCTCGAGTTGGGAGCATTCGAAGTCTTTAGCTCCATCATGAGTTCTTGCACTAACCGAGCGAATTGGCTTGTCCTGCCCTCTTCAGCTGTGGTCCTGGCATGCCCCTTAAGCATCGCAGGTCTGTCAGGCCCAGACCCAAACAGAAGGAAAGTTCACACCCGCGTGCGCACAAAGCACAGAATCATACGCCTATAAATAGAGTTTTAGACATATGGGAGGGGGGCTTCAAGCTCAAAGCTGTCGCATTAAATAAAGCAGGGGTCCTCCCAGAGCAGGAGCAGGCGAAAGACTGGAGGGAAGGAGAGGAAGGGTGATAAAGACTGAACGCATAAGGAGAAATAGATAGAATGAGAGTTGGAGAGGGAGAGGAGGAAAGAGAGAGCGGAACAGGAGGAGAAAACATGTACCGAGAAAAAGAGAGAGGAAGAGGGTGAGATGGAGAGATGGAGAGATTTACAAAAAGATCAGCTGAGCTCTGTGCCCTGTGATGTCTCTCTCCAATCAATAATTCAAAGGGTTGGAGGTATTGAATAACATCAACGTCCTGACAGCAGCCCAGCAACACTCAGTCATAATTGTTCAAGAGCTAAAAAATATGTTCGCTCTCACACTACTGTCCCAGCGACGGATGCCGGTGTCTAAAAGAGGCAGTACACGAAATCTCCTCCTTCATTCAGCTCCTGCCGTCCATTCAAGGCACGCAATACAGCGGCAGCATTCACTACACGAGACCTTTGGAGGAGACATTTCCAACAAGCTCAACTCCTCCACACACACACACTCTCACACAGTGGTTTTCTTTCAGACCAAGCATCAGACCAAAAGCCCACAGATTATCACAACAACAAGAGCTTTTGTGAAAGACTCCAAGCTGGGACACAATGAAAATGCTCAAGCAATGTCAAAAAAATAAACTCCATCTAAAAATTACTGAATAAAGTAGTGACAGATGCCTTGAAAATAAGTGAAATGCACGTTCATTGTCATTTTCACTTCAGAATATGAAGTGTTTGTGTTGTTTTTGTTGTTTTTTTTCTTTGCACTGCACTGTACAGGGGAGCTTAAAGCAAAGATGAATCACATTCAGGCAATATGCTATCCTGAAAATATACATAGAGTAACATAGAAAATCATAGTGAAGTATGAATTTATATTTATCTCCAAGACCTCAAAAGCAACCCACATTCTGAACTTCCGCAAACAGCGCAGCTCCTGTTCCCTGCTGTCAGCTTGATGGGCGCATGAATAATAAAGAAATGTGAGTGCAAAAAAGTGTAAATCCGATTTGCATAATTCAACACCAAAAAATCCAATTAAACAGCTAACAGAATATTCTTTTACGGAGACTAGTATATATATATGCATTCATAATGCGATGCCAATATGCCAAACATTCATTCAGATGACACTACACCTGTTCATGATTTGGCATCAAGGTAGCTACTTCAAACATATTTCCATGATGGTGAAAATCCTAATGCCATACGTAGGCTACCTTACCGGAGTTAGATGCGATCCACGGTGCGAACAAATAGCTGAAGTTCAATACATCAGTGCCAGAAAACAAGTCGGCATTAAAATGAACGTCAAAACGCAGATTACTTCCAACAGACGCGAACCAACGCCGACTCCTCGCCCAGCGTTTAGCGCAGGTTTGACAGCTCGGCGAGATTGGAGTGCTGGACGGCGCAGCCTACACGAAAGTCCCTGTGGAGCAAAGCCTCTTTCACTTCACTTAACCGGCCATAATGTGCAGTCGCGTTGCCCCATGGCTGACGATGGACTTAATATTTTCCCTTAGAGTGAGAACTTTGTAGCCTAGTTTGGCACAGCTGAGTCTGTCTGCGCGCGCTTGATCATCTGCGGTTGCGCCAAATCAAACACAAGAGTGTCATAGAGGCATTCACATCTTGTCAAAGACGATTGTTGGTCAATACTGTAGCTGTTAGGCCTATACATTGCATTAATGTGACAATATTGTATATTAGCTGTTGGTAAATATGTGCCTGAAAGAGATTGTTTGTTATTATTGTGTATTATTATTGTCACGATTAACGTGTATTCAGTTGTCATGAAATTTAAAATATTGTACATTTATGCATATTATCCAGAAGGTATCAAGCTATAGCACAATTCAGTGCAGCATAGAGAGAGAGTGGGAGGTGCATTGTAAGTCCATTCCTGGTATTCAGAAATTTTAAGCCAGGAGATATTACTGGAAGAGCTGGGTCTTCCAACATTTCTTGAAGGTGGAGATTGTATCTGTTGCTCTGGTAGCACTTGGAAGGTCATTCCACCAGCATAGGACAACAGATAAGAACAGTCTGGATTGACCTGTACAAGGTGTTATCCATGCTAGATAACGTTCCTTGGAGGAGCAAAGTGGCCAGAGGGTAACATTGGACTTTAAGAGGGCATTAAGGTAGATGGGAGCAGATCCATCAGTCACCCTGTAGGCCAACATTAGAGCTTTGAATTTGATGAAAGCAGCTAATGGTAGCCAGTGGAGTTCAATGAACAGAGGTGTGACGTGGTGTTTTTTTTTTTTTTTTGGCTGGTTGAAAACCAGACGTGCAGCTGCATTCTGTATCATCTGTAGCGGTTCCTCAGCACAGGCTGGAAAATGTGATAGGAGGACATTGCAATATTCAAGGCGAGAGATAACCAAGGTCTGTACCAGTGGTTGGGTTCCATGTAGGGGTAGGTATGGCCTGATCTTCCTTATGTTGAATAGAGAAAAACAGCATGACGTGATCAACAACGTGATCAACAAAGGTCAGCTGGTCATCAATCATGACACCTAGATTTCTTGCAACTTTGGTGGGAGCAACAGATAGGGAGTCTATCTTAATGCTGATGTTGTGATGTATGGTTTGCTTGGCTGAGAAAACCAGCAGTTCAGTTTTGGAGAGGTTTGTTTGGAAGTGATGGTCTTTCATCTAAACAGATATATCATAAGGAAGGAAAGGACAGAGCTGGGTATCGTCTGCATAGCAGTGATAGGAGAAGCCATGGGAGTGGATGATTGGACTCAGTGAGGTGGTATACATGGCAAAGAGAAGGAGCCCCAGCACAGAGTCTTGGGGCAGACGTTTGCCCTCGCCATGACACATTGAATGACCGCCCAGTGAGATAGGATTTAAACCAGGAGTGCGCTTTGCCATTCATGCCCATGTTTTTCATTTTGTCCAGTAGGATACGGTGGTTGACTGTATCAAATGCTGCTGATAGGTCAAGCAGGATAATTATTGAGGATTGACCTGCCGCTCTGATTTCTTGGCTTCTGTCATAGACAGAAGCGCTGATTCAGTGGAGTGGCCACTTTTGAAGCCGGATTGGTAGGACTCAAGGAAGTTGTGCTGAGAGAGATATTCTATGACCTGTTTGAAGACTATTCATTCAGTAGTTGTAGAGAGGAAAGGAAGAATAAAGACAGGCAGGTAGTTTTCAACTTCAGTTGGAGTGAGGGAGGGTTTTTTGAGCAGCGGTGTTACCTGAGCTTGTTTGAAGGTGGTGGGAAATGTACTCGTAGTTAGTGAAGCATTGACCACATGTGTGGTTGCTGTCACAATGGTAAGGGCTATGGCATGTAGAAGGGTGGTTGGAATAGGGTCCAATGGACAAGAAGTAGGACAGCTGCCTGTAAGAAGATTTGAATGAAGAAGTGAATGAAGGAAAAGAAGCAGTTGGTTTAGAGAATGTCAGATAAAGAACCTGTGAAGAGGAGACAGACAGACAGGGTCTATGTACACTGTAAAAAATAAAAAAGTAAAGCTTACTTGAAAAATTGGTGGAAACTCATTGCCTCAAACGGCTTAAGTAAAATTATCTAGTCTCTTACAAGTTGTTGTCTCTTACAAGTTGTTGACTTGAAAGACACTAGCTATGTTTACTTAACTCAATTGAAGCAATGAGTTTCCACCATCTTTTCAAGTAAGCTGAACTTGAAAGAGACTAGTTACGTTTTCTTAACTCATCTGAAGCAACATTTTACACAAATTTTTGAAGTAAACTAGACTTTTTAATTTGTTACGGTGAAATAAGTGTTATTGTTTTTACAGAGCAAATGGGTCAGAGAACTGACTACACATGGACTGCTCAAGTTTGCAGTGTGCATTTGATTATACTCATTTTCAGTGCTCTGAGGTTTCGAAATATGAAATGGTCAGATTGAATCACCTGGATCATGGCCTGTCAAATAGATGAATATGCGTCTCTCTCTCTCTCTCTCTCTCTCTCCTCTCTCTCTCCAGTGTGTGTGTGTGTGTGTGTGTGTGTGTGTGATGACTGTCCAAACCAGACAGTAGGATAAATCATCAGAGACTATCATCAGTCTATTTTCCGTTTGCTTTTGTTTTACATAGCCAGGTCATACAGCCAGGTGTACAAAATGTTTGCATTAACCAGCAGTAACAAGAGGTGACACCACACACCTTTCCCCCCTTACTGTAAAAAAACTACACTGCAAAAATGCCTCCCCAAAAAAGAAAATAAGGCTTATTAGAAGCAAAAAGTAACTTATTACAAGCAGAATGATCTGCCAGTGGAACAAGAACATTTGGCTTGTTGAGATTTCTTGAAATAAGAAAAAAATATCTTAGGGCCAAGAAAAAGAAAAGAAAATCCTGAATCAAGTAAAACATTTATTTGAAGTATGACTCCTAGTGGTCTCCCATCTAATCTCTAGCCAAACTCTACTTTTCTTAGCCTCAGATTAATATTATTATGTTTTGAAGTCAGATATTCTGTGTCAGATATTGTCACACTTCTTGGTTTCATCAAGACCAGTCTCATCAAGTTTCAACATCAAGCTTCAAGTCTGGTAGTAAATGGCTCTAGCGCCACCATGTATCAAAGCTGTGACTGCATCCATGAGGATAACTTTTGAACCATAGATCCAATTTTCAAAAATTAAGTACCTTTGAATCCTTGTACCAAGCCACACTGAGCACAACCTAAGACATAAATTCTGTCAGGGATGATCCATGGATGTTTATGACAATTTTGTCCTAGCAGTGATGTCTGTGTTGAATTTTCTCAAAAACAGCAACAACATAAAACACAAATATCCATGTCCATTTTCATGACAATATTTAGACCAAGCCTCTCACAAACACTGCCATATTGATGCATGGAAGCATTTATAAAACCCTAAATATTGTAGCAGAGTCACATGTCTTGGCCAATCTGTGGCTGACTGACACAGAACGTGGTGTGAGCATGTGCCTTATTGCATTTGCCATGATGTTTCTACAGCAACCTTGTCCAGCTACACTGCTGGGCTCCCATATTGCTGAATGCACATAACAAGTAATTTTCAATTTCAAGTGCCACAGTCTTGCACCAATGTCAGATACTTGTAGGCTGTTGTAATTACATAGAATTACTTGAAACAAGTCAAATAATCAAGTCTACTGATAACTAGTTGTATTGCGTAAGTTAATACAAGATAAAAAATACTGAAACAAGCTAAATAGTCTCCTACAACTCTGCTTCAATAAGGAAATAAATCTTAACAATATTAACAAATGGAATTCAGGAAAATCACAAGACTATTCTGAATTCAAGAAAATCACTCTAGTTAAGTAATCTTAGCAGTGAAGTTCCTCTTATGGCCAGTAGATGGAACCACATAAAAAAAAATCAATGTCCAGTTTATGTCCAGTTTTACACAAATCTGCTCTTAGTAGGTATGTAACAAAACAGTAAGGCCCTGAAATTTGGAATAATACACCAACTAGAAAAATACATAAACTAGAATATGTTATAGCATTGCAGTCTTGGTAGTTCTTGAGTATTACAATCATTCTTTTTATGCCTTATTAAAAGCCTGAGTATCGGTGAATAGGGTAAAAATCTTAACTAATAAATATCCTCTTGAAACTTATTATTTTGCCTCATTGAGGCAATATTTTTTTATATTGCAATTATCTGAAATACTTTGTACATGCATGTAGATGAGCCATTGTCTGTAATATTTGCATGCATTTTAGGCAAGAGACTAGAGCTTACAGTGCACCTCTACCAACCAAACAAACCTTTTGTGAAAAGTCAGGTTATGTTAAATATGAAATTGAATGTTATTATTGACTATTATGAGGTGCCTTACCTATTTCACCTTGCCTGACAAGCCAGACTATAACATCAAAATGTACAGTCTGGCCATGACTGATACACTGGGGCTCAATCTAAGGGGTGGGATCAGTGGTTGTCTTTCAAACTGCCTCTGCACGCTGACAAAGCTGATAAGCCACCACTAGGGTACGTCTACTCAACTCTCTATAAGGACAGAGCGATGTGATTGGTCCAACCAAACCTTGGAAGAGGACCTACTGCTAGGGTATGTCTAGATTTCCAGGCTATATTTCACCCCCATAGGTGTATATTGAAAATGAATACATTTCAAAATAGTGCAAATACTATAAAGGACAAGATGTAGGCTTTTATATAAAATATATAGGTAATGGTGTTTAACTTGTTTACCCGTATGGTACAGGCCAAAATGTATTCTGTTCCTGTTCACTTGTAGTATAGCCCTCCATTAATGTATAATAGACATAAAACAAAAAGAGCTACCCTGAATGCCATCACATACTTTCAAAAATGCTAGAATGGTACAACTTTCCAAAAAACACAAAGAGACTTACTGCCCTTGAGTGGGACTGACAGGCCAAATTTGTGTGTCTGGTTAAGGACTAAACCGAATGGTAATACATTACTAACCCTCCTGTTGTGTTCGTTTCATGATTACAGCTTTGGTGTTCCAGTCAAAAATGACCGAAGCATTTTTAACTTGCGTTAAAAGATATGTTATCAATGACTATCATCAAATTTTGTGATAGTCCTCTGTATCAACTCATGCTGTCTTGAATTACAAATTTAAACTTTAGAGAACTAGTTATGACCTGTAGGCCTCACTGAATGAGGCCCATGTAATTCAGTGAGGGAGAGATTTTATTGGAAATAGGTTTTTATGGTGGAGGCTATCACTGGAAGCAAAAACAGGCAAGGGGTAAGGGGTGTGTTTATGTTTGTATACGTGAACACAAACACTCTTATAAACACTCTTACATTGTCCATCTGATCTGTAGCTAAGACTGTATGTGCCTGAAAACATTTTTTGTACATTTACTGTGGTCTCACCCATTAATTTTTTTATAGTCCGGTCATTTTTGACCAGAACACCACAGGTGTAACAAAGTTGAATAAAACACCCACACTGTGATGAAAATGATTAAATTTCTGTTATCTGCTCAGATAGCATGTACGAACAAAGTCATGGAGTCCCATGACCATCCAGTTAGATTAAGTACATTTTTGAAAGGGAAACAATGTGATTTTGGTCACATTTAACCAGAACACAACAGGAGGGCTTAGTAAAGGAACAAGCGAAGGAACACCATACATTATAGGTAGGCCTTTAGCCTTTGGATACCATCTGTAAAAAAAACATAAAAAGCACTTCTTACATTGAGAGAGACCCTGTAATACGTGCATCTATAAATAATGTAGGTGTTGGGAGCTCAGGCCTGCAGACCCATGGCCCTATGTTTTATACCCAGTCATGTAAGGTTATGAATAATGTTGTAAGCTGAAGTTGTTTTTACACTCTCTTTTCCCAATCAAACTGGAAATTGTGTGTGTTTGTGTGTGTGTGTGTGTGTGGTGTGTGTGTGTGTATGTATTTCTAACAGACCTCTGAACTCTTGAGCTGGCTTGGGCCTCCAAATGCTTTCACCTGAATGAGCATCATGTCCTGACACAGAACATTTCTACCGATAAGACAGCACTCATGTAAGATGTGTTAAGTGTGCCTGTGATGAAAAACACAGAGGCTCACTTTGGGGGAGTTAAAGCCTGAATTAGCCTAAAGTTTTAGAACAAAAATTTTATATTGTATAAATCTTTCAGGTATTTTTTTCCTTTCTGCATATCTTCATAATGTCAGTGAGTTCACCTTCTGACTGGAACTCAGTCAGGGCCAATATAAAAGAGAGAGAGAGAGAGAGAGAGAGAGAGAGAGTACCACAGTATTTTTTAATGTGCATTCTTTTATTAAATTCATTATTCCTTCAAACACAACAGCATCATACCTCATAAGACTTCTTCTACGCCATCCAAACACGTCAAATACTTAATGATGTACACAGATGCAGGGAAAGAAAAAAAAAAGCACAGCATAGGTTCTAAGTTTCCTTTCAAAGGGAAGAAAAAAAACAAGGTGAGCGAGACATCAGTTAATGGACTCAACTTCATTTTGCACGCTGTCACCCCCAAAAACGCATTCTCTCATAAAAAGCTTTATAAAAAAATATTAGATTGGGAAATATCTCATAGCTACAAAATATGTTATTGTGTACCTAGTATAAATCAGGGTAACAAAATATAATGGTAAATATTAACATATAAAACACGACTACAGTTTGACCAAACATAAATAAACTACTGGAAAACAACTGTAACAATAATAATTATTATAATAATAATAACAATAATAAAATGGACCAATCACACAAGAGAACTTTGTATGGAGGAGGGCCAAAGGAAAACTACTCCAACCCTCCACCTAACTCAAGCCTATTCTAAACGCTTCAGTTGCTCTTGCTGCATGCTACCACTAGGGGGAGATATGACACTACTCTACACACAGTGTGTCAGGGCCAAACTCCCAGACGGAGCGAGTGAGTGAGTGAGTGAGTGGATGATAAGAGTGACAGGTCGTCTCACTCCACACCATGTCTTATCACCGGCTTGTACTCTACAGCACTTCCTCACTTCCTCTGCCTCCATCTACAAGGGGTCTGCAGAGAGTGTGGGACCTGTTCCAACACTGGACTGACAGGAAGGAGCAAAACACTCCAGAGAAGAAACACTTCTGGTGCTCTCCTGGCATGTGTGTGTGTGTGTGTGTGTGTGTGTGTGTGTGTGTGTGTGTGTGTGTGTTTGTGTGTGCAGGGGGGTGAGTAAAGTTTAAGAGGCAGGGTAGACTAAAGTAAGCTCCTACTTTGGTGGTTTCTGACCGGCTTAATACTGACTAACAGGGCAAACAGAACCGACATCAAACACTACTTCATATTTAGCTGCGGAAGGGCAAGAGTCACACAAACACACCTATATTCATCTCTCTATCTATCACTTTCACTCCCTCGTTCTTTTCCTTTCTCTGTCTCTATCTCATGCACACTCTCTCTCTCACACACACACACACACACACACACACAAACACAAATGGACATACACACAGGTGTATAAAAATAATAACTATTCAGAAAAACACTTCCAACAGGAAAAAACATAACAAAATAAACTTGACTTCAAATACAATCAGCAGAATAAATTGATCCACAAATGCATGGCAGGTACATGATATCAAGATATAGTGCTGATATCAAGAATGCACAATGCTGGTATTTGTAATCTTTTTTTTAGATAGAGAACATATTTATTTCATTTCATTTATCTTATTTGGAAACCCATTCAAAATTGAGTTGGCCAACCAGCGGCTAACTCAGAGTGTCGAGAGTGTCTTTAGAGGAAACGCCCTAAAGCAGAAAGGGTCTGATCTCCCTCCATTGATCCAATCTATTGTCTCCCTACAGGGAAAGTCGAGCTACAGCACCTGTGCTGTATATACCTCTTCTGGTGGCACAACCACCCACACAACAAAACAAATAAACAAACAAAAACAAATAATAACAACAATAATAATAATAATAATAATAACAACAACAACCATATTAATTATAATACAAGTGAAGTACACTGAGTACAAATTCATACAAAGAGATGAAAAAGAAACAGTTCTGAAATATCCAGTAGGACTAGCCAAGAGAACACGAGGGCCTCTGTTGTTCGACGAGAAATATGCAAACAAAACCAAACGGAAACAGAATGGTGAGCGTCGCTAGCAGTGTGAGACACGGCCGGGTCGTTCCTCAGCCTCCTAGGAGTGGATAGGATTGTCGGTCCCCTTGACAACAGGGATACTGCTGACCAAGCCTGGTGTCCGTCTGACACTGCTGCTGCTGCTGTTGGTTTTGCTTCCTTGTTTCGCAGGCGGGGAAAGTGGGTGAGGTGGGGGTGGGGGTGGGGCGTGGGGGTCATGGGGGCACAGGCGGGCGCAGGTACCAGCTGGTTATGCAGAAGGGTCCAACACCTCACCAAACACATTTCAGATTCCTACACCCGATTGAGTAGGGAAGACCTGGACAGGAGACAAAAACATTACGAGTCATTATAAACACTGACACAGAATAGCCAAATAATAACATAAATACACATCCCTCTCACACACACACACACACACACACACTTGGGGTCTCAGTTCTTCACCTATCTCTCTTTCTGTCTGTCCCTCTCTCTCTCTCGGTGTGTGTGTGTGTGTGTGTGTGTGTATCTGTGCTGAGTGGTGATTGGGATGACCGTGAGACTGGCTTGGGGGAAGCCTTGAGCTGACACTTTATTTCCTGACACCACTACGGCACTGCAGACAGGCTGACAGTGCTGTGTGTGTGTGTGTGTGTGTGTGCACGCGTGTGTGTGTGTGTGTGTAAACACGCTTTTGTCACAGTGGAAAAACACTCTGGACTGATATCAGAAAACGTGACTGTGAACTGGGCACTGAAGAGGGGACTAGCACAGGCGACATACTGTACCCTCCCAGGACATCCATCTGTGCACTAACACACACACACACACACACACACACACACACACACACACAACACAACCTTGTCCTTATCCCACCTCAGAAACCAACTACTTTCTCTCTCTCACTCTTTCTCTCTTTCACACACACACACACACACACACATACACTGCTGAACCCACCTCAGTGACTTCCACCTGTCCTTTTCCATGTTGTTCTCTGGTCCTTCGCTCTCGTAAGACGCCAGGCACAGAGCTGAAAGAGTGAAAGAAAGAGGGAGAGAAAAAAAGAGAGACAGAGAGAGAGAGAAATAAGTAAACAGCATTGTGATGGTTATCAGCACAGATTACAACACCTCTTTCATCTGGTTTCAATGTGTGTGTTTGTGTTTGTGTGTGTGTGTGTGTGTGTGCACATATGACAATAGCTGTGCTTCTACTGTCAGCGTGAGCTAGACGTGTCGTGTTCGGCCTGCGGTGGAGAATCTGGCTCCCAGAACCTCGGCTGTTATGCAACCAGGAGACGCCAGACACCTGTGGCCCACTGCAGGCTTCCCAAAGGAGCCGGGGATTATGGGAAATCTGTGCTGACCTCGCAGGCAAATGGGGCTAATCACTACAAGGGGCTAATCTTTCCACGAGCAGGAGGAGGAGAAGAGTAAGGGAGGAGAGCTGAGAGAGAGAGAAAGAAAGAGAGATAGAGAGAGGGAGGGAGAAAAGAGTGAGAGGGAGAGAGGGAGAGAATGATGCAGAGAATGACGGATAAAGAAAAGAAGTTAGAGAGATGGAAAGAGACAAAGACAGACAGGAGGAGAGAAGGGGAGAGAGAGAGAGGAAAGAGGGGAGGAGACCAGGTACAGAGAGCAAGAGAGAGAGAAGCTTGTTTGATCTATGTATGTAATCTCCTGCTATTCCTGCAAGTACTTTGGCAATGCAGCATATGGTTTGTCATGCCAAGAAAGCACGTTTAAAATGAATTGACTTGAACTGAATTGAACTAAATTGAATTGAATTGAACTAAATTGGATTGAATTAATTTGAACTGAATTGAATTGAACTGAATGTGAGCTCTGCAGAGTTCTCCTGTGTGTCTGACTGGAGAGATGTCATCTCAGACACAGACATGGGGGAGTTATGGGATGTTATCCACCCAGCGTCTGCCAGCTAGATGCACAAGACAGGACGCTGGAATTTAGAGAGCTGACTTGTGGAGGAGCTGTGTGTGTATGTGTGTGTGTGTGTCTGTGTGTTTGTGTGTGTGTGCGTCTGTGTGTGTGTCTGTGTGTGCATCTGTGTGTGTGTGTGTGTGTGGTGGAGTTTGTTGAGCCCACGTTGGCCAGTGTATGTGTGTGTGTGTGTGTGTGTGTGTGTGTGTGTGTGTGTGTGTGTGTGTAATGGAGTGTGTTTAGTCCACGCTGGCCAGACACACTGCATTCCACCGCACTGGATTAGACTCCAACTCAGACAATTGAGAGGTGTGTGTGTGTGTATGGGTGTGTGAGATGCGATGCTAGATATGATCAATCGCTTCTCTCACGTCTGCCCGCTACAGTGTCTCTTTGTGTGTGTGTGTGTGTGTGTGTGTGTGTGTGTGTGTGTGTGTGTGTATGTGTGTGTGTGTTCAAACTTACCATCTTCACTGAACACAGGGGCAGTGAGCAGGTACTGCAGGATCTTGCGGTCCCTCTCAAACGGACACTCCACCTTCTTCC